>VDFB02000003.1:609185229-609450182 GCA_007258455.2 Sequoia sempervirens
TTATACCTTTGTTCTAGCCATGATTTTTTGTGAATCCATCGAGGGTTTGAAGGTTGTTCTGCTAAAAATCACATTTGTTTTTTTTTTGGAAAAATCATAGTCGTCTCTGTAATTGAATATCGTGAATCTTTGGTGATTGTTCTTCCCATGATTTTTCATGAGAGCTTCAGGCACGCGCGACTGTGGCATTTTTAAAGGTTTTTGGCCTTTCTTTGTGCATCTTCTGGCCACATTTTTTTTTACTGCGACCTCGCATTTAGAGCATTTAAAAAAAAACACTTCTCTCTACATGTTATTTCTATCACATTTTTTTTTTGGTTTAAGATGTGATTTATGGGAATAACAAGGGTTTCTGACAATTAAGGGAGGTTATTAAAATAATATTATTAATTATTAATGGTCAATATTCTCATTATGTAAATTATGTAAACTAGTTGTTTTGTTCGGTGATGTTTCTATTTTAGAAACTTTATAATTAGAAACATCCCTTTCTAAATTCATTAAATGAAGCTTTTGCTTCTAGTAAATATTATCAAATATTTTGAAATCTCAATAGCTCTTTGTTTAAATAAGGGGAAAACCAACTTGTTACATGAAATTTCTTTAACACATATTGATACACCTAAGATGAACCTGATGGTCCTCTCTACATCATCGAAAGAATCAATGAAAAGCCCGCGCTTGGGATACTTATTGATCCTGCATGTGTAGAGAATGTGATTATAAAGGAATTCTTATTTGTGCAAGAGCTTTATCAAGATACTTATGAAAAATCAAAAGCATGGATTAAAACACATAATTTTTTTTCTTTCCCTACAATAGGTTTGACCCCTTTTCCATTAAAGTTAGGACCTAAACAATTATATGTGTCATTCTCCATCATCCTAACATCAAACCAATTCCATGTGAAGCTAGGCTACTCATGGTTATGCTCCATGAATTTTGTCTTGTTGGTTATTCACAAGTGCATAAGTTTCTTGTTGGAAATGAGATATTTACCATGCACCATAGTGGGCTTAATCCTTTGTCTTCCTGTGGAAATTTTTCATTGGATTTATTTTGGCTTGCACCTGTGGAGCCTATAAAGCCTCACGAAGATTTATTTTTCAAGTCCTATAAAAATTTCAAGGTAAAGAGCATAGTAGAATTATCTCTTAGTAATGTTCCTGAGTATGATAATTACATGGTTGTTCCTTCTCTCAAGCCTACCATTGATGAACCTATGATTGAACCAAAATATCTTTTGAATAACCAAGATAAGTAAACCACAATTCCTCCACCCATCTACAAAATACCAAGAGACAATAAGATGATTCATTTTGTGCCTCCAAAGATAAAACAAGTCTATAGACCTAAAGAGAAAGCGATTTCCTAACCCTCAGTGGTTCCTTTTGTTCCTCCCCTAAGGGAAGATTAGAGACCAGTGGTTGATAAACCTGCTCCTACATCATCACAAATTGAAAATCATGGTAAAATAAATTTAAGTGCTAAAGATCATAGGAAAATATGTCATGCTATTGTTCGCCAATTGGAAGAAAAGAATAAAACAACACCACCCACACCAATGGAAACAAATCAAGATGAAATACAACTTGCACCAAAATAGGACATTGAACCGAAACAAGAAGTCAAAAAAGAAAATTCAAATGTAGTAATCATTAAACCTTCTATTATGATCAATTTGGATGATGATGATGATGAGATAGCTAAAATTGATAAAGAAGTGCATATTGAACTAAATTTATTATTTTAAACTTCTTTTCATTTGGATGGGAGAAATCGTGATGATCCTCTTGATGAGATTGACCCATCACGTGTTAAACCTAGTGATGCTCTTAGTATGGAACTTGTTACAGTCCCCTTGGCTAGCTATTCACCTTCCACTTATGATGAGAAAGATTGGGATGCAACAACTTGCTTTAGGTTGGCTCTCATGTGAACTACTTCTTTGTAATGTTTTATTTATATGTTCTTTGTGTTTGCTTGCACGTAATGTGAACCCTTGTATAGTGTTGCTTGGTGTGTCTTTGTATTTATGAATTTTCTTTGGATGACCCGTGTTACTCAATTGGTGCAAGGATACAAAGGAAGCAAATTTGTTGTGGAATTCTTCTATTTATATCTTCATTCTTCTATATGTCATAAATCCTTGTCTTCCTTTTTTTGAAAAAGAAAAGAAGCCTGTATATGTATTAATATAATATAATAAAGTTTACAAATATAAATAGCATTGGCTCTTGTTAGCCAGAGTTGAAAACATAAAATCTTCCACATGAGAATTCACAGCCCCCATTTAAACTAAACCATATTGCCCCTAATCATGACCCTCAACAACCTAGATTACATATGTAATTACACCACTCCCAATTATACAAAAGATCACATAACTGTAGATACCCAACATCCCCTAACCAAAAATTTTTGTGCCCAACTAGATTATGTGCAAAACATTGAGAAGCCCTTGATAAAAAACTACATACCCCAGACTAACTAAGCTTTGAGTATAGCAATGTGAAAATCGTGCTCGCCTTGGATCACAACATCTGCCTTCTCTAGATGTTCACTATACCAGTCCATGTGGTCCCCACTATCGAGTCAGGAGTTGAATGTCACCAACACTTCACCTACATCATCACTCAGGTCTCACATCAAAGTATCGAGGGGACCAACAATATTCTCCTTCTGATGTCCCTATGTATCACCAATGCCTTCTAACCTTGGTCATTACCATTGGATCAAATTTAGCACTTCATCTCAACTGAACAATGCATATTGCTATGTCGATGGGATAGTGAATCCTTTCTCACCAATATCCTCAAGTCCTATCAATGAAGCCTTAACATTGTGCATGGTTCAACCATACCAGTCATCGCCAACTTGCCACTTCATGATTCATAACAAGGATGTGAATTTCCTTGTTGACCAATTGATGTCCACCACCAATTGACATACATCACTTGTTAGGACCCATAAAACACATCATGGAGTTCAACTTCCATCGCAATAACGATGAGACACCCAAAAATCTCCCATTGATTTCTTGAACTCCCTTCGATGAATAACTTTCATCCTCAGCCATTGATCTACATTCATCCCATACCGTCGTTGCATCAAGGGGACTTAAATCTGACTCCTGCCAATAACCTTAGTGGCAATACCTACACCAATTGTCTATAGTCACATTTCTTTACCTTATTCACCTTCCTATGTTAGGTCCCACACACACAACATCGTTCACCTTCACTCCCTTCCAGTTCGATCCCACACCAAGTCCCTTCGATAATCCTACCATCAATGCATCAGTCAGACACCATTTAGGCTCCCAACAAAATTTTGAAGTCACACCAATATAGAATCTTATCGTTCCATTAAGGAGATGAAATTCAAGGTCTCACCAACAAGAACAAGTCACACTGAAAAAGAATATTATTAGTCTATTGAAGAGACAATCACTAGAGTCTCAACAAAATGCTAAAGTATCACCGACCAGTGAATTAGGAGAGAGAGTATGGTCATACCCACAAAGACAATGACATAAGTTGCCACTAAGGTAACTAGAAACCTGAAGAGTATATCATAGGAAAACTCCTGTGTCGAACGAACACCACTTAAACTCCCACCGAAGATCCAAGGTCACATCAATATAGCATGTCTTTAGGCTATTAAGGGGATGATCTTTAGGGTCTCTCTAACAATAACAAGTAATGATGAAGGAGCATATTTACTCTTTAAACACACCAACCACACCATTATAGTATGCACACATTTCATTGGCCACTATTTGAGCTAACATTGGAAAAGAATTAGAATCGACACTCTCAATAAAAATAGACACTATTTTCCTTTGGCACCCCCAATTTACCAAGATATTTTCCAGGTTATTCCCTTCATTATAAATGTGAGATATATGAAAAGATTCAAACTTATCAAACAACCTCCAAAAAATTTGCATTACGTACTTTAGGTGCCAATTATAACACGATCTCTCTTTACATGCATTTATAATTATTAATGAATCTCCTATGTGAATTCTAGAGATACCTAGTTGTTTGGCAAGAAGTAGACCATGAAGAACTGTCATTGCTTCTGCAATTGTGTTTGTACCTATAGAAATAGAAATTGACTTGGTTTCCTTCAAGAGCCCATGTGATTCCCTAGTACATACCCCCGCCCCAGACACTCTCAGATTACCTTTCAAAGCTCCACCAAAATTCAACTTGAGAAAACTTGAAATCGGAGGTTGCCATTTAACTTAACCCCTATCAATTTTGGGCTTGTGAATTTGCTGAAAACTTCCTTTGAATGGAAGAAATATACCCTTCCAATTCCTATGTATGCTATCATCCCATGTTGTAAAGAGAGAACTTAAAAAATTATAATTTTGAACATAAATATTAACTACTTTTGAAGCCGATTTCTCAATTATACACTGAACATTCTGAACTGAAGAAGAGATCTTTCTAAAAATGTGTTTGTTATGCTCCCACCATAATTCCCAAAGAACTGTAGCTAGAATTAGGTGCCAAATTCATGCCAAAATGGAGGATTTATATAACACAGGCCAAGCTTGAAATAGATCACAAATTTTTTTTGGCAATGGAGTAAAAAAACCCAATTTGTGAAGGCCAAACTTCCAACAGTCCTGAGCAAATTGACATTGCAAGGATAAATGATCAACATTTTCAAAAAATTCTTCACACAAGACACATTAAAGGGTTATGTAATTCCTAAATTATTAAGTCTTCCACTTGTTAACACCCTTTTACACAACACTAGCCATGCAAAACTCCCCACTTTTAGCAAGACCATACTATTCCAACAAAAGGAGAAGGTTCTTTGTGACTGCATTTGAGCATGTCTATTAAGCATTTCTTTATACCCTTGCTTAATTGAATAATTTCCATCCTTGGAGGGAACCCAAACAATCTTATCAGAAGATCTTGACAAAAACACTACTCTTTCAGCTAGGTCCTTATGCATGAAGTCCTTTTCATTCATCATTTTCTTCCTTTCCATTAAGTTTTTCATCATTGGCATTGCCATTGTGAAAGTGGGAACACTATTCACAAGGTTTGACTAAGGTAAACCCCTATATGGTACAAATATTTTTCCCTCTTTGTGTATGTGCAGATTATAGGTTGAAGAAGGATTAAGGAGAGCTTGAAGGGAAATTTCCATTGTTACATTTATTTTCATCATTCAAGTCAACTTACGGAAACTAAGTTGCAAAATTCATTTTTGACATTCCGACAAATTTACAAGTGGAAAACATCTCAAATCTAGCACCAGAGGACTATAAAAACTATTTTTGAAAGCCTAATCAAAGACCCATTCACCTATGGGTGAACCAATCCTTTTGAACATGTTGGAATCAACTTTTGATGATAGGTACATGCTCTTTGATATCTCCCAAATCTGCCTACAAAGTGTTGTTACAATCTATTTATCTTTTGGAATTTTCATTTTATATATTAGTTTATATAGTTCAATTAGTTTCATCATTTTAAATCATTTCTAGATCATTCCTAATCATCCTAAGGCCCAAAATAATTACCAACCTAAGTCTGATTGACTCACTATTGAGGTTGAAAGTCAATCTCATGGTTGTGTGGTTGGTATTCTAATGAAATCTTGGAAAAGGCCCCTTACATCCTAGGTTCTTTGCATTTAGGACCTAGGACCCCCGTTTTCTCTTCATTTCAATTACCCATTTTATTGTCATCTTCAAAAAATAAATTAATTTTGGAAATTAAATTAATTAATTATTTAACGAGCACTCAAAAATCAAAATAGGTGTAGACTAAAGCATCCCCACCCTTGTTTTCCCTATTTTGGCCTAAAATTCAATATTTATTGTCCTCCTAAATATGTTTGCAAATTTAAATTCATCCATTGGCCTATCAAAATAATTAATGTGAAAAGGGTTGAAACACATATAAATATAAGTATTTTTCTCCATTTGAACACCTAATAAAACTTTTGATCAATCAAACAATTCAAAAAGGAAATCAAGACAATTTAAGAGAAGAATAACCAACATTCTACAACACTTTTATCAGTCTAGATCATATTCGTGATGCATCATCAAATCCATGTTCATGCATAAGTAAGATGTTTCATATTTTATGTTTATTATAAAAAAAAATTACATAGCCTTCGTAGGGTACCATACATAGTGGCATCCTACTCACTCCATCATCAATAATGGGCATATACATTTCCACTATTAGTAGTAGGGATGTAACCCTAGCTAGTAGCACCTTTATAGTTCCATAATAGTTCTTATAAGCCCAACACTAGTAGCTTCTACCCAAACTTACAAAAACTTCCTTTAGTCATACCACCCTCCTTAGTGCCTTATAGCAAAAACCATATAATTTTTTCGATAACCATCTTCCTATCAAAGATAAACACTTTTATTCAAAACCTGTGTAGTTTTACTATAGGAAGAATTTTTTTTGTTGAACGAACAATAGTTTTGGCATAAACTAGAAAAGTAGGTAATATTTTGGCTATTTTTTTTCTTTTTATGGAGATGTGAGAATGACAACATAATTTTCTTCCCTCCAACATTTCCCCCTTCACCATTTTTATTTTGTGTTTGACAACTAAACTTATGAAGTCTCATTTTTTAGTCAGATACGTTCTATTTATTGAGAATCTTTTTTATTTGGGATAATGTTTTGAGAGCTTTGTAGTGGTGTAGATGGTTTTTTTTATTTTGGTGTCTAGATTTTCCAAAAATTCTAGATTCTCACAACTGATTCTATGTTAAGACCCACTTGACCCTAACTCTTTTTCATTTTAATAAAGGCTTTGGATGTATATGCTTTTTTAGTCATCTCTTGAGTTATTTTGAGTAATTCCATATACATGAAAAGATTAGTTGGCTTGATTAAAATGATTATACATATTGATCATGGATTACTATTTTAGCATTTATGAGTTATATTGTATAGGTTGCCCCCTTGAAGAGGCCATTGATATTTTATAACAAAGTTATGTTGAATTCAATACAAAATATTATCATGTATTTTTATTTAAGACTTTAGTGTTTGTATTTCCTATTTTACTAATTGTAAGGTTCCTCACATATTGTATCAAAGCTCCTTCTAGGGTTGAGTCTATTGTAGCTAAAATTCCCCCCCCAAAATTGTTGTCTTTTATCCTTCCATGGCTTATACAATTGTACAATATATGCTCCCACCTCATACGAAGGGTTTAAAATAAGAAAAAAAATATCTATTATTCTAGGCATAATTAGATTGCCTATATAGGTTCCCAATGTAGGAGAGAAGGTTTCCTTCCCAAGCCATGTCATTAGATAGATTATTTATATGGTCTTGTGCTTCCACACACCCTTGAAGGTCCCTTAAGATTTTTTAAAACCTAGTCTTAGGAAGCCACTGGTTATCTACAAATGATGATGCATCAATAAGTAGTTAGCTCTAGAAAGTAACTTGCAATATACTAGATCCAATGGGATCTATATATTTGAGGTCTCATAGACCAAAAAAGGCCTATAGAAACCTTTCTTTGCATCTCTTGCCTCATGTATATCTTGGAATATTTGGAAATAAAAAGAATCTTACACCAATGACTATTCCTTCATATCCAATAACATGTATAATAGTGCATGTAGAAGGGTCTCTAGTGCCTCAATTATAGATAGTATCTAAAACATTCATATAAATTATAGGACCAAAGCCACACTTAAAAGAGTATAAAGTATAATTGAAAATGTAAACACTAAAAATTGTCCTAGGCCTACGCTTCTAAATTCTCCATCATTTCCCCTTTTGTCTTTGATAATTAAATAGTTTTTAATTATTTAATTAATTCATTTCTATCTTTTAATTATGTCACTAATTAAGTCCCTTTCTTTCTAAAATTAAATAAATTCTTATTTATTTAATTTTTATACCACTTTCCACTATAATCAAATAATTATTTTAAATTATTTAATTATTCATTATCCTCTTCTCTCTTGAATTAAATAAATTTTATTTATTTAATTAATTTGGTCCACTCTCTTGAATTTTGAATCAAATCATTATTTAATTCAAAAGATTCCCTTTGTCATATTCTTCTATAATTAAATAATTATTTTAAATTATTTAATTATTCATTGGCCACCTAGATTAAATAATTTTATTATTTAATCTCCTATCACCTCTTTGTTCATGCCAATCTTATCTTCCACATCAAGTCCTTATCTGTCTATGTCTCAATTAACCTCCACCCTTGATTAAATTATTTATAATTTAATCTTGACCGTCAATCCTTATAATTTTTCCCTAACCCTATTCCATACCTCATCTTTTATTCTTGGCCATTGATCATTAAAATTCAATCTTAGCCCTTCATTCAAAATTTCCTTTCATATAAAAGACCTCTACCATTGTCATTTCTTCATCTTAGACATCTTGGAGATTCCACAAGCTACCTAGAGTCATCTTCCTATCTTGCTATCAAGTCATCAAGTCAAATGCATCCATAGTCATATAAAATCTTCAATATTTTTCTTTGTCATGGTCATTAGGCCTATTCAAGCATACTCAAAAATATGAGGGAAGATATTATATTCAAGAAAAATGGAGAATTGCAATGGAGGTGAATCAATGATGGCATGAAGATTTGGTAATATTGCTTTATGTTTTATGTCTTTATGCTTATTTGTGCTTCATTTTTTATTACCTAGGGTTTGATTTATATGCTTTATAGCCTAACCTTTAATATTTTAACCTTGATTGGTGATGATTGACAAGATGGCATCTAGAGCTCTCTATTGGGGCATGTATGCCTGATTCCAGTAATTGGACCACAACTGCGTGTTGTTCCTCCTTTATGCATGCTCGTTTGTGAGTGGAGATAAAGCTTTCTTTATGTGCTTTTGTGTTAGGGTGGGGTGTTTGGTGCATTTGGGGAGGTTTTCTCATTCTTCATTCTTCATTTGTTTGTGTTCTCTTCCTTCTATGTGTTGTTTGTAGTTGTTTTATCGACATTCCCATGTTTGGGCACTGGTTTACCTTCATTATTTTGGGTTGTGTGGTTTTAAGCTCTCATGGAAATGGATTTGGAAGAAGCTTCAGGGGCCAAAGGGTCTTTGGATTTTCATATGATTGTTGGAGTGAATTCTTCTTCCTTCTCAATGAGGGTTTTTCAAAATAGTTTGTTTTCTAATTATGTTGGGAGTGGTGGGTCTGCTCTAGCAAGTGGACCTCAGATCAAAAAGATTAATGGTTGCCTTGAACGAAGTAAAGAAAGGTTAGCACCAATGATTTAGCCAAAATCAATTACGGAGGACATAGAGTATTTTTCAAAACATGCCGTAATTTGCAAATTTATGGGAATGCAAGTTTTGATCCAATTTTTGGATAAATGGGCTCATATGAATTGGTCTTATGAGGGTGATGTTGTCACCTAGAATTGCACCCTGTGCAGAGTTTACAATAAACCGAGCATTCTAGAGCAACATGGGATCATCTCATGGTTGTGGGTCACCTATAATTGAAATGAACCTCCAGAGAATGCCGGCTTCCTTTGGGTATCACCTAAACTACTGCTTCTTTGAAGGGAAAGGGATAAAGAGTACATAAATTAAAAGACTACACTAGGGTGATACACCAAGATGTTTGAGAAATCATGAAATGAAAGCAGAAAAACACACACTTGAAAGTCTAATTGCTATTCTTAGAACAACCTCTTTCAGATTTAATGTTGGTCTTCCTAACAGGTTTGGTCTACATACACATCTCAGGAAGGAAAGATTGATTTCACAACTCTAAGATATGGATATAGTATTATGAAAAACACAGTTAGAAACTTGCATATGCAAAAGAAAGATACAGAAATAAGAATCATACAGACATGAAGACAAACTTCCAAGGTAAAATCTATGTTGTATTCAAGATTTCAGCTGAGTTACAAAATCACTAACTCTTCAGGGTGTGTAATCAAAACTTCTCTACAAAAAAGGAAAAAATTCCTTATATACAAACTAATACATTGGTCCCTTAGGGCTTACAAAAATATCCTGATTCAGGATAGATTTTCCCCTAGATCTTTTGCTGAGTTAATCTGGGGATCCTGCGTGTCCCTGTTGTTGGTGTTGGTCTGAAACATTCTCGAACAAGTCCTCTTCAGATATTCTTTTAGCTACCACATTTATTCGATCCATCGTGTCCAGTTGAGCTACTTCGGCCGCACCATGAATGCTCTGATCCTGCAATAGATACACGTCACCCTTCATCCCGTCGACACTCCTTGGACTGCCATGGTTTACCCTAAGATCTCTCTGATTGGCCGAGTGAAAACCACGCAGCCCTATAGCTGGTCAAAAGCCCCTTGAATGGAAACACATCTCGGCAAGACACTGAAAGTGTCTTGCCAATGCAATTATGTATCTTTGCAGCTTTAGAAGTTGTGTTGATATCACCAAAACCATCGGCAAGACAAACGGATTCGGGAAGAGGTTGTGCCGAAGACACTTCAGTTTTGGCAATCACACGCCTTGCTTTACTTCGGCAAGACTACCAGCGATACCCCCCATAGTTGCCGAGACATCTCAGCGAAAGCTTCGTTACACCGAGGGCTTTTTGAGTCGAGATGACATTTCTGTCTTGACAAGACATTATACAGAGAACCCCTCCTTAGCCAAAAATGTTTTTTCCATTCTAGAGGCTCCAGCGTTGTCGGCATAACCTCTGGGTAACATCATAAGTTGGCAGGCCCTTCATGTTTTTGTGGGGTCTCCCTATAGTCGACAAGACCGTCTCTGTTCACCGAGACTCTATGTCGAGCTCCATGACTCTTTCCGAGCTCCATTTGTTTACCACGAGTTCATTCCTGTCCTCTAGGCTTGAGCTCCCTATGGCCTTCGGCGAGATCTTACCAAATCGGCAAGACCTCCTACCGATGGCAGACTCCCTATCTCCTAGCTAGCTTCTTGTGCTTCGCTAAGACCTATGTCAAAACTAACATGATCCGCCGGCCATCCATTTGCTATCGGTGAGACATCTCCACTTCAGTGAGACTCTATGTTGATATTTGATGACTCTTGGTGAAGTCATTCATAATCGGTGAGATTCCTGCCGAAAGAAAGATATCAAGGCCTCCATCTTTTATGTCAAGCTCCTTGTGACTTTAGCAAAACTTGAGGCATTTGTTGAGACCCTTTTTCGAAGAAAATAACCTCTGCCGAACAGAAAACCTTTAGTCGCTGAGACCCATGCTTTATCCCACTGACAAGCCCATCCTTTTTCCAACTATGTCGTTGTAGCCTTTGCCCATCGGAGATACCTCTCATAGACTACATCTATTACACCAAAAGGCCTCATGCATTGAAAGTCGCCAAAACAAGGAAGTTGTTACGTCGACCAGGAGCCTCATGTTTCCCATCGGCGTGACTAAAATGAACTCATGCAGAAATACGACCACCCTGCACACTGTCAGTAAGACAAAAAGAAGTCGCCGTGACACGTTCGCGAAAACCTAAACTTATGCCGATATGATATACTTTGCTCCTCTAGTTGGAAAAAATTGAAGACTTTGCTGAGACTTTATCCCGATAGTGATATACCTTCGCTGATGAATCACCATATATCCAGTCAGGGAGAGATGATAAAATTGGTAAGATATAACACCGATGGTAAAAACCTATGCTGATAGAAACCCCATGGTCGCCAAAACAAATGAAGCATCCCACCGAATGAAGTATGCAGAAGCCTTTTGATTGCTATGACATCGGATGAGTCCTACCGATAGGCAACACAGACTCTTCCGATGTAGAAAACGTAACTTGAGTTGGGGAAAATTCATGGACCTATGCCGATAGGAACCAGGATACAAAGAATGCAAAAACTAAGGGAACAACCGATGCAACATGGTAAAAATGTGGGAATAAATTGTTCAAGAGGCAACCTAGCATGAAAAACCTTCGATGGAGAGATCCCATTTGACCCTTATGACACCTACAACATAGATGCTTGCTTGATTGAGCCCGAGGGTGTAAACCAGGTAACATTTTTGGAAATTTTGTAGGATGTTTGCCTACTAAACATGAAGACCGGTAGCCTAGGCCTATCCATTGGGCATGGAGTCATTAGAAAACTCAGAGAACAATTAAAACATCATTTTTCATATGGCCCCGACCTCATGAGATTTATAGGACACAACAGGTGGCCAAAACAGTAAGATAGGGGAAACAAAAAGAGAAGATATATACTATGTTGAAATAGCGCTTATGGAAAACATAAAACCTACACTATTATGTACATTAGATAGACTGCATCAGATTTGAAAATAGGGCTTAAGTTGTATCCCATTGACTGGGATAGGAAGCACTTCACCTTTTGTTGTAGCCAGTTGATATGCATTGTGTTCTTTGCAATCTCTAACGATGAATGGACCTGTCCACATGTTATCAAATTTAGTGTGATGGCCAGGTCTGCTTTTGAGAATGTCCCACTTCAGCACAAGGTCTCCCACCCTGAAAACCTTCATTGTTTCCCTTTTGTCAAATGTCTTCTTTGTCTAGAGCTGATGATCCTCCAAAGTTTTCATTGATTTGTCCCTTGATTCTTCAAGCTTCATGAGCTCTGCATATCTTACAGACATTGGGTCCTATCCTTCAAGCACTTCCAATTGATGAACGATGTCTAGAGTTGGAAGCTCCATAGATAGTGGCAATCTCACCTCCTTGACATAGACCAACATATATGGTGAATTGCCAATAGACCTCTTAGGGGTCACTCTGTTAGCTCAAAGTGCATTCTTTAAACTACCAGGCCAGGTCCTTTGGCTATCTTCTATGGTTCTTTTGATGATCCTGATGAGGTTTTTATTTGTGCTCTCAGCTAGGCCATTACCCTGGGGGTAATAATTCGAAGATGTGTTCAAATGAATACCATGCCTAATAGCCCATTTAGTCAGTTTTAGACCTATGAATGCAAGGGCATTATCAGATATGATGGAGTCAGGTACCCCAAACCTGGTGACTATATCTTCATAGAAGCTCAAGACTGAAGACTCCCTTTCTTCTTTCAAGGCTATTGCTTCTTTCCACCTTGTAAAGTAGTCTGTGGCTGTAAGTACCCACTTGTGACCAGCACTGGAAGGTGGGTTTATTGGACCGATGAAATCAATGCCCCATCTCATGAAGGGCTGCTCTACTTGAATCGGATGCAGCGGCATAGCTGACAACTTTTCCTTTCCTGAAAATAGGGTGCATTTGATGCACTTTCTTGACTAGGAATACACATCCTTGAACAGGCTAGGCCAATAGTAACCAGCTCTCATGATTTTCTAGGCAGTGGTTCTGGGAGCAAAGTGACCTCCTGCAGCTCCATCATGAAACTCATGAAGCACCTTTTCAATTTGGTCACTGTGAATGCATCTTAATAGGACACCACTTAGATCCTTTTTGAAGAGAGCATTATTTACTAGCACATATGGTATGGACTACAATCTGAAGTATCTCCTTTTAGCTCTATTCAATCCTAATGGGCATTCACCAGTCTGTAAGAAATGGGTCATCTCTTGGACCCAATTGGTTGTCTCTATAGGTATATTATCTTGGGCATTGCGAGGCTCATTTGAATTGGCAAGAACATCATCCTTTTCTAGTTTACTTTCACTACTCGACCCTAAAGCAAGCTGTTCACAAAGGCCTCTGCCTCTAACTAGCTTGGTGACGCTGATATCTACATCATACTCCATGACCTTAGTGATCCACTGTGCTCTTTTTTCATTCATATCCTTATTTAATAAGAATTCTGTCACACTTGAGTGTGCCACCATGATATAAATTCTATTATGAGAGACCAAAGGCTTGAATTTCTTAAGGCTTCTGATCATAGCAAGAACATGCCTCTCCATAAAGAAATATTTCTATTCATAATTGACCAAACCTTGGCTGTAGAAAGCTATTGGTTGTTCTAGATCCTCTTGATTTTTTTGAACCAATATTGCAAAGATGTTACTTGTGCTACCATAAGAATACAGATAAAAATCTTTGGAAAAATTAGGATTTACCAGTGTGGGAGCTACTGCTAAGGCCTCCTTGACCTTTTCAAAACTATTCTTGGCATCCTTCATCCAACTGAAGATTGCATTCTTCTTTAACATAGTTGTTAAAGGCTGTAACAGATTTGCAACATCAAGGATGAATCTTCTTAGAAAGTTGATCTGGCCCAAAAAGCTCTACAGGCCCTTCTTGTGATTAGGCAGTGGCAACTCAAGTATGGCTCTGACTCTTTTAGGGTCAATAGTAATTCCTTCCTTTGACACTATGTGTCCTAATATTTTCCCCTCATGAACATCAAAGATGCTCTTTTTTGGATTGAGAGAGATCCCAAGCTCTCTACATTTTTCAAAAACCTGCCTAAGATGTAACAAATGTTCATCGGCGTTCTTGGAATATACTGTAATGTCATCTAGGTAAATTAGTATAATCTTGTTGATCAAGCTTTGAAATGCCATGTCCATAGCCCTCTAAAATGTGGCACCAGCATTTGACAAACCAAAAGGCATCCTTTTGTATGCCATAGTGCCCCATTTAATTGTAAAAGCAGTCTTAAACTGATCTTCTTCTTTAACCAGCACCTGATTATATCTTGAAAAACCATCTAGTAAGGAAAACCTTTCAGAACCAGCAACCTCTTGTAAGATTCGTTCCATGGAGGGCAGTGGTTAGTGGTCTTTTAGAGAGGACCGGTTAAGATCCCTGAAGTCTACATAGAGCCTTATCTCACCACTTTTCTTTCTAACCAGTACAAGATTAGAAACCCATGAAGTGTGCTTGATAGGGAAGATAATACCCCCCTCAACTAATTTGGTCAGCTCTTTGATCATTAAGGGCTTGAGCTTGGGATTCAAAGGCCTTTGTTTCTGCCTTACTGGCTTGGAATTAGGCTCTAATTCAATCGTGTATTGAGCAATGTGGGGATCAAATCTTTTCAAATATGAGTACTCCCAAGCAAAGACATCATGAAATTCTTGGCACAAAGCAACAAAATCTTGCTTATCTTCAGGTGAATAGATTTTGCCTATCTTAAGGAGCCTACCTTTGAAGATCTCCAACTCTTCGTAGTGTTCTTGTTTAATCTACAAGCCAGCCTTGCCCTTTTTTAGCTGATCATCAGTACTGAAAATTGACTCTAAGGTAACCAGGCCTTTGGGAAATTTGTTTGTCTTCAGCTGTATGACTTGATCACCATACTGTTGCTTGAGTTTTTCCTGATTTAGCATGGAGAACTGATCTTCTTCAAGCAAGAAGGAAAGGATCTGCTCATCACTGTCAAAGACTTGCCAGTGGATGTTGTTGTCAGGAATTGAAGGTCTGACTACAACCTTCACATACTGCTGCACCTTCTCCTTTCTAATGTCATCTGGAATATCAAACTGTGCTCCAATGGCTGTGAGCCTGTCAGCATGCTTGTTCTAATTTCTTGGGGTAGACACTAAATTAAAGGCATCAAAATCTTCGAGCATGTTCCACACTTTGTTTCTATAGGACTTTAATGCATCATTTTTAGCAACATTGAGGCCCCTTACTTGATTAACAATTAATTCACTGTCTCCATGGACCTTCAAGCTAGTTATTCCTCTCTTTCTTGCCCATTCTAGACCTTGAACAAGGCCTTAATACTCAACAGTGTTATTGGAGCATATGAAAGCAAAACGAAAAGTAGAGTAGTATTTATCGCCTTGAGGGGACACAAGCATTGCACCCCCTCATAACCCATTCTTACTTTTGGAACCATTGAAGAACATCTCCCAAAGTCCATTTAGTGGCTGTAACAACCGATCTACACCCTTTTCCAAGTTTGGAATCTCTGTATCAAGCTCAAGAATGACATAGTTGCCCATACCAGCATCTTGAATGAGGTCTACAGGGTTGTCTGATACATTCTCAACTACCCATTCATATAATAGCACATTAGGAACAGCTTCTGATTGGAGTTCTTGAGCAGAAACTAGTTCATTGTTAGTAGAAACAACATAATTTGCATTTGTAGCAGAAGGAATAGCATTGATGGGGCTTGGGTTATATGGTTTGATGTGGTCTTTGGCCAACCTTTCAGACTTGATGGTAACCTTAGTCCCATATCTTGTTCTAAATAACATGTGTGACCAATCAACTGATACATAGCCACCTATCTTGGCTGTAAAGTCTCTAGATAAACACAAGGAAAAGAAAGGTGGAAGGTCTATTATACATATGTATTGAGGGACTGAAAAGTTTGGACAAGCATGGAGAGTGAGGCTTAAGTCCTTGATAATACCCAAAGTGTTAACTGAAGTGCCATCTAATTGGATCACTCCCTTCTCTAAAGGTTGTATTTTAGTCCAAGTTTATCAACAATCTATTTTGGCATAACAGAACTACTAGCTCCACTGTCTACCATGCAGTTATGGAATAGCTTATCACCAATAATTACTGATACGTAGAAAGGAGTTGGTTTAATCCTTTTTTCATTATCTATACAAGGCTACTGATCATTTCCCTGAGAATCATTTGTTAACACGGCTCTAACCTAACCTATTGGGGGTTCAGATTCATCAAATATTTTCAAACTTGATAGGGCTGACTGTAACATATCCTTTTGACCAGGGATGACTAAAGAATCCCACATAGACATAGTTACATTTGTTCTTCTCATGCTATCAAGAATGTTAAAAGGTGCAACTAGATTTTTACTATGTACCTTTACGCTAGTAGGATCAGATTGTAAGCGTGGCTGCTCCTTGTCTACGAGTTGTTGATTTCTTTGTGGACCACAAATTGCTTGAGAGGTAGATGGCTCCACAGCTGATGCTTTTCCCTTGTTGGCTGCTTGGTCGAGCTCAAATGCTCTCTTCTTTTCCCTGGTGTTAGCTGCAACTGGAGAGCTATCTTCATTCAGTCCACAAAACTCTTGACCTTGCCATTTAAGTAGGGTGGCATCATTACTGAACTGATCCTGATGTTGTGAAGTGGTGTCATCAAATGTCTGCTGTGAACTTGAGTCATGCTGCACCATAAGTGCCTGATTGATGAGTCCATTTGAGCACGTGGCTTGACTATGGGACTGGTTGCAAGGATAGCACCACTCATAATCAACTGCTAAATTGTTTTGAGTGGGAACCAAGTCCCTTATTGCACTAACAAGTGTTGGAGCATAGGCCTAAAAAGGCCTTGTGTTCACACTTTGTCTTGGACCCTAATAATTGCCTTGATACTATTGTCTATTCCCTTGGAAAGGTTGTTGTTGTCTTGGACCCTGCTATTGATAAGGCCTGGAATAGGTTTGTTGCTTTTCCAAGTTCACCAACTTGTTGCAAAAAGTATGTAAAAGACTTTTGATCTCTTGTAATTCATTTGATGAACTTGAAGCAACACCTTCTTGCTTATCAATGGTTGGAACAACAGCTGGTAGAGGTGTGAAAGGAGGTATTTGCAAAGGGATGTTTGCATGAATTTCTGAGAATATTGGCATTGGTGGCCTGGGAGCAAGCTTACCAGCTTGTATCAAGTTGTTTTCAGCTCTTATAGCTATTTCAAAGGCATCTGGCAGAGATACCCCTCCCATTGACTATATCATGATAGCTATATCACTATTCAGAGCTCTCAAAAAGTATAAGAATCCATACTCTGGAGGTGGCCTTACTGTCACAGGGATTATATCCCAAGTCCTTTGGAATCTAAAGTTGAAGTCGTTCATCTACTCTTGTGGAGCCGTCTTAATTGTAGTCAGTTGCTCCAATAGAGACAAGTTGTCAAACCTGTCTTGGAATTACTTGTGCAATTTTTCTCCAAAATCATCCCATGTTGCAAGTGAACTGACTGGTAGGCTCCTATACCACTGCACAACCCTTCCTTTCAGTGAAGCAGCTAGCAATCTTACTGCAACATCTTCTTCGGTTATGTGGTGGACTCCACATAACGAAGCTACATCTCTTAAATGTTTAATGGGAGTGGTTTTGTTTTCTCCAGTGAAGGTTGGAAAACTCTTGAAGGCTTCCATTGGAATGCCATTGTGCTGTGCTAGATTCAAGGGGCTCCCTCCATTGAAAGCAACGAAGGGTTGATTTCTTAGAGCGGCCATTGGTGGTGGCTATAGTAAACTTGTTGGTGCAACGAAGTGAGACCTTGCAGGTGGAGGAGTGGACTGAGTTCTTCTGGAATAGATGATTGTTGTTCTTTTCCTTTCTTCAACTCTACCTTGTCTCCTTGGTGGTGACAGTTGCAAGTATTCGAAAGGGCTTGAGCTGCTTCTCATTTGAATTCTTTTCATATACTAGAGAAAGCGTTGATTTCTGGAGTTCTTTCTAGTTTTGGAGTTGCCAAGTATGTCAAAGGACTTCCATAAAGTCTAAAATTCACTAGTTGCATACTAAACCAACATTTAAATTAGTTTCCTTCCCACCGGGTGTGCCAGAAACTATTGTCACCTAGAATTGCACCCTGTGTAGAGTTTACAATAAACTAAGCATTCTAGAGCAACATGGGATCATCTCAAGGCTGTGGGTCACCTATAACTGAAATGAACCTCCGGAGAAGGCTATCTTCCTTTGGGTATCACCTAAACTACTGCTTTTTTGAAGGGAAAGGGATAAAGAGTACATAAATTAAAGGACTACACTAGGGTGATACACCAAGATGTTTGAGAAATCATGAAATGAACGTAGAAAAACACACACTTGAAAGTCTAATTGCTATTCTTAGAACAACCTCTTTCAGATTTAATGTTGGTCTTCCTAACAGGTTTTGTCTACATACACATCTCAAGAAGGAAATATTGATTTCACAACTCTAAGATATGGATATAGTATTATGGAAAACATAGTTAGAAACTTGCATATGCAAAATAAAGATACGAAAATAAGAATCATACAGACATGAAGACAAACTTCCAAGGTAAAATCTATGTTGTATTCAAGATTTCAGCTGAGTTACAGAAAACATACATGACAGAGAAAGGATTGATTGAAAATCACTAACTCTTCAGGGTGTGCAATCAGAACTCCTCTACAAAAAAGGAAAAAATGCCTTATATACAAACTGATACGTCAGCCCCTTAGGGCTTACAAAAATATCCTGATTCAGGATAGATTTTCCCCTAGATATTTTTCTGAGTTAATGCTGGGGACCCTGCATGTCCCTGTTGTTGTTGTTGGTCTGAAACATTCTTGAAGAAGTCCTCTTCAGATATTCTTTCAGCTATCACATTTATTCGATCCATCGTGTCCAGTTGAGCTACTTCGGCCGCACCATGAATGCTCTGATCCTGCAATAGATACACGTCGCCCTTCATCCTGTCGATGCTCCTTAGACTATCATGGTTTACCCTTAGATCTCTTTGATTGGCCGAGTGAAAACTACGTAGCCCTACAGCTGGTCGAAAGCCCCTTGAATGGAAACTCATCTCGGCAAGACACTAAAAGTGTCTTGCCAATGTGATTATGTATCTCTGCAGCTTTAGAAGTTGTGTTGATACCACTAAAACCATCGGCAAAACAAACAGATTCAGGAAGAGGTTGTGCCGAAAGGTACTTCAGTTTTGGTGATCACATGCCTAGCTTTACTTCGGCAAGACTCCCAGCGAGACCCCCTATAGTTGTTGAGACATCTCAGCAAAAGCTTTGTTACACTGTGGGATTTTTGAGTTGGGATGACATTTCTGTCTCGAAAAGACATTACACAGAGAACACCTCCTTAGCTGAAAATGTTTTTTCCATTCTGGAGGCTCCACCGTTGTTGGCATAACCTCAGGGCGACATCATAAGTTGGCGGGCCCTTCATGTTTTTGTGGGGTCTCCCTGTAGTTGGCAAGACCGTCTCTGTTCGCTGAGACTCTATGTCAAGCTCCATGACTCTTCCTGAGCTCCATTTGTTTACCAAAATTTCATTCCTATCCTTCGGGCTTGAGCTCCCTATGGCCTTCGGCGAGATCTTACCAAATCGGCAAGACCTCTCGCTGATGGCTTTATCTTATGGAAAACTCCTTATCTCCTGACTAGCTTCTCGTGCTTCACTGAGACCTACGCTGAAACCAACATCATCCGCCAGCCATCCATTTGTTGTTGGTGAGACATCTCCACTTCGGTGAGACTCTATGTCAATATTCGATGACTCTCGGCAAAGTCATTCATAATCGGCGAGACTCCCACCGAAAGAAAGATATCAAGGCCTCCATCTTTTGTGTCGGGCTCCTTGTGACTTCAAAAAAACTTGAGGCATTCACTGAGACCCTTTGTCGAAGAAAATAACCTCCACTGAACAGAAAACCTTTAGTCGCCGAGACCCATGCTTTATCCCGCCGACAATCCCATATGTTTTCCAACTATGTCACTGTAGCCTTCGCCCATCGGAGAGACCTCTCATAGACTACATCTGTTACACCATAAGGCCTCATGCATTGAATGTCACTGAAACTAGGAAGTTGTTATGCTGACTAGAAGCCTCATGTTTCCCATCGGCGTGACTAAAATGAACTCATGTTGAAATACGACCACCCTGCACACTGTCGGTAAGACAAAAAGAAGTCACTGTGACACCTTCGTGAAAACCTAAACTTATGCCGATATGATATACTTTGCTCCTCTGGTTAGAATAACTTGAAGAGTTTGCTGAGACTTTATGCCAATAGTGATATACCTTCACCGATGAATCACCATATATCCAGTCAGGGAGATATGATAAAATCGGTAAGACACAACCCTGATGGTAAAAACCTATGCCAATAGAAACCCCACGGTCTCCAAAACAAATGAAGCGTCCCACCGAATGAAGTATGTAGAAGCTTTTTGATCACTGTGACATTGGATAAGTCCTAATGATAGGCAAAATAGACTCATACGATGTAGAAAATGTAACCTGAGTCGGGGAAAAATCATGGACCTATGCCGATAGGAACCAGGATACAGAGAATGCAAAAACTAAGGGAACAACTGATGCAACATGGTAAAAATGTGGGCAGAAATTGTTCAAGAGGGAACCTAGCATGAAAAAAATTCCATGGAGAGATCCCATTTGACCCTTATGACACCTGCAACATAGATTCTTGCTTGATTGAGCCCGAGGGTGTAAACCAGGTAATAGGTGAAATGGAGATAATTCTATTGGAAAATAGTTATTTCATGTTGGTTTTCAATTGCATGGTTGATCACAATAGAGTCTTTGAGGGTGGGCCTTACTTCCATAATCAAGTTGGTTTATTTATTAAACCCTGGCATGTTGGCTTTAATCCCTCAGAAGAGCTATTGAATCGAGTACCAGTGTGGGTGTGTCTTTCTTGATTTCTAGTGGAGTGCTGGCGTAATGACATTTTTCATGTGGTGGCTTCAACTTTGGGGAAACCAGTGGACCCTTCTCAACAGACATAGGATAAAAAAATTATGACCTTTTCTCGCATTTGTGTTGAGATTGATTTGAGTTACCCTCTTCTGAATTCTCTTGAAATCCATGCAAGGTCATATTCTTGGGTACAACAACTAGATTATAAGACTACCTTTTCGGTGTCATCTCTATCGTAAATATTGAAATCTACAACGTAGACTCCCTCAGGCCAAATCCCTTGAGCCTTGAGCTTCTTAGCCTCCTCACAACCCTCCTAAAGTGGATAAGGGTAAGGCTCCCATTCTAGTTGATGTTTTAGGAGCTGAGGGTTTTATTCCTATTAAGAACCGTAGCAAAAATCATGGTCAAAAAAGGAATTTCAAGGATTGAATGGAAGGTGACACCTTTAATCACTTTTTGGTTTTGGATATCTTAGTCAACAAGAGGTGAACCAAAGTTTGATGGATTTGGATCAAGGTACTCTGGAAGTGGTTCAAGAGGGATTTATTCTAGATAGAATTCATAATTCTTAGGAGGTTGGAGCTTTTCAAATGGACATTGATCTTAGTATGGTGGTTTTAGGGAAGCTGGAGACCCCTGCAGATGTGAAGATGGGTGAGGGGGAGATTTCTCATCCACTGGTGAAAGTAGGATCTGATTCGGTAAAAGAAAATAAGACTTCTCCTTCTGTAGAATTCTTCAAAAAGATCAAATAAAATGGGTTGTTGAGAAGTCCTCCAAGGTGGGGAGAAATATGGACTTGGAGAAAATCAAGATGATAGGGGAGACTTTGGTGGATTCAGGATCTATTAAGACTTTGGACTCTTATTTTTCTAACCCTAATGATCATCCTCTCATGGAATGTAAGGGGCTTGAATGGTGGCCCTCAACAAAAGGTTGTTCGTGATTTGGTGAGAATTCATTCTCTTGATGCTCTTTTTATATAGGAGACTAATTTTTTTGTTGAGAGTATGATGGGGTTGATGTCGAAGCTATGGAGTTAGGGTGAATGTCAGTATATTGGGGCTCATGGTACTACTTGGGGTGTGACTTGTGTATGGAACACTCTAAAGATTCATCCTCTTTGGTGGATGTCCTCTAAGTCATCTATCTCTGTAGTTGCTTCAAGCTTGGAGATGGGGGAAACTATTCTTCTATCAAACATCTATGCACCTACTAATTTTCTTGGTAAGTTGTACTTGTGGTCTCATATTAATTTTATTCAGAGCCTTGCTCCTCTTTTTCCTTGGATTATTGCTAGTGATTTTAATTCCATTATTGAGTTAGATGAGAAGAATGGTGGTATTGTGAGGTTGGATCCATCAGCTTTCCTATGTGATAACATTTTTTCCTTAAATATTTTTGACATAAATCCAGAGAATGGTCAATTTACTTGGAACAATAAGAGGTTGGTGAAGAATTGTATTGCAGAGAGACTTGACCATTTCTTAGTTTGCTATTTTTGGATTGGAGGATCGTGATCTACTAGTTTTGAGATTCTAGACTGGCGGGGCTCCGATCACTGGCCTATTAAATTATCTTCCTCTTTAGCTCATGTTACTCAGTCCCCCTCTTTCAGGTTTCAACTTATATGGTTAAGGGATCCCTCTATGCAGGAGTATATGGTTGAATGGTGGTGGATGGGGAGACTTTCTTATGGCACTACGATGTATTATTTTGCTAAAAGGTTGCAATATGTGAAGAATCAACTTAAATGGTGGAACAAGCAATGTTTTGGAAATATTTTTCATGCAAAGATTTCTGCTCAATTCCAATCGGATGTCATTACTTGGGAAATAAGGGAGTTGGGAATTTTAGAAATTATTCTAAGGAAAGAGGTGAGGGCTTTGAAAGCTCTGGAAGAGTGTGAGTTGCATGAGGAAATCTATTGGAAACAAAAGGCTCGTGTTGAGTGGTTACAAGAGGGGGACAAAAACACTACTTTCTTCTTCAACTTAGTGAAAGCCAAGAGGCATGGAAATTCTATTATTGTTTTAGTGAATGATAGGGGTGAACAATTTTCCTCGTTGCATGACATGTCCATACAAAGTTCACAGTTCTACGCTTCTTTATTTAGTGAGGATTCACAAGATGTTTTTGTGGAAGAAAACTAGGTTTTGTCTTGTATTCCTTCCTTGGTTACTAGGGAGATGAATGAGCATATTTTGAGATCTATTTTGTTGGATGAATTGGAGGCTATTTTTTTTCAAATGAAGAAAGGGAAATCCCTAGGCCCTGATGGCTTTCTAGTTGAATTCTTTCAATGATTTTGGGATATCATTAGGCTGGACCTATTGGAGTTGGTTTGTGAGTCTCAAAGGAATAAGCAGATGTTGAGGGATTTGAAATCAACCTTCCTTGCTCTCATTCCCAAATGTGAAGAGGGGGATCAATTGAGTCAATTTAGGCCTATTTCCCTCTGCAATGTGGTTTATAAAATTATTTCCAAGCTGATAGCTAAAAGGTTGAAGCATTGGCTTAGATGGATTATCTCTAAGGAACAATGGCTTTGTGGTGGATCAACAAATTCTAGATTGAGTGGTCATCACTACAAAGACTATTCATTCTATGGCATCCTCCAAAGAAAAGGCTATGTTCATCAAGTTGTCTATGGAAAAGGCCTATGATAGAGTTAAGTGGTCCTTCTTGCATAAAGTTCTTATTGCATTTGGTTTTGTTGAGGAATGGGTCTAGTGGGTTATCAGTTGTGTTACCTCCACTTCCTTTTTAGTGATGATAAATGGTGAGCCTTCTTCTCTTTTTGGTGCTTCTATGGGTCTTCTTCAAGGTGATCCTCTTTCTCCTTAATTTTTTATTATCCTTGTTGAAGGGTTGGGAAGATTGTTCAAGCGTAATGTGGAGTCGAGTCTTCTTCGAGGTTGGTAATGGGGAAATGGTTTTCCTCCTCAATATCACTTGCAATTTGTGGATGATATTGCTTTGATGGGTGTGACTAAGGTCAGAGAAGCCACTATTTTGTCCAAAGCCCTAGATACTTATCTTGTTGCTTTTGGTCAAAGGATTAATGAAGATAAATCTTCTATTTTCTTCTTCAATACTCTGTTACATATTCAACAAAGTATTGCTCATATTTAGAGGTTTCAAATTGGTTCTCTCCCTTTAACCTATCTTGGAATTCCCATTTCTTTTGGTACTATTTCTAGGGGATCTTGGTAGAACATTTTGGACAAGTTTCATGTAAATGTTAATCAATGGACTCATAGATGGTTGTCCTTTCTTGGGTGTGCTCAATTGCTTAAATCTATGGTGTAGGCTCTTCCTATCTATAGGTGTATGTTCCAGGTGGTTCTGGTTGGGTTTGTTAAGGATCTGGATTCTTTGGCTAGACAATTCTTATAGGATGCTAGTTTGTCTTCCTCTAAGGGGAGCCTTGAGAAGTGAGATACTGTGTGTAGTCCAAAGCAGTTTGGGCGTCTAGGATTGAGGCAGTCTTCTTTGGTTGGATTGGTGTTGACTGCAAAGATTTATTGGAGGCGGTGCTTAGAGTAGGATCATATTTGGAACAAGATTTTATCTCACAAGTACCTTTGGGGAGTTTCAAAGGAGGAGATTCCCGGCTACCCTCCAGTTGGGAAAGGTTCAGTGATTTGGGGTATCTTAAGAAAGGGGTTGTAGGTTGCACTGATCAAGGAGGGATTGTTCTAGATATGTAATAGGGGAGTTGAGGCTCTCTTTTGGTCTAATTCTTGGGATGGTTTTCCTCCCATTTTGCATCAACATCCTAATTTTTGGAATCTTTTCTAGTGCTTCTTGGAGGTTGGTTAGTCACAGGTGATTGATTTTAAGTTTTTGTACCCTTATGGGTAGACAAAGGTGGCGAGGTGGAAGGATCCTTGCGATTGGCCTTCTATTGGCTGGAAGGAGGATCATGTTGATCTTCAAAGTATTTTGGCTAGTAGACAATGCAACTCTCTTAGGGATAAGCATATTCCAGCTTGGAGTCTGGATCCTACGAGCACTTTCACTATGGTTGGTGGGTGTCAGGTGTTGCCTCGTAATTTTGGTAGGGTGGAGGTTCCTTGGTGGAAAAAAGTGTGGAATAAATTCTCTTGGCCAAAGTGTAATTGCTTTGTGTGGACTTTGGCCTGGAATCGACGTTTTACTTGGGAAAACCTTCAGAAATGAGGATTCCATGGCCCTTTTTTTTGTGTTCGATGTGGATTTAGTGAGGAGGATTCTACTCATTTTTTTGTTGTTCTTTCTCTATGTGACTTTGGAATATTTGGCGGGATGTTTGGAAACATCCTTGAATTTATGCTTCTTCCCTCATTGAGTTCTGGAATAGCATGGGTTGACCTCCCTCCCAGGCTACTTTCCACCAAATTTTTTGGTGCATTGGTCCTACCTTAATTCTTTGGAAAATTTGGGTGGAAAGGAACCACAAGATTTTTAGTGGGGATAAGCTGATGGTTCAACAGGTTTGGCATAGAATTGTTGGTATGATCTAGGATATGGTGGAAGCTAAATGCAAATTGGGGTATCCTTTGAAAAGGAGTGATGATGAGATTGTGAATAGAATGGGCTTACAAGGTTTGATTTTAGGCTCTGCTTGTGTCAGAAGAGGTAGGTAGGCTAAAAAGAAGGTTCAGAGGGTTGGTAGATGGATTCCTCCTTCAATGGATACCTTGAAGATCAATACGGATGGTTCCTCCAAGGGTAATCGTCGACCTACTAGGATTGGTGGAGTTCGAAGAGACTGTTCTGTCTTGGTTACTTTCTTTTCTCCTTTCATAAAGGGAAACATTCTAACAACTTTATGGAGGGATTGGTGATTCTTTGGGCTATTGAGTGTGCTTGTACTTTAGGTTGGTGTAATATTATTTGTGAATCTAATTCATAGATTACTTTTAATTTTCTAAATCAGAAAATTTTTACTGATGCTAATTGGTAGCTTGCTTTGGTTGTTCGTCAAATTTTACAAATGTACTCTATGTTGGAGGTGGTGTCTTTTACCCACATCCCACGTGAATGGAATAGGGTGGCTGATTGTTTTTCCAAGTAGGCTTCGGAGCAGGATGATGACTAGAAGATTGAGGGCTAGGGACAGTTATCCTCGGATTATCGTCATGAATTAGAGAGGGTTCTTTCTAATGATTTGGCTAATTGAGGTGATTTCAACTAAGAGGGTTGTGGTTTTGTTTGGGTTGAAGTGTTCTTGTGCTTTTTTCTTGGGATCTTATGGGATCCCTAATCTCTTTGTACTATGATCTTCATTTCAATAAATTTTTAACCCTTTTTATTAAAAAATATATATTTTAACCTTGATTACATTGGTGAACCTAATGTGAAAGGACAAAATTATAGAGATCACACATTTTTTTTTTTGTAGGTTATAGGAACAAATTGATGCAATCACAGGCTTGATCAATGTAATTGTCATTTACACGGAGCCACAACCACAAAGAGGAATGAAACAACTATTTTGCATTAGGGAATACTTGCATTTTGTCTAATTTATCAATTTTTTTGTTAGATCTAGATCCTCTAGTTTCTCATTTCATTAGGATAACCCTAGTGCATATAATATCAGTCATTAGATTGCTTGGATTTGGTAGATTTTTTGTTATTTTGTAGGCCCAGATTTGTGTGAGATAATTGACTATCATTCGATGCAATCACTAGATATTCACCACAACTAATATCGACAAATGTCTCACTTGTATATTTTGTGATGCAGTTGACATTCAAAACAACGTAGTCGCAGTCCCTACAACATAACCACTTATAGTAATGGGTCACAATTATGGTTTCCTACAATCCAATTGCATGTTCATTGACAGTTTATAGTTTCATTCAAAATTTCTAGTTTAAGTCTCTTTCATTTCATACACTATTGTATTTGACTCCACCTTCCGATGAAAGTTTGTTGAACTATCGACAAACTATTGTCAAAATTCTAACAAATCTCTTAAAAAAACTTCATCGGTATCCCAACAAGCTTCAAAACATTGAAATCATGATTGAACTTTGTTGGTTTCTGCCACAAAAAAGGAACCTCATTTTCACTAGCGATGAACAATAGCCATAACACACATGGAATGCCTTTGCCAAATCATCGAAACAACATGAGATGTTTGTTGGAATTGTGACCAAGTTTCATGGAAAGTCCAACAAGCATTCATCATTTGTTCAATGATCTCATCATCAAAATGAGATTAAAATTGTGTCGGAGCTATAGCTATATCAGGAGGACTGACTTGTGGTCTCATCAATGAGCATGAGGAAGTATATCGGCAAGACTTATACCATCAAGGTAAGTTTTGAATGTTTACCTGACCTGCTATGTCTCATTGATATATTCCAAGTGCTCCTATCACTGAAAGAAATGATGGTCTCGTCGATGAAACTTCATCAGTGAGACTTCAACATTTGGGCCAACATATATTTTTAATGCCGAGATGAGTTGTCTTGTCTATAGATTCTCTTCATCAATGAGACCATAAGCTAGTCTCCCTGATATTCCAACAAAACATTCATTGTTTGTTTGATGATCTCACCATTGGAATGAGATCAAAATTGCATTGGAGCTATAGCAACCTCGTCACACTTATTTTCGTCAAACTGGGTTGTCAAAATTTTGACGAAACATTGCAAATTAAAAAAAAAGATTTATCGGGAGGACTGACTTGTGGTCTCATCGACAGAGTACAAGGAAGTATATCGACAAGACTTATACCATCAAGGTAAGTTCTAAATGTTTACCCAACCTGCTATGTCTCACCGATATATTCCCAGTGCTCCTGTCAGTGAAAGAAATGATGGTCTTGCCAATGAACTTCATTGGTGAGACTTAAACATTTGGGCCAACATATATTTTTCATGTTGAGATGACTTGTATTACTGATAGATTATCTTCATTAATGAGCCATAAGCCAATCTCCCCAATATGTCTTCTTTAGTAATCATAATTGCTACAATAGTTTTCATGTCTCATCGATGTGCTAAAAGGTGCTTGTAACCCATAATAGGTTGGGAAGACCCATACCAACTCATGCCGATGTGATTTTTTTGCCACAATATCTTTGATCAAAATGATTTTTAGGAGTAGAACGAGGTGACTGTGGGTAATTATATTCTATAGAGCCAATTACATCCTTTTCTAACTGAAAATGTAGTTATTATTGAGAAATTTACATGAATAAATCAATATAAAATTTTGAGAAAATCATTATATTCTGTAGGGCCAATTCACATAAACTACTCTGAACTAGGGAAATGCAAAATCAATGATACCTCAATTGCTAAACCAATCATTTGAATGATACAATAAAAAACACTTGGTCTTTCAACTTCAAATGAACGCCATTGGAGAAGTGACTTATAGATGATACATGCAGCTATAGGTATTCCATTACTAAAGCCAACATCTTGTGTGATACACTTGATCAATGCATCTTGATTTTCCTAAAACCAAAATAACAAAAAAATGTAGTGTAAGGGAATAAAAATATTGCCAGATCTTTATAATATAATGCGCCTAAGAAAAAAAGTGATATAACTGGAAATACAAATAGAAGAGATAGATACTCCAAAAGGTCAGAATCATATACTTGCTACCTATCAGTGAGAGTCTTATGTGGCTTCCGCTCTCCATTAGTGAGCTCTTTCAAGGTAGACATAGGAGTCTATGAATCCCGCCAGGCACATCTATTGGTTAAAATATTATTGAAAAATAATACTACTTATTTAAAATCGGGAGGAGATAACTAAAATTATACATAAAAAGATATAATTTTTTTATATTGGACAACCATGAGTGTATGATCATGATGAAATTTACCATTTTAAGGCACAAAAATGGACAATACATAATGAAAAGTGGAAACTTAACCTCCTTGAGTTAACATCACAAGCCAAACTAGCTTTGGTCTCTACTAAACAATGTTGCAAGATCATTTCCCACACACATAAATTTGTGCTTCTGACAGTCCAAAAATGTGCCTACAAAAGCAAGTACACACAATAATAGTAATAAAAAATATGCCAACCCCATTGCAACAAGAAAGGTTTAACAAGATATTGTAGCAATACAAAGACATCTTTCTATCCCTCATAGTTCTCTCTCTATCTCTTTATATCCATATATTTCTCTACCTCTATCAAAATCTCCTAAATATATATTTGTATCATAGAGCAATGAGGTTGGTATGAAGTAGGATTTTGTGTTCCACTTTGCTATAGCAGCACCTATAGGTGCTCCAGGTCATGTTGTCTTTTATGTGTTTATCAACACATCTCTCGTGGGTACTTCCTGTGTTTGTTTTATGCACATCAGGATATCTTTTGTGAATAGTCCCTACATTTGTTTTAGGAAAATTGGTATATTTTTCATGCATGTTTCTTGTGTTTTTTTTAGGAAAATCAATGTAGGAAAATAACATCCAAAACAGATGCTTGGTTACTCAGGTGAGCAATAACTACTTTATTCAACTATAAATTGGCTATTCCAGCTACTGACCTTTAAAGTGTTGGTCTGGAGGCATGTAGGCAAAGGATCTTTGTTTGCTTCAATAAGTTCTACTGCTTCAGAAACAGGGAGCATCTAAAGTTTGGAGATCACAATTTACAGTCATTCAACACACTATCACCTCATTTAACTTTATTCTAAAATTCACTAAGCTACAAAAAAAAAGTGCTAAAATGGAAATCAAACAAAGCACTGGAATAGATAATAACATCAAAATTCCAAAAATTCAGGCTTCAACCTCGAGGAAGGTCTAGATCAAATAGTCACTGTAGCCATAATATATAGACAAATCTACAACAAGCCACTCAGCATAGTCCTTTGGAGTAGACCCTTTTTGCCTTAAAGCTTTGAAACTGGACAAAATTCTAACAACTGATAGAGAAAGGATTGATATGTATTATTAATGAACACTATCAAAAATAGTCCACATAGATGAAACAAGTGATGCCTTGTAATCTTGAAAACAATGTAGCAACAATCAAAATTAAAAAATTACCCTCTTTTATTCTCCTCTTAAGGTTTGGGAGGTTAGGTGGGCACTACCCCTCTTCTTCAAGCTCCTGAAAATTAGAACAAAACATATGAACAAAATTTCATGGTTAAGTGGAAGCCTCCTAGCAACAACAAGATCCAAATATCCTTGTATCTATCTCAATCGAGCCTCTAAACCCTTCAAAACTATCAATTTTTCCACTAACCTGTTATGCACAAAAGTCAAATTTTAGAGTTATGTCACCACTAAAGACAAAAGAAACAAAGCTTTGAAACCAAATCCACACACAACACAATGTAGTATTCATAGAAAGCCATACAAACAAACTAAACTTAGAACATTTGAATGGAAACAACTTCAAATTATGATATAGAGCATGGATTCACATTACTCAACTAGAGGCACATTTCATAATAATGGGATCTTCATCTAAAACATCTATATGAGGTTCAAATAGTAAACAAACTGATGAAAGATAGAGGAATTAAAAGGATACTTGGATGTAGTTGGATTGAAGGCCGTAAACTGGTACATTTTTTTTATGTAGGAGTCATATTACATCCACAAACATGGCAGAGCTATGCATAGTAGGAGAAATTGGCTTGGAAAATGAAGGCATCAGGGTATAATGAATCATTTCTCTACCACAATAGTGAAAATTTAGCACTTCTTTCATCTTTGCATATTGGTTTGATGCTTCAAATGATGCATTTCTTATATTCAAGAGTTCATTACCTTATTGAGCTTCTCTTTGTTTCAAGAATAGTTTAATATTCTCTACTTAATAGGGCCAACCATGTGACGGTGGAAGCTCATTTGGCCCCTCCGCCCCCCCCACATCACTCTCGATTCCCCATACCTGATCATCTAACATTAATCATTCATTCATCCATTAATAAGATATAACATTTATTCATTATCAAATACCATTCATTCATTAACATATAGCATTCATTCATTAACATATTCACATTCATTCATAATATGATTACAATCACTTTTTTTTGTCTCTTTCTTGAAGCTAAAAAAGTTGAAGTGGAGTATCATTTTCTAAATCATTTGTCCCCCTTTCAATTGTTATTCCCTCTACTTGTGATCTTATTCTACGCCTAGTCGTGTACTCACGACATGGATGCCAATGCAAGGGGGGTCTGCTGCAATAACAAAGAAATATTAAATTGATATGTTTTATTATTATTATTACAAGTATTTCATTAATTAAAAGAACATTAGAGTGGTTCTCTTTACCTGATGGGGCCACATCATGTTCCTGATATTCTCTTATAGCCTCATGCTTAACATGTTGAACACCCTCTAAATTGTGATCTGGAGTTGAAACACAAAAGGTTACATTAATTAATACACTAATTGCAATTAAATATGTTTAAAATAACATTAGAGTGGTCCTCTTTACCTGATGGGGCCACATCATGTTCCTGATCTTCTCTAGCCTGATCATGCTTAACATGTTGATCATGCTCTACATGCTCTAAAGTTGAAACATGAAAGGTTATATTAATTAATACACCAATTGCAATTAAAAATGTTTAATTGTATTAATCCATACTATGTTTTGTATAGTACATGAATACATCCAATACCAGAATGCACACCATGACCTTCATCTGCAAGTTGTGCTCCACCCTCACCAGGCTACATTCCAATGTCATGTGTAGTATTATCATTGCTTGTCTATTTAAAAAAAAAGGCACATAATTACTTTATGGTGGAAATTAATATTGAATAGATTGCACAAGTATTCAATTTTAAATAAACTTTATTGAGTTTATTTACCTACGTGTTGGATGTAGTGGAAGATTGTGTTTTCCTAGTCAAGACTCTTAAGAGTTTAGCCACAACTCCATAGCCTTTTTGGAAGGAAATATTTAGGTCCTCTTCTATGGGCACTCTATTGAATTCAAAGCCCTACATTTTTGCATAAGATCATGAATTTTTCTTCTATGGTGTGATAAAACCAAAATTGTTTGCAATTTATTATTTGGATACAATATTTCATTTATTGATACTTATAATTCGTGCGGCTAATTTCATATAACCACAAGAGCCAAGTTTGTGTTGCCCGTGTTTTTCTAGTCTTGCATTTGTTTCCTTTGATGTGTTGGGTAGCCTATGAAAAGTTTGAAATATGTTAGATTATATAAAAAGAAAGAGTAATCAGTATATAAATACATTGTTGATATTATCACATACCTTCCTTGGCCCAGTGGTGTCTTTCCTTTTTCTTTTCAGCCTTCTCCTTTCCATTTGACAGCAGGTCCTTCCACTCCCTCTCCAGAATCATGGGGGGACGCTCATACTTTTTGTTCTTCTCTAAATGTGACCTATATTGGTCCCTCACATACTTTAGATAGATACCAGCTTTCTTAAGGACCTTCGTTCAGTTGAATGTTTTATCACCAAACAACACAACTAAATGGTTAATGAGCTCATCTTTTAAATCTTCATTTTGGGCATTCCATCATGTACGTATGGTGGGCCCAAAGAGCTCCAATGTAATATCACTTAGATGTTTATAAAAAAAATCATTTCCTACAAAATGATCATGGGATCATTAGTCTAAAAAGAGTGATCAATAAATAAATTTCAATTGGATTATATATAATAATAATTAAAACATTTTAAAGTAGTTGGGACCTTCTCTATCTTTATAGAAATGAAATCCTTGGTCACCACAAATGTGACCAGAAATGTTCATGTATTAGTAATACTGGAAGATCCAAGAAATCTTGCTAAAACATCACCAATACTAGTTGTGGCCTCTGCATCCCCAGGTACATGTCCTGATGCATGTTCTAGCATGTGTTTGTTGTGAGAAGGTGCACTACCCAATTCTTGCATGCTATGTGTTGCCGACATTTGAGATGACACTATAGGCACAGATGATGGGGTTGGATGATGTGATGTATGTGTAGGAAGACTAGGATCGACACTTGTACCAAACCGTACTCCAATAGCACCTGCAGTACCTTGATCATGGCCAACAACATCATGAGGACACAAATAATCCTATAAAAACAACATATATTTTAGTTCATGACATAAAAGAGTACAAAATATAAAACCATGAATGAACTTATGTTATAATTAAAGACCTCATGACAACTTGCAAGTTTTGTGCTCTCTCAATCAATATTTTAACCCTCTCTCTTATCTCATCTACTTGAGGCACTATGAATATCAACTTAAGGATTTTTTTCATTGCATTTTTTTGGATCTTCCTTAACATATCGAAAGGGCTTGTTGAATATGCGATGTAATCATCACATAATATTGATTGCACCTCCCTATGGATGTTCTCCTCTATTGCTAGTTCCTTTCTCTGACCAGTTGATTGCATCAAGATTATAAAAAACATTATCAAAATTAACCCAAGGAACTTATGAAAAAAACATAAAAATAAAACATTTTTCTTTTATCTAATTTGTACAATTACAATGAGGTGAACCTTTCAGGTAAAAGTGGCTAAAGATGCATCACAATCTGTGCTTTGGGTCAAATCCTTCCCCGTATGATCAATGTTCTGTTGTGACAAAAATTAAATATAAAAAAGCATTACCGAAATGAAGCCAATAGACTTATGAAAAAAACATAAGAATAAAATGGTATATTGGAGTCATTAATTGGAGGTTGGGTAAAATGGTACATAGTATGTACCACCCACATAGTAATTGTGTTTGTAACTAAGTGATTCAAATTGTAATTGATTAGAAACTCTTCCCCTATAGTTATTGATTTTATCACACATACGAATACATGGTTTCCCTCATGCACCTCGAATATGCAATTGGGTTGCTTATTTGTTGACCCAGGTCATGTACTGTTTATAAACCCTGCAATATTCCCTAATGCTTTTGGCCTTCCATCAATGTACATAGCCACTCCTTTATTTTGATCCTTATCTTTTAGCTCTATATAATTTTCTAACAGTGCATACCTATGCATACTTCGTGTATATTGAACCAGCTACATCCAATCTTTGTAACTATAATAGGGTATGACATACTCCATCAATTCAGTAACTCTTTCATAATAGACCTTTATGTCATCCATGCAAAATAATCCCAAACCATGTAATGACGATTGTGCTATTCAATATATCCTCTCATTGACATAAAAATTAGTGTTTATTGGAGGAAGTTCCATGGGTACCCATTGTTTCCATAGATGTTTGTACCTCAAGGGAACCTCGATTTCACCTATGCTCTCATCATCATGAGAACATGACCCTCCTTTAGCAAGAAATTTTTTTATGTGTTTACGAATTTTTTTTCTAATCTTTTGACCTCTAGTTGATCTCACTCTTTTAGACCTACTACATGCCTCACTTTCCTCTTCTCTTCCTGAATATCCCTCACTCGAGGAATACATATATGACAAATACCTATTTGGTGGTACCTGCACTCATAAGGATGTTGGATGAAGTTCCTTCATGGTGATGTGATCCCAAGGTGAAATTATGATAAATCTATCATTTCATCGCTAGAATTTGATAGCTTATAAGGTAATCAAGTCTTGATAGATTGCAAGTTATTGTTACTACCGTCCAAATGCGTCCATCACAAATCAAATCTACTTAACATTTTAACTCCCAAACTTTGTAACAAGTGTTAAATGTGACTATGGTCCACCAATTACACAACCAAGGCCTCAAATGTATTCTATAATTGTAATCAAAGGACTTTTTCTCTTCATTCAAGTAAATTAACTTGAAGGGAAACACCACCAAGTGGTTTATTGGACACCTACATGACTAAAATTTACATTTAATTTCCATATATCTAAGTGGTTAATGGGGAGGGAGTGTGTACTAGGCATGGTTAAGTCATCATAAGTTTATGCTTTGGCAATAAAAATTGTTTAAGTCATCTTAAATCTTCCTATGTATAATTTCTAGGAGACTTTTGGTAAGTTTTAAGGTAGGATGAGTGGTTGCATCAATGTTCTAGTTCTCTATGACAAGGTGTCAACATCTTCAAATAGTGAAGGTTAGTGCTCATAGTCATTTGAAACAACATTTTCATTATGTATGATGGTAGGATTTGATAACTTAAAAGAATTGGCTACCCAACAAACTCAAAGTTAAAAGAAAATTTTTTAGTTTAAGGGGTTAGCACTTTCTTTCATCTTTACATATGGTTTGATGTTTCAAATGATGCATTTCTTATCCCACTTCTATCATATTGTATTCCCATCCCATTGCAATTGTTGATACCAAAATTTCATATCAAATACCACGTTCTTGAAGAAATTTTCTATTTTTTTACTATTTTTCTGAAGTTCTTTTGTGTTGTATGGATTCCTACAAGCTTGAAATTCTCTAAGATCATTGGTGTAGATAAATATATGTGTTCATACAAGCTTGATATTCTCTGAGATCACTGTTTTGTGGGAGAAAACAATTAGATACAGGGACTGCCCTGTTTTGTCTAAGGGTTTGAGGGCTAAATAGAAATGACATCCACCAATCCACCCACTGTCTTAGAACTGTAACTTAGTGGATTGGTGTGAAACATGGGATGATAGAGGCTCATTACATTTAGGGTTATGTTAAAGCAAGAAAATTGGCATTGAATTGATGCCCTAGGGTTGACAAGGGCAATTTTCTTGTAAATTTGTGGTTGTTAAGTCATGGTTTGTCAATTTGATGGTCCAATCTCTACTTTGAAACAAAAATATCTCTAACAACTCTAAGAGCTATAATGGAATGGCCACCATCCTAGGAAAGATTCTTCATTCTCACTTTTAGGTCTTAAAATTTAACAATACCTTGATTGATGAAAGAGCCCAAAGAGCCTTTCTCCATGGTATCCAAGTACACATAGCAATGGTCTTCTCTTATACGGTTGGACATGATTTAAAGAAATTAGCTAGGAATTATTCATTTAACCTAAAGTTTTCTCAGAATGCCATCATTGGAAAAGTATGATCAAATTCTTCTATTATGAAGAATTGATCTATGTGCCTCTAGTAATCACTATAAATTTTTGTAAGGATAAAATGACTAATTGCATCAGGTAGGAGAGAATTGACTTTAAGTTCTTCAAAGATTATATTCCTCTATTCATAATTTTTAAGGGTTGTGTGTGGAGGAGGTTATCACTACCAAGAAGGGAGGAAACCTTTCCTTGCATATGTTTGTGGTGGAGGTATTAAATAAGAATTGTATGCCTCTATTTCCATTCATTATATCTAGCTTAGCCTAGCATATACTTGGACTAAGTCTACAATTGCTTCATAATCATGCAGTGAAGGCTATGTGTGATGAAATCCTAGACCTTTGGGGGTGCCAAAGTACGAGAAGATCTTTGGAAACTAGGCATGAAAATTGCAGGTTAAAGAGAATGGGGGTGTCAAACTTACATTACTCATTGTCCCTTGGTCATTGATTTTCCTTGAGTTCCCTCAACCTCATCCTTGGCATTGGTATTGACCTTGTTTTCACTCCTCCAAACTTTTCCTCAGCGCTGGTATTGACCTTGTTTTCACTCCTCTAGTCTTTTTCAGCGTTGGTATTGACCTTTCACTTCTCCAATTTGATGAGCTACAATCTGGTTTTGTTAGGTTTTAGAGTATGTTAATTAAATTGAAAATTATGGCGCCATTTAGCTAGGTTTTAATATTCCATAATATAGTTAAGTATATATTAGTTAAATATATATTAGATATATTATATTTATATTTTGTAGCGCATTCTTGTAGATTAATAATAGACATTCATGTTCTTTCTTTTTTTTTTTTTTTAGACTGCAGGAATCGGGTAGCATGACCCCCTATAAACTACAGTGCGCCTGGTAAACTTTTTAACGTGACCGGCAGCGCTGGCGCGACACACCCTCCGGTACCACGGGACGGGGGAGACTAGAACTCGTGACCAGCCGAGCCGCAACAGAAATACTTAGCCAACCGAGCTAGGGCCCCCGCCCCCCATTCATGTTCTTTCTTCATGAAAGTATATATTCTATATTTTCCTTGGTGTTATCCCAATGAAAAATATAAGTAATATAATATATATTTAATAGAATAGTAATATTAGATTAAATTATATATAATTAAATTATATTTATTATTATATAATAGTATATATAGGCTTTTACCTTATATTTTAGAGGATTTTACCATTACACTATAGCTGGTTTACCACTAAATGGCAATTGAAACTTGTTTTCCAACAACACAATAGTGGTTTCCAGGAATGAGATTTGTTTCAAGCTCAAATCTCACAATATATGTAGCTTGTTAGCTAATAGAAAGAGATATAGAAACTAAAAAGATAGAGAATGAGAGAAAGAGATTAACTTAGATAGATAGGGAGAGAGAGAGAGAGCATGTGAGAGAAATATAAGAGATGCAAAGGAAAAGAGAGAGAGGGAAAAGAGAAACTAAATTTTGATTGGTTTCTTCATGTCAACAATCCAAGGATGGCATGTGTCCTTGGGGAGTTATGCTCAAGGTAGCATTCCATTTGATTAAATATATGATAGTTCTCCTTTAAGACCTCTTCAATGTACCCATTGCACACTTAAGGAGACAAAGATAAATATAGGGAAAAAAATATATAGAGAGAGAGGGAGATAATGAGAAATATACAAATAGAAAGGGAGACAAAGAGATAGATAGAGGTAGAGAGATAAAGAGATAAGGATGAATATATAGAGATATAGGGAGTGTGATTGATATATCTCTCCTTGTTGCTCTCTATCTCCCTAAACCCTAAACTCTCCTCTCTATCTCTCCTCCTCTACCTATCTATATCCCTTTCTCTCCCTCCCCCTCTCTATCTCTCACCATCTCTAGTCCCTCCCTATCCCTCCTATCCTTCAACTCTCTATCTCCACCTCTCTTCCTTTCTCTTCCCATATATCTTCATCTCTCTTTCTCTTCCCATATATCTCTCTCTATATCTCTATATCTCTATATCTCCCACTATCTATGTCACTCCCTCTTTCCCCCTCTATCTATTGATATATCTCTCCCTCTCCCCCCTTTCTTTGTTATTCACTCCATCTCTCCCTAGCTCCATCTCTCCTACTCTATATCTCTATCTCTATTTTTTTTTTATCTCCCTCTTAGTCCTCTCTCTATCTCTTTCTATCCATATATTTCTCTACCTCTATCACAATCTCTCTATCTCTTTCACCATCCCCCTCTATCTCTCTATATCACCCTCTTCTCTATCTCTCCCCCTCTTCTCTATATCTCCTCCTCTATCTATCTATATCCCTTTGTCTCCCTCCACCTCTCTATCTCTCACCATCTCTCCCTCCCTATCCCCCCTATCCATCAACTCTCTATCTCCACCTATCTTCCTTTCTTCGGTGATTTCACTGTATTAGCAAGGGATGGATATGATATGGTTCTCAACAAATTACTGCAATACAACATGAAGAAGGGTCTGTTGGAACTATTAAAAATTTCAAAATTTTATAATGATTTACTCATGTAAATTTCTCAATAATAATTAACTACATTTTGAGTAAGAAAAGGATGTAATTGGCCGTCACCTTGTTCTACGCCTATAAATCCTTATGATCAAAGATATTGTGGCAAACAAATCATATCGGCATGAGCTAGTATGGGTCTTCCCAACCTATTATGGGTTATAAGAACTTTTTAGCACATCGATGAGACATCAAAATTGTTGTAGCAATTAGGATTACTAAAGATGACATATTAGGGAGATTGGCTTATGGTCTCATCGATGAAGATAATCTATTGGCAAGACAAGTCATCTTGTCATGAAAAATATATTTTGGCCTAAATTTTTAAGTCTCACCGATGAATTTTCATCAGTGAAACCATCATTTCTTTCATCGATAGGAGCATTGAGAATATATTAGTGAGACATGTGCAATCAGTGTAAATCTTAAATGTTCACCCAACCCAATAAGTTACACTAACAGGAGGATATCGGCAGGAGTTGTGGCGACATATTCAAGACCAAAAGAAAAGATATCGGTGAGACTTATAACATCAGAGGAACCACTGAATGTGTTAGCAATAGTAAAATTCAGGCCAATGAAGAAACAAATGAACCAAAATGATTGTCGAGGTGACTCTTGGCAATGTATATGGGACAAATTTTAACATCGATCAAATGTGTAGAGTGTTACACCAATCAGCAGAGTATTCAATGAATGTTGGTTGGGGCCTAATGTATAGATTTCCCAAAGTTTGAAGGTGTCTTGCTGACCAATTCATTTGATGTGTTATCAATGAGACTTATAACATCAAAGGAACCACTGAATGTGTTAGTGACACTAAAAGTCAGGCCAATGAAGAAACAAATGAACCAAAAATGATTGTCGAGGTGACTCTTGGCAATGTATACAAGACAAATGTTAACATCGGTCAGATGTGTAGAGTGTTACCCCGATCAGCAATGTATTCATTGAACATTGGTTGGGGCCTAATGTATAGATCACCCAAAGTTTGAAGGTGTCTTGTCGACCAATTCATTTGATGTGTCATCAGTGAGACTTATAACATTAGAGGAACCACTTAATGTGTTAGTGATACTAAAAGTTAGGTCGATGAAGAAATAAATGAACCAAAATGATTGTCGGGGTGACTCTTGGTGATGTATACGGGACAAATGTTAACATCAGTCAGATGTGTAGAGTGTTACCCTAATCAGTAGAGTATTCAGTGAACATTGGTTGGGGCCTAATGTATAGATCACCCAAAGTTTGAAGGTGTCTTGCCAACCAATTCATTTGATGTGTTATCGGTGAGACTTATAACATCAGAGGAACCACTGAATGTGTTAGCGATACTAAAAGTCAGTTCGATGAAGAAATAAATGAACCAAAATGATTGTCAGGGTGACTCTTGGTGATGTATATGGGACAAATTTTAACATCAGTCAGATGTGTAGAGTGTTGCCTCGATCAATAGAGTATTCGGTGAACATTGGTTGGGGCCTAATGTATATATTGCCCAAAGTTTGAAGGTGTCTTGCCGACTAGTTCATTTGATGTGACAGTAAGGAATTCAAAAATATGTTACATTTGTGCCTAGAGTTAAAACATTAATTGTGCCATGGAGCATAGGTAATTTCATAAATTGAAAGGAAATTGTTTCAAAATGAACATTGTTGTGAATTGGAAGCGAAGGAAACGAGGAGACAAACAGAGGGCTAGAGAATTTTTTAGTTGAAAGACCTCAATCAAAACTAGTAAGTCCTCTGCATTTTAACTTTTTCATTTCTGCAATTTTAAGTGAGTAATATGGAAGCCACTAGCTCGAGGAAGTTGAAAGGTAGAAAACAAAGTGGGAGCAGTCACCCTAAGAGTAAGAAGTAGAAAGTTGAGTCTAGAATTGAGCTAGAGGGTGTTGAACGAAAGCTAAATTAGGATTTAATTGACCAATTTCTTGGCTCTAGGCCCAAAGGTAGGCACTCCGCACAACTGAGGGAAGAAGTGGAAAAATTGGACAAAAAATGAAACCACATAGGAGACATTTGGACCCCAATAAGAGGCTATGAATTGTTTAGATTCCACTTTCATTGAGTTGTTAAAATTGTTGGCCACCCACTATGACTCAAAACTTAAGGCCATATACAGACCATCTGGGAAACCCTCATATACATATTAGAGGCTTCAATAAGTGAGGTTTTTAAGTTGGAAGGGTGGAGTAATGAGAAAATTGTGAATGAAGAGTTGGAAAAGGATTTTTGGAGAATGGACACCACTTACAAGGGTTGGAGGTTGCCCTTACATAAAATTAAACAAGATGGTAAAACTATCCCACTTGATGATGGCGATGGGCCTCCATTCCATGTGGACTTATTTGAGCCCTATTTGAGATATACCTATTTCTCGGTAGGACAAGTGTTGGATATGGAAGTTCTTGAGTATATGTCCATTGTTCCCATGGTAATTGTAGTTGACATTCAATGTCATAATTCTAGGTTTTTCGACTATGCTTCATTTGTCTCCAAGGAACTCGACTTAGCATTGATGGCAATCAAGAATAAATCCCCTATTCTACACCTTAGGAATTATTTTGTTTTAATGCATCTACTATTGTACTTTGGACGAGTGTTAGGGATTTGGCCAGAAAAGTTGAAGGTTTCACAGTTTGATAAAGAGGGAAAATTGTTACCCATTCAATTGTGGACTACCATTTGGGATAGTAGGTTTGCTAATTCTAGTTACCTATATTTTGAAGAATATTTTGTAAAGCTAGTATATGAATTCTACAGTCATCCTTGTGCGCACTCATTGTCTAATGAAATAAAATGCTTCCTTAGACCTAAGGACTTTAATGGACCAATTGATCACAATTGGGGATTCTGGTATTGCTTGGAAGATGCTACTATTCTAAGGGTGCTTGGTTTTGAGGATTCTCCATTCATTTTTCCTAAAATAGTCTCAGATATGATTGCATATTTGGAAATTGTAAGACAAATGGATTTTTCTAGTTTCATTAATTTTGGTTCATTCGGGAAACATACATTTATGCCTAGTACTCTATGCTTTGGTGATTTTAATGTGCTTGCAAAGGAAGGATATGATTTGATCCTTGAAAAATTAATGCAATATAATATGAATAAGGGTCCACCAAGAAAAGGTTTTGATCAAAAGGGATATATCAATTCTACCAAACAAATGATAAAATTTGGAGGAATGATCATGTGCCTTATCAGTTTGATGACATGATTAGAAATTTGGAGTCAAAGGAAGCAAAGAGAGTGGTGGAGGAATACAACCAAGGGTTGTTAGATATAGGGTTCCCTTTTTCTGGAGATGAGGAATCTAGAGAAGATATGCCATGAGACCTACCCAGTAGGATTTCCAAATTAAAAACTCAAGGTTACAACTACCTTCCTAGAGAATCAAGTGTTGAAGAGAGCCAAGATATATAAACGAGAGAGATGGCATATAGGTCATTTGTAGTAGAAAATGAATTCGTGAATTCTTCAGAATTAAGATATTTCTTGTATAAACAAAAGGGAAAGGAGATAAGGGAGATAGTTGATAATATTACACCAAGCAATGAGGAGCAGCTACTAAATAATTTGAAATTAACTATGGATAGAGAAATGGCTAATATAACCCCTGATAAATGAAGAAAAATGTTAGAGGATGTTGGAGTTATGATCTTTCTAGGGCTGGATTTGAATTCTGCATTGGTCTTTGATAGCTTCTTAAAGGATAATAGTGCCACACACAAGCTTAGTTTAGACAGGGTGACAAAAATATACGTTGGATCCAAATATAACCCAGATGAAGGATCACTCATGATATGGGCCTTGTATCCACCTCATAGAAATTCAATGGTGATTGATACTGAGAAAGAATTTAGACATGTCATGACTCTATAGGTTGAAGAGGTAGATCCTATGGCAACTGCAGACATTGGGATTAATGTGGAAAAACTAAATAAATCCCAAATACAAATGTTGATCAAAGAAAAGGAAATGTACAAAATGAGTAATGAAATGATCATGAGAGAAAATGATTGTTTGAAGGACATGTTAGGAGTCACAATGGGGCCTCCTAAATTAATAACACATGGTGAAATCTCATAGGTAAAAGATCATTGGGATGAGTCAACTACATATTCACAAGGTAAATATGATACACTCACTATAATAATCAGAAAAAGGTAGGACAACTTAATGATTTGGTTGAATAAGCTATGGGGAGCATATTCAAATAACCATGTTACAGGGAAGGAACACAAGAGAATTTATGGAAGGATTCATAAAATCTCTAAGAATTAAATGAAATGGATGTTCCTGATAGTGTGGCCATTGGTATGGGTGACCAAATTATAAAGAAACATAGGGACCTTTATGAGAAACTGCGAGAAGATAAAAGGGGGATGCTTGATGTTACAAATATGGGACTACCTACACTATTTGAAGATGGAGAAAAGTTGAAAGAGAAAGCCAAGGGGATCAAAGAATGTGAATTGATGTTGTAGAGAATTCTATAAAATGCTACAGGGAAGGATTCAACATTGGACGAGAGCTATGAGCAGAACGAAAGGATGATAAAGGTGGAAATATCAACCAAGAACGCATTAGGAGATGATAATACTCATCAACAGTAAGATTATCTACATCATTTATCAAATGTTCATCTATGGATAAATAGAGCCTAATCTCTTGTTTTAATTGGTTAAGTAAAATAAAAAATTTGCGAAGGGATGTGTCCATTCCAAGTTTTGATGTGTTTATATTTGTTCCATAGTAATGCAACAGATATAGGCATTAGGAGATATTCAGTAGATAGGTTTCTAGAACAATTCTTTCATATACAGAGACTCAGATGCATGTATTTTGATGGAGTAAATGAAGATATCTAAGTCGCGGATTAAGATTTTGGTATCAGTTTTTTGTTAAATTTATGCAGTTATTTGATTGTCTCCATTATGATGCTTATCTTTTGTTTAAATTGATATAACAATTTTACACTCTGTTTATCATTGTACATTTGCTATATATGTGTGATATGGTTATTTGGCTCTCTCAAGTAGGGATTAAAATATTTTAATCAATGACAACAATTGGGAAGTGTTAGTTGGATTAGTTAGAAGAATCACATAACTAGAATTTCCATTCTATCTCAAGAAGAGTTTTTCAATTATTCACTTGCACGTTTACACAATTTGTAAACAATTTATATGCCTGACAGTTTGAATTATTGCCATTATTGAAATCCACATTTGTAGATATTCATTAGACTCCATATACCCAATAAGGCACAGGTCTCCCCTTGTCCATCCATAAATATAATTCATTTTATACATATGTTAACTGAAAATATTTCTCATTTAGTTCATGTTAGATTAGGATCACATTTGTTCATTGTAAACTTTCCATTTTCGATAGATTAGTATAGTTAAATAACATCAATTAAGTCTGCTTAGTTAGTATAGGTAGACCCACCTAGGTTCAACATCACCAAAAGAGAAGAAGGCTTGAGTCATTAAGCCTTGTACGTTACCCTAAAGTGTACCAAGAGATTGGAAACCTCTTGTGGTTTTCCAACTAGCATTTTTGAGTGCTAACAGGGTCCACCGCAAAAAGGATTTGATCCAAATACATATGCATTTACTATTTTCATTTATTTCTCATGTAGTTTAATAGTTTGATCAATTTCATATTATATGTGTTGAAGACTTTAGAATTTCAATTACATTAATTTATGGATATGTTGTATCTATAACACTACAAAACCATATGCTCTTTTCATTTACACTTGCATTTAGAAATACACATTTATATACATAGATATATATTTCTTTAATGATATGTTGCATTTATTGTTCTAGGATAGCATCAGGAAATTGTATTTATATTTACATTTTCAAATACATATGCATACATACATACATAAATACATATATATGTGTGTGTGTATGTATATCATTTATATTCAGTGTTCAAACACAACCCATTAGGTCTGTACATGAATAACAATTCATAAAATCAGATCTCCCATAAGTCAAATATAATCATATCAAGAAATCAATATCAAATAGATAATATAATCGCATAACTCATACATATGTCAATGTAAACATCATGAATTAATTATGTAACCACATAAGTCAAATATAATTCTATCAAGAAATTAATATCAAATAGATAATATAATTGCATAACTCATACATTTCAATGTCATTGATCTTCTTCATCCAACTCTTTGTATCATCTGATCCAGATTCAACATTGTAAGGATTGGTCATATCATCATCATTGGCATTGATATCAATTTTGATAATGTTATCATCCACACAGATATCATCTTCATGTACATTAACTCCTACATCATCATGATCTAGTTCCTCCTCATCGACATCTTCATCAGGCACATCATCAACTAATTGTTGATCCTGATCATCATCTACATCATCTTCTAGTTCTTTGGTATCTTCTTCTTCCACCACATTATACTTTACCAGCCTTCCTCTTGGATTATGTCTAACAACAAATAACCAACCCGGTTTACCTAAAACCTCTGAGTAAAATACTTTCTCACATTTGCTTGGAAGAACATAGGGCTCATTTCTAGCTTGCTCGATCGACCTTGTATTAACCATGGTAAATCCATTATCATGTTCAATAGCAGTTCTCTTGGGATCATTTTCATTCAATCGTAGCCTGTACCATAGGATGACAAACATAACTAATTTGAAGGCCTTAAAGTCACACTCAAGTATATCATACAAAATCTCATAGTATCAATTTTCTGAGACTTGTGGATGTATGTCGCTTCTAGATGAAACATTAGTCACGTGAAAGACTGCAGTTATACCAGAATCACAAGTTTTGTTTATGTCATCCAACTTTTTGATTTGAAATTTATGACCATTGCACCACATAGCCTTGTGGTGTTTCACCTACAATATGTCAAACATGTAAAAAATATTGCAATATCATCAGTTGATAAACATATTTATTCTTGGCTGAATGTATGGAAAGAAAAAAATATCAACATATATATTGGTGCAGGAGCACCTAGATCTTGTAAATGCCTTCAAAAGGCTAATATGTTAAATTTACATGTTCAAGTCTAAATTTGTGTGTCAAGGCCATGAAAAGGATAATTTGAATGTAATGAAATCATAAAATAAGTCACTAGGAGGTGAAAATGCAAAAAAATGCAAATAATGCAATATTATGTAAACAAAAAGGCATAAATCAAGCATGTTAATTTTCTGAGTTTTCCTCTTGAAAATGAAGGTTTCTAGTAGGGTATTGGATTAATAACATATGCATGTCCAAGGAGATGTTTCTAAAGGAATTTTCAGACATAATGGAGCATCTTTCAATGGTTGGCCAAAGTATTGGAGGCTTGTAAGGGTGATAATCACAAAACCCTCATTGTTTTTGGTGTTTCCAACCTAAAATTAAGGGTGTGTTAATACACTTTCTAAATGGGTCTTTCAATCTATTAAATTGGATAAATCTAGTGTTTTGTGACCTTTAATTTGGATGTTTATGTTTTTCTAACAATTTGGATTTGTAAAAAAGGTGGATGCTTTGTAAAATTGCCCTATTCTAGTAGCCTTTCTTGGGCATACAATCTAAAATCTACTAGTTTTTCCAGTATAAATCATTCTAAGTTTTTGATATGATGATATCGGCATGTAGAGGTCTCTAAATGTGCCTTTGCATCTTATTTTTGAACCTAGTGTGAGTGGTTCACCCGATCTAGGGTATGGAGGTCTATTGCTAATTAATGTTTAGATTTCATGGACAGTGGAAATCTGTGTGTATAGGGAAATAAGTGACCTTAACTACTTGAACCTTGTCATTTGGATGGAGTTACAGTAGAATTTATTCTTGAATAAGGTTGTAAAGGAAGTGCATATTGTTTTGAGAATGATGATTCTATTGTGTGTCTTGGTATCTTTACAGAGTAGGAATATATGATATTTATACACTGATGTATTGAATTGATTTCTCTCAAAACATGATGAATCTTGTGTCTTAAATGATTGATTAACTAGTTTATAGCAAGAAGGATTGGTCTTTGTTATTTTTCCTTGTAAGGAAATTGAATTGGTGCTATTTGAGAAGTTTAGACTATTTTCAATGATTGAAGTTTGGTTATTGACATTTTGGAATTTGATTTAGAATAAGCGTTTTGTTGCCTTGAGGATATGATGTATACATGAATAATTTGAAGGATTGGTAATTGGTTGTGTAGCAAGTGAGCATAATGTGTTTCCTTATGAAAGGCTGAGAGAATGTATAGATGTTGATATGGTGGTTGAGAATGATGTGAATCTGGTTGATTGAGTCAAAGTTTTCTAATATGGTTTTTACTTTGAATGAGTCAATTAGAGTACTAATAATGACATATGGTTTGTTGAAATTGGAGTGCTAACTTGTTTCCTTGAATTATTGTAGAATTGAATAATCAAAATAAGTTGTATGAGTTTTGAGGAAAAAGAAAGTGAATTAAGAATTTGATCTTCTCCTGATTCTGATTGGGTTTGATTTATCATCATGAAATGATATTTTTGGTATTGTTGTTGGATCCTATGCATCATATATACATCAATATAATTGAAAATAATTAAATAATAAAGGTGATTAATACATTTATACATACTTGTTTATCTCTTAAACCATATGCTAAATCAATTTTCCTTTGTGTAACATTGGAATCTCCATTACGATGAGCTTCTTTAACCAATGAAGCCACACCTTCCCATGTTAATACGTGACCAGATTGTTGACATCGTCCAATCCATACCGTCATCCAATCAGGATTGTTTGCAACCTACAAATGTAGTGCATCCCACTCTAGAAAAACTATATAAAAAAAAATTGAAATTCACAAACGACATATAATTAGTTAATTACCATGGTATACAACCTTAATTTATAATTGATGTATATTGAAGATTAATAATTAAATAAGTACAATATACATAAAAACCATATGTAAAATGTATTCTAATTAATCTCCATGACCATCTTATAATTACCTCACTTTCCTCAATCTACCTTTCCCCATCAAGTACCCCCATTCGATTTTGTTAATAGAGGTTGGATCCCAGATGCGATCTACATGGATCTTTGCTACAAACTTAGGAATATATTCACTAATGTACACCATGGTTTGGTATACCATATATCCCTCCACCATGGAACCCTTAGGATGTGATATTTTTCTAACCAAATCCTTCAAAAAATTTAAGTGCCTCTCAACCATCCACATTGACCTTGCATGTACAAGTCCACACAATTCAATCTCCTTAACTTGGTGTATGAGGTAGTGTTCTTGTGCATTGAAAAATGTCAAAGGTAGACACTTTTGCATTTAACACATTAGACGAGGATTTTTTCTCTTCCAATAATTTATGTCTTCTTTATGGATTTCTTTAGATGAAAACCATCTACAAGTGATTCAAGGTGAAAATATATTAATGAAATTTAACAAAAATATACAATATATTACATAACAAGTAAAACAAATGACAATTATAAGATCTATACAATGAATTGAACAAATATCGCTACTTACCTCATGTATTTTCCAAGATCATTTATAACTTGCTTGACATTGTTGTCGAAGTTGTGTAGGAGAGATAGATGTAGATCACACTACAATAATTATAAAATGATCTTTTCATTATTTTTCCAAAAGTAGTAAACATAATATACTAAAAAGTATGCCAATCATGCATTTTCATCCCTAACCCAAATTCACCTTTCTTTGTTATGATATTGTTTATGTTCACAACAAATCCTATGGGAAATCAAATTTTTCATATGACTTCTTTTATAGCATTGCTTTGCTACTCCGTTAATAACCAAGGAAGGGAACTTATATTAATTTGGTCTCCATTACTATTCAACTGAATGAAATTTTTCATTGCATGATTGGCTTCCTGAATGTCACTACAATTTTGACAAAAAATTTTTTGTCATGCCTTCCATCCAATATTTTCCATAATGTTTCTATTATATTCTTTGTGATATGCATTGTATCAAACAAATGCATAATTTGTAGTTGTTCATAGTAGGGTAACTTACTAAATTGTCTGGGATAACTTTTTAGTCCCTGCGGAAGCCAACTATTAATGCCTTGACAACCTTTATGAAGCATATAAGTTAAACAAATTAACAACGAAAATCATTGTCAATTATAGCATGAGTAAACAAACCACAATATAAAAATATAAATTCCAAACATATCATATATGATAGATAAACAATTGGATCCAATGTATAACCTTGACGATTAATTCTATTATATTCCAACTTCCATAGGCGAGGTGTCATTCTTCGTAGTTTTGATGTAGTCTCTTATTTCCCATTGAAAAGATATTTTTTAGTAGTTCGATACTTATGACTTATGTAGAGGAAGTGCCTATACTCATCTAACACCTGCTTTCCTAAACTTTTTGAATGATGAGATTTCATCTTTGGAGCACAAATTGGACATGAAAATTTTCCCTTTGTTTAAAGACCTACAAGATCATATATAATTGGATTAAATATGTCAATTTTTATAATTATATATAATGAATAGATTATTTAAAAAACATGCATGATATCTACTTCGTAAAATTAAATATCGTTAAAGTGTAGTCAAACATTATAACATACCACAAAAATGTGTTAGCCCTGGGGCATCATGAATTGTCCATACAAGCATTGCATGGAATTGAAATTGTCTTTGTCCTATTGATCTAGAGATGTCATACATAGTGACGCCATTCCATAACTTTAGTAACTCGTTGATAAGAGGCTCGATAGATAAATTCATATCTTTAACTTGGTACTTACCTAGTTGAATGAACATAAACATTACATATTTATTATAACTATTTTACTGCAATATATATAAATTAATGTACATGACTATTAAATAAAAAAAATATAAGTCATTATGCAACAAATAAGACAAATGAGATGCTACTACATTAAAGAAAATTGATGTAAACAAATACCTAGAACAATCATTGACAACATTATGTGCTCCCTCTTTATTGACATCCATGGAGGAATGTTATTGTTGATAACAAAAATAGGCCACACCGAGTAAATAGATCTCAACTCCCCAAATGGATTGACACCATCCACTGCCAATGAAAGCCTAAGATTACAAGGTTCTTCTTTAAAGTGTGGCCATTTTTTCTTCATGTCCATAAATGTAGAACCATCTGCAGGCATTCGAAAAATGTCATCTCCACTTCTATTCCGTGCATGGTAATCTATAAATTGTGCTAAGCTTTCACACCTAAATAATCATTGCATACATGGAATAATGGGAATATAATGAAGGACCTTACAAGGAACCTTTTTTGTTAGTTGATCTATTTGATATCTACTGATATGACATTCTGGGAATTCTATTGAAAATTCATGTTGTTTATGATATATAATATGATCATTGGGACACACATCTATTGCTTGATACTCCATTCCAATATCTTTCATAATGTCGAATAAATCTTGGTATGAGCAAGGTAAAATATTTGATGGTGGTAACAAAAATTCTCTAATCAATCTACAATAAAAAAGTAATTTGTAATATAAAGAATATTAATGGTACATATTTTATCCTTTATTTACTAGTGATGAACTAACAACAATTAAAATAGATGAAAAAAGATTACATAAATGACATACCTTAACATTTGCGAGATTGCTATGTTGGATAAACCATTCATAACCTTCAAGTTCACCAACAACAATACAACATAGAGAATAGTTGTTTGGGAGCCTTCATAAAGGGGCTTATATGCCTTCTCAAGTGCAGGTAAATCATGAACATCATCAAAGTTATCTTGATCATCATGATTAGTTGTGCCACTAAATGTGTCATGGATCAATGTATTTGTACCATCACCTTCAACTGTGTTTTCTCACAAATGATCATCTTCTTCCATAGGATCATTAACTTCATTTTCCATATTCATAGCTCCATGTTCCTCCGCTTGCAAAACCACATTCTCTGGGCTTTGATAATCCATATCATGTTCCCTAGGGCGCCCCACCTTTATAATAATGATAGATACAAATAAACCATGATCATGATCAAGTGATTTTTTATATATATAAAAAATGTTAAAACGATATAAACATTTACAAATTCAATCAATATAAACACATATAATGAACAACTTACCAATGGATGATAATCATGCCCCCCTTCAATGTGACCATGTTTCCTATAATGTTTCTTAGTTGTTGTGATTAAAAGTATTCTTGTCTTTAAGCCCTTGCAATTATTGCAACGATAATAATATTTCCCATCACCCTTTCTTTTCAATCTAGCCCACATTCTAGCAACTATCTCTTCATTTTGTTATGGACTAACATTATCTGACATAATTTTTCTTTACCAAGCTTGAATATTTAGATTTTTAAAAAATATCAAACTCACACTCCAATAATTTTTAATCATAGATAGGTAAAAAAATCTAATAATTCTAATACTTTACACCAAAAAAAGTTGGCATGCAACCACCCCTGCAAAAGTGATGCAGGAGCATCTAGTGGTGTAAGGGCAATCTTGCATCACCCAAAAATAGTTAAATTTCAATTTTCTCAGTTTTTAGATTTTTTTAATTTTTTGGATACCCTTTTCGTCATAATGAAATTCCCAATTTACGGTTTTTATTTTCTATTCCTGGGTGGAAAGATATTGCAGTTTTAGTTTCCCAGATTTGCACCTAAAAATCTTTTGAGTTAGATTTGAGGCACTTAGAGTTGCCAAATCGGCCCCAAAACTTTCTAAAATTGGCGTAGTAGATTTTAAGCGTGTTATTGACTTTGAGACCTTTCCAACGGTTCAAATGGTTCGTGAATCAGAGTCCCGGATCAAAAGTTATGGCCCCAGGAAGTTGGCACACTTTCTAGAAGATACAATTGCAAATGTTCTTTTGGAATTTGAACTTCAAGTTGTAATTTTTTGGTGCCAAACCGCCTAAACTCAAATTTGAATGTTATTTTGGCTCCAAAATAAAGAGGAGCTCTATTTATGGGTGGATTTCTAATTTTTGGGTAACTTTTTGGGGACAAGCTCGCATATTGCGAAAGCGTTATTCTGTAGCTTTCTGTAACTTGCATGTGTTGTAGAACTTCGGGATTTGTGATCCTCTGCATGTAAGAAGCTCCATTTTCTGAATAATAAAATTATTCTCTTGTTTGTGGGTTATTTTCTAAATCTCAGGCTGCACCCTCATCAAGTGGTATCAGAGCAAGTTTTCTTGAGCATGTGGACAAATTGCCGATCATGAGGCAGTTCACACAGGACCGTGGTTGTGGGTCGAGGTCAAGAAATATGCCTCCAAGAGTGATGCCTGGTAGGTGTGGTGGTGCTAGAGGTGGTCGAGGTGGCAGAAATGCTGGTGGAAGAGATGCACTGGCGGCCCTCCAAAGACAGATTGATGCATTACAAGAGCAGTTGAGAAGAGGGTTAGACCTGAGGGAGGAAAGTGAGGACAAAGGAGAGGAAGAAGGTTCAAATGTAGAAGAGGAAGAAGAAGCAATTGATCAATACCAAATGCGACTAATAAGGGCCATTTCAAAGATTGAGAAAAGACCCATAGTAGAAGTCCCCAGTTATTCCGGAAGTCTGAACCCAGAAGAGTTGATCGACTGGATCAATGAGCTAGAAGAATATTTTGAGTATGAGGAAATAGCGGAGCCAGATCAAGTTAAGTTTGTGAAAATGAAGCTGAAGAGCCATGCCAGTATTTGGTGGAAAGAGGTCCAGTTGGAAAGAAATCAAAGAGGAAAATGAAATATCACCAGATGGGATCGCATGGTAGAGAAACTAGAGAAGCAGTTCATACCAGTGGACTACAAGTTAGATCTATTGAAGAAATTGCAAGGGTTGAAGTAAGGAAGCAGATCTGTGAAAGAATATATTGAAAATTTTCACAAGATAATTATCAGAATGGGCGACACAGAGGCCAATAAGGAGAAGGTAGCTCGATATCTTAATGGGTTACGACTGAGCTTTCAGGAGGAGTTAAGCCTAGTCAGAATGACCACCATTGATGATGCGTATTAGTTTGCTTTGAAGGTGGAAGAGAAGTTGAACAAAATATTTGATGGCAAGCAAAAAGGACAAGGAGGTCAAAGTGGAAGGGGTAGTGGAAGACCTTCAGGAAGCCGAAATGATGATGAAAAAAAAAGTGAAGATGTGGGTACCAGCCGAAGCCAAAGGAATGACAACTTCTACTACCCTCATGATCAAAATAGTGGTGATCAAAGAGGTAGAGGATGAGGGAGATATGGACAAGGATCTGGAAGAGGTGGTTTCAAAGGAACATGTTTCCAGTGTGGTGAAGAAGGGCATTGAGCCTATGAATGTCCATAATACCAAGAAAGGGTAGAAAAAAGGCCAGAAGGTCATGGAAGGGTTGCACATGTAGATGAGGAGGCCCAGTCTGAACATTCAAATGATGTTGAAAGGGGAGAAGCCCTAGTGATTAGGAGAGCCCTGGTGACTGGGGAAAGGGAACTAGAACAAAGGAAGAATCTGTTTCGCACAAGGTGTAAGTGTGAAGAAAAATATTGTGATGTCATTATTGATGGTAGGAGCACCGATAATCTGGTGTCAGAAGAGATGGTCACAAAGTTGAAGCTAAAGAGGGAGAGGCACCCACATCCATATCAGATTGCCTGGTTGTAGAAATACCACAAAGTTTTGGTCAATGAGCAGTGGCTAGTAAAGTTCAAGATCGGGAGCTACCATGATGAGGTACTCTGTGATATCATCCCCATGGATGCATGTCACATGTTGTTGGGGAGGCCATGGCAGATCGATAGGCGAGCTATAAATGATGGCAATGCAAACACTTATTCCTTGACAAAGGAAGGGGTTCGTCACAAGTTGAAACCCCTGAAAGAGATCGAAGAAAAGGTATGTAGTAGTGCTATAATTTTTTATGTAGATGGAAGAAAATTTTTAGAAGGTATGAAGCATGAGTTTCAGGATATTGTTTCTGATAATGTACCCGATGGTTTACCACCAATAAGGAAAATCAGTCATCAAATTGACTTGATTCCTGGAGCTAGTTTGCCAAATAAGGCAGCTCATAGAATGACTCTAGCAAAAAATGAGGAGTTGAATAGACAAGTTCAAGAGTTGTTGAGAAAGGGTTTGATACGGGAGAGTTTGAGTCCATGTGCAGTACCTGTAGTACTAGCACCAAAGGAGAATGGGGAGTGGAGGATGTGTATAGATTCCCAAGCCATAAACAAGATAACAATCAAGTACAGATTTTCCCTGCTAAGGATGGATGACCTGATGGACTGTTTGAGTGGAGCTCAGTACTTCACAAAGATTGATCTGAAGAGTGGATATCACCAGATCCGAAGTTGAGAGGGAGATGAATGGAAGACTGCCTTCAAGACCAAAGAGGGCCTATACGAGTGGTTAGTCATGCCTTTTGGGTTAACCAATGCACCGAGCACATTCATGCGGCTCATGAACGAGGTACTAAAAGAATTTACAGGAAGTTTTGTTATTGTGTATTTAGATGATATTTTGATTTTCAAGGACGTTGGATGAGCATCGATGCATATTCAGAGCCTTTGAGAAGTTAAGAGAAGAGAAACTGTTGGTTCTGAAGAAGTACAATTTTGTGAAGAGGAGTTAGTGTACAGGGTTTGTTGTCTCAAAAAAAGGTCTTAAGATGGACCAGAGAAGGTGAAGGCTTCAATGGCCCAAGAACTACTAGGAGGTGAGATCTTTCCATGGTTTGGCTAGTTTTTATAGAAAGTTCATTAGAAACTTCAGTAGTATTTGTGGACCCCTGACTGAAACAATGAGAGGGGATAGAAAAGAATTCAAGTGGAGTAGTGGAGCGGCAAAAAATTTTGAACTGTTAAAGTAGAAGGTGATAGAGCAACCTATTCTAGCCCTCTCAAATTGCAACAAGGTGTTTTAGGTGGATTATGATGCCAGTGGTTGTGCCATTGGAGCAATGTTGAGCCAAGAAGGTAAGCCCATTGCCTATTTCAGTGAAAAGTTAAATGATGCCAAGAGAAAGTATTTTGTATATGATCAGGAATTTTATGCAATAGTTCAAGCATTAAAGAAATTGAGACATTATTTTTTGCCGAAGGAATTTGTTCTATAGACTGATCATGAGGCCTTGCAGTACCTAAATAGTCAAGGAAAATTAAATCAGAGGCATACAACTCAATTTGAATGTTGTTTTGGCTCCAAACTAAAGAGGAGCTCTATTTATGGGTGGATTTCTAATTTTTGGGTAACTTTTTGGGGACAAGCTCGCATATTGCGAAAGGGTTATTCTATAGCTTTCTGTAACTTGCATGTGTTGTAGAACTTTGGGATTTGTGATCCTCTACATGTAAGAAGCTCCATTTTCTGAATAATAAAATTATTCTCTTGTTTGTGGGTTATTTTCTAAGTCTCGGGTTGCACCCTCATCAAAAAGAGACGATAGCCTAAAGATAATGACCCCAAAAAACACTTTAAAATGGTAATTTCATAACTTATTGAATTCTAATTTTACTATGATTTCCAACCATTAGACTCCTAAAATTATAATATTGAACTTGCATAACAAAATTTTGAAATGAAATTATCAAAATGCACAAGTCTAAAAATGAAATCTAATGATATGTTGCTTTAAAATATGATTTTCAAACCTAGAAGTACAAATTTTGTTGGTTCTTAGTTGTGTTCTAGTTTGTTTGTCCTTTATGACAAAATTCACCTTTGGGTATCTATTGGCATGACATTCAAGTGGTCTTGGCGATAGAGGAAAGGTCTATCGGCATAAGTATTTCTCACCGCTGAGAGGTCTTACTGAATGAGTCTAGTCTCACCGAGTAATACATAAGGAAGTTTGACGTAAGAAATCCCCATCGGCATGTTGTTTCATTGAGCGCTTTGTGCCTTGGCGACCGACACAAGTAAGAACATATCGGCAAGAGTTGCGGCATCGATATAATGTCTTAGCGAACTCATCATTGTCACACCGACTGAAGGAAAAGGAACATATCGGTAGGAGTGTTGTTTTCAGTATGTGGTCTCATCGAAGACATATTGTCTCACCGACCGTGCACTGAAAGGTCTTATTAGCAAAGGTTGTGGCTTCGATGAAATGTCATAGCGATTTTGTGGTGTCTTACCAACTTGTGCAAAAATATTTTCGGTATGACATAGTGTGCTCTCCGAGAGGTCTCCCCGACATTGATATGTCTCAGCAATGCATAAAACAAAAAGAACATTTCGGTATGACTCAGGTACATCAAAGAAAGGTCTTGGCAAGTTTGATTTCTTATACCGACTGACAACATAAAGGCATACATCTTAGTAAGAGTTAGGGTTTTCGGCATGAGGTCTCAACGAGTGACCTCCGGTCTTGCCAATGGAACACAAAAAGACTTTGTCGACATAGGATCAATCTTTTCTCAGTGACACACAAGATGGTTGGTGACTTTCGGTATGACTCAAGCATTCTACGAGAGGTCTCCCTGATGATGGTATGCTATAGTGACACTCATAAGATAGAAGGATGTATCGGCAAGAGAACCATTATGTTACAACAACTTACAAGGGGTAAAAGGAGGCTTTCGGTGAAACACAGTGTGGTCTATGAGATGTCTTTCCGATATCAAAAGGTTACAGCGACAAGGGGATCTCGGTGAGAAACTTTCTTATGTCTCAGTGATTGGAAAGAACATAACACATGGCTTTCGGCATGACATAATGTATTTGTTATGTCTTCTCCTCGACTCTGATGGGTCATGGTGAAAGCGATAACTAAAAGGAATGTCTGGCAATTTAATTGCCTTCGACAGAACTATCTAGATGTCTCAGCGAATGGTTAACAAAGACTCAAACAATGTGGCCAACATCATTGATTGGCATCGAATCTCAAAACCGTTACATGGCAGAATATTCATTGAGTTTCTTTTTGAGTAATTGCATTTTTGAAATAATGGATGATTTGCAGCTCTCTGGATAAGCATTACTCTTGATTTTTACCATCATCTACAGACTGTCATTATTCAGCTTCATATTCAAATTAGCAAGAGAGTTTCAGAATCTTGTGTAAAAATGCTTTTTGAAGATTTCTTCATAACTGACATACTTGAAATGTATATATAAACCTGTGTTGAAAACAGTGAAGGTTGGTGATTGTAATTCTAAAATATTGTTCTTTGGTTGTATCAAAATGTATTAGGTAGATGAGGAAAATAGAGAGTTATGAGCTTGACTAAAAATAGAGAGATCCTCTGAGATATTTTTATTGTTCAGATGCATAATTTGAGGGGTTGGTACTCCTTGAGACAGATATCTCTAAATGAGGGGTTGGTGCTCCTTAAGTGGGTGCTCAAAAATCAGCCTATAAGGCATTGTGAACATGTGTTTAAAGATTAAGCCTGGAAGGCATTTCGAGAGTGGTTTTTATACCCCAAGAGGGTTTTCCACTCAGTAAAATCTTGAGCTTCCTTGTTCTTTTGAGTTATGTCTACTTTACTGTGTTGTTGTTATTTCAGTTCACTATTTGGTTTTTACTTTTCTCAATTCTGTTTATGAATGATTACATTCAACTCATGAATGCATTAATCAGAGTATATTGAGATCAAATCTGAGCTATGGTTTTTGAATTTTTGAAAATTGGTCAAATTCGTTAAAAAACTGATTCACCCCCCCCTCTCAGTGTCATTTTAACTCCAACAATTGGTATCAGAGCGTAGGGTTCTCTAATAGGTTTTAATTACCTTGGATTGATCTTGGTCTTGGAGTTTGTTTAATGGCACATTCTCAAGACGGTGCCTCTATAACTAGAGCTCCATTATTTGATGGAATAGATTATGTGTTCTAGAGAATCAAAATGGAAGATTTTCTTATTTCTTTTGATGTTGATGTTTGGAGCATTGTTATAAATGCTAACAATGTACCAGCCTCTATTCCCACTAATCCTGCTAAAAAAAGAGGTATGAAACAAATGCCAGAGCTAAGCATGCCATCTTGTGTGGGTTAACTAAAGATGTGTTCATTAAAGTCATGCATTGCAAATCTACTCATGACATCTGGGAAAAACTTGAAAATATCTATCAAGAGAATGAGAAAGTCAAACTATCAAAAATCATTACACTCAAACATCAGCTTGAGGAGTTGAAAATGAAGGATGATGAAAAAGTGGTTAAATATTTCCTAAGAGTTGATGAAGTTGTCAATGCAATGAAAGGTCTAGGTCAAGAGGTTAATGAATTTGATGTGGTCACAAAGGTTGTTAGAACCTTACCATCCAAATTTGAATCTAAGGTTTCAGCCCTAGAAGAAAAGAAACACTTTGATCAGCTTACCTTAGATAGCCTGCAAGGAATACTTACTGCCTATGAAATGAGAACTAGCAAAAACAATTCAATAGGAAAAGAAACTTCCTTTAACTCTGAAAGGAAAGAAAAAGTTGAAGTCAGTGAATTAGAGTTGTCTAATTCTAAAGAATCCCATTTTGTTAGAATATTTTAAAAGGGATCAGGAAAATATGAGGGAAAACTTCCCTTTAAATGTTTTAACTTTGGAAAAATAGGTCACTTTGCTGCAAAGTGTCCCTATGATGATCAAATCTGTGAAAATGAGACAACTGAAAAAACTGTCTAAGAAGGCCTTCAAACCTAATCAAAGCTTCTATTTCAAAAAGAAGAAAAGTCTATTTAGTAAGGATGAATCTGATATTGAGTCTAAAGATTCATCAGTTGAAGAAGATGAAACTTTGTTCATGGCTGAAATTACTCAGTAAAATGATACAAACACCATTGACATTGAAGAAGGTGAAGTAGATCTTGAAAGTGAGCTGAAATGTGCTTTACAAGAGATCAGAAAACTCAAAAAACAAGTTCTTGCTCAAGAACATAAACCGGATCAAGAAATGGTCTCTCTGAAAACTCAGCTTGAAGAAGCTAAAAGAGTTGAAGACTGTCTTTGAGAAACTGTAAGCTGCAAAGATCAAGAAATTCAAAAACTAGAACAAGAAGTAGTCTATCTTAGAAAGGAAATTGAGAAATATGAAAGCACTTTAAAACTCAATGAGATGCTCAGCAAGTAGAAGTTGTATAAAGATAAAACCGGTATTGATTTTGAAAAGGGTGAATGTTTAATTGATAATACAAAACAAAACCCCTATTCTGAAATCAAGGGTTCAAGTCCAAATCACTCTGATTTTGGTAAGAATCATGTTCAGCCCTTGAAAGGTAATAGATCATCTTACAAATACAATCCTTTCTTCTATGGTTATTGTTTTTTCTGCAACAAATTTGGCCATAAGGTGAGCACTTGCAGGCTTATGAATCCTAGAATACCCAAGTTTGGTCTTAGGCAACACTATGGTTTTGTTAGAAAGATCAGATGTTTTAAATGCAATGCTTTGGGACATTCTTTCAAATAGTGCAGAACTGATCTACAATCAAAACAACAGAAAATTACAAAGGTTTGGAAACCTAAGACTTTTAACAACATTAAACAATCCATGTTGGTTCAAACTACTTTTCATTCCAAGAAAAAGGACTTATGGATCCTAGATAGTGGATTTTATAACTATATGACTGGCGACAAGGATAAGTTTATAAATATTGAAGATTATGTAGGTGGTTATGTTAAGTTTGGTGATAACTCTGGTATTCAAATTAAAGGTAGAGGTTCACTTCTTCTAAATGAAGACACTCCTATCTATAATGTGTACTATGTGGAAGGTCTCAAGCACAATCTTGTAAGTGTTAGTCAAATTTGTGATAGTGGTTATCATGTTCTTTTCACTTCATAGGGATGTGAGATTAAGAACAAGCTAGGAAAGGCTATTGCAGCTAGAAAGAGGACAAAAGGAAATGTGTACAATCTTCTCGACACATCAAGCAATGACAATAATCAAGGTATGTGTCTAATGGGCCAAATTGAAGAGAATTGGTTATGGCATAAAAGATTAGGACACATAAACTTTGAAAATTTGGTTAGAATCAGTAAAAATAAGAATGTTAGAGGTCTACCAATTCTTAGCAAGCTAGAAAATTTTGTGTGCAAAGAATGTCTAAGTGGTAAACAAACTAAAATCAGCTTCAAAACAAAAGAACATTCTTCTTCAAAACCTTTACAGCTTGTGCATACTGATTTATGTGGACCAACCAAATCAAGGTCTATTAATGGTGAAAGGTACTTTATGTTGTTTGTGGATGATTATACTAGAATGATATGGGTCACATTTCTTAAGCACAAATCAGAAGCCTTTGGAAGGTTCAATTTTTTTTGTAAAATGGTTGAAAAGGAATCTAATCTGAAACTTAAATGTCTGCGATCTGACAAAGGAGGTGAATTAACTTCTCAAGAGTTTATTGATTACTGTGAACAACATGGCATTAAAAGATAGTATGTTGCAACAAAAACACCTCAACAAAATGGGGTAGTTGAACATAAGAATAGAACTATAAAAGAAATGGCTAGAACCATGCTAAATGAAGCTAAGTTGTCTGATATGTATTGGAAAGAAGTTGTTCATACAATTGTATACATTTTGAATAGAGTGCAGCTTAGGGTGAAATCTAAACACACTCCTTATGAACTTTGGTATGGAAAAACTGCTTCTGTCAAGCACTTAAAATTTTTTGGAATTAAGTGTTTTATCAAGAAAGATGATAACCTTGGGAGCTTTCAATAAAAGAGTGATGAGGGTATCTTTTTGGGATACTCAACTCACAAAAAAGCTTGTAAATGCCTTAAAAAAATGCTTAATAATATTGTTGAAGTTGTTAATGCAAAATTTGATGAAAGACCACATTTGTATGTTGAATCTTTGTAGGATAACAAGGAAGAAGAACTTGAACTAGAAATAATTTCAGAAGGAGCTGAAATAGCAAAGCCTAATACTAATTCAGCAAGCCCTAGAAATGAAACAACAAGTCTTGAAAAGGTTGCATCAAAAGCTCTAGCTAAATATCACCCCAAAGATCATATCATTGGGGATTAAAATGTAGGAGTTCAAACTAGAAGAAAGGATGTAGAATTTGATGAAAAGGCACAAATAGTTTTCTGTCTAGTTACTCAGTTTGAGCCTAAAAATTTTAATGATGCTCTCATAGACTCATGTTGGCTTAATGCTATGCAGGAAAAAATTGATCAAATTGAGAAAAATCAGACTTGGGAATTAGTCCCAAGACCAGATGACAAGAATGTCATTGGAGGCAAATGGATATACAGAAACAAGCTTGATGAAAATGGTAATGTTATTCGCAACAAAGCAAGATTTTTCTGCAAGGGCTATGCTCAACAAGAAGGTATTGATTTTGGTGAAACCTTTGCACCTGTTGCTAGATTAGAATCTATCAAAATATTCTTGGCTTATTCTGTTTATAAAGACTTTACTGTTTATCAAATGGATGTCAAAACTGCCTTTTTAAATGGCTACTTAGATGAAGAGGTCTATGTTGAACAACCTGAAGGATTTATTTGCAAAGATAAGCCTAACCATGTTTACAAGTTGAAAAAGGCCCTCTATGGCTTAAAACAAGCACCTAGAGCTTGGTACTCTAGGCTAGATAGTCATTTTCTTTCAAATAGTTTTGTTAGAGGAGGTGTAGATAGTAATCTTTATGTTAAAACTAAAGGTTCTGATATTCTGGTTGTTGAAATTTACGTTGATGACACTATCTTTGGCTGCAACAATATTACTTTGAGTAAAAAAATCTCTCAGCTAATGGAATCTGAATTTGAAATGTCATTATTAGGAGAATTAAATTTCTTCTTGGGTCTTCAAATCTCTCAACATGAAAATGGAATATTTCTTTCTCAAACCAAGTATGATAGAGAGATGCTTAAGAAATTTCAGATGGATGAATGCCATCCAGTTAGCACTCCAATGATTACTGGATGCAAACGTACTAAGGTTGATGATTCCCCTGATACAAATCAAACTGAATATAGATCAATGATTGGCAGTTTGTTATATTTAACTGCCTCTAGACCTGACATTATGCAGGGAGTTTGCAATGTTGCACAGTTTCAGGCATTACCTAAAGAATTCCATGTCATTGCTGTTAAAAGGATTTTTAAATATATTAAGGGCACTCTTGATTATGGTCTTTGGTATCCTAGAAGCAATGATTTTTTATTGATTGCATATATCGATGTTGACTGGGCTTGTTTTCTGGATGATAGGAAAAGCGCCAGTGGTGCTACATTCTTTCTTGGTGATCATTTAGTGGCATGGCACAACAAGAAACAAGAATCCATTTCTCTCTCTACTGCTGAAGTAGAATACATTGTTGCCACTTCATGTTGTACTTAATTTCTTTGGATGAGTCAAACTCTCTCTGATATGGGTATTGGAGTTCCTAAACCTATTTCTATTCTCTGTGATAACATAAGTATGATAAATATCTCCAAAAATCTTGTTTTGCACTCTCCTACTAAACATATTGCTATCAAGTTTCATTTTCTATGAGAAAAAGTACTGGCTAATGAAGTATGTTTACATTTTGTTGGAGCACAAGATCAGGTGGCTGATATTTTTACTAAGCACTTAGCAAAAGAGGTATTTGAAAGGCTAAGACTTCAGTTGGGAGTTATCTCTCAATCATTACTTCTCTAATTCACCAAGCTTCAGCTTAGGGGGAGTATGTTATATATTTTGATTCACTTACAGCTCTCCTACAATCTTGGTTGCTGCAATCTTACCTTTTTTTTGCAGCTATTTCTCATGGTATTTTGGTTGGCTTCTCAGTTGTGATTCATGGCAATGCACATTCTTCTCTTATATCTCTGTCATTGAGGCAAAAAGGGGGAGAGTCATTTGTGTTTTGCCATCAAGGACAAAGGGGGAGTTTGTTGGTTCTCAGTTGTGTCCTAGCTAGTTTGTCCTTGATGACAAAATTCGCCTTTGGGTATCTATCGGCATGACATTCAAGTGGTCTTGGCGATAGAGGAAAGGTCTATCGGCATAAGTATTTCTCACCGCTGAGAGGTCTTACTGAATGAGTTAGGTCTCACCGACTAATACATAAGGAGGTTCATCAGCGTAAGAAATCCCTATCGGCATGTTGTTTCATTGAGCACTTTGTGTCTTGGCGAATGACACAAGTAAGAACATATCGGTAAGAGTTGCGGCATCGATATAATGTCTTAGCAAAATCATCATTGTCTCACCGACCGAAGGAAAAGGAACATATCAGCAGGAGTGTTGTTTTTGGTATGTGCTCTCACTGAAGACATATTGTCTCACCAACCGTGCACTGAAAGGTCTTATCAGAAAAGGTTGTGGCTTTGATGAAATCTCATAGCGATTCCGTGGTGTCTTATCGACTTGTGCAAAAATATTTTCGGTATGACATAGTGTGCTCTCCGAGAGGTCTCCTCGACATTGATATGTCTCGGCGATGCATAAAAAAAAAAGAAAATTTTAGTATGACTCATGTGCATTGAAGAAAGGTCTTGGCGAGTTTGATTTCTTATACCAATTGACAACATAAAGGCATACATCTTGGTAAGAGTTAGGGTTTTCGGTGTGAGGTCTCGGTGAGTGACATCCAGTCTCACCGATGGAACATAAAAGGACTTTTTCGGCATGGGATCAGTCTTTTCTCAATGACACACAAGATGGTTGGTGACTTTTGGTATGACTCAAGCATTCTACGAGAGGTCTCCCCGATGACGGTATGCTATAGCAATACTCATAAGATAGAAGGATGTATCGGCAAGAGAACCATTATGTTACAGCGACTTACAAGGGGTAAAAGGAGGCTTTCGGTGAAACACAGTGTGGTCTACGAGATCTCTTTCCGATATCAAAAGGTTACATTGACAAGGGGATCTCAGTGAGAAACTTGCTTATGTCTCAGCGATTGGAAAGAACATAACACATGGCTTTCGGCGTGACATAATGTATTCATTATGTCTTCTCCCCGACTCTGATGGTTCATGGCGAAAGTGATAACTAAAAGGAATGTCTGGCGATTTAATTTCCTTCGGCAGAACTATCTGGGTGTCTCAGCGAATGGTTAACGAAGACTCAAACACTATGGCCGACATCATTGATTGGCATCGTATCTCAAAACTGTTACATGGCAGAATATTCATTCAATTTTCTTTTCGAGCAGTTGCTTTTTTGAAATAATGGATGATTTGCAGCTCTCTAGATAAGTATTACTCTTGATTTTTACCATCATCTATAGACTATCATTATTCAGCTTCATATTCAAATTAGCAAGAGAGTTTCAGAATCTTGTGTAAAAATGCTTTTTGAATATTTCTTCGTAACTGACATACTTGAAATGTATATATAAACCTGTGTTGAAAACAGTGAAGGTTGGTGATTGTAATTCTGGAATATTATTCTTTGGCTGTATCAAAATGTATTAGGTAGATGAGGAAAATAGAGAGTTATGAGCTTGACTAAAAATAGACTAAAAACAGAGAGATCCTCTGAGATATTTTTATTGTTCAGATGCATAATTTGAGGGGTTGGTACTCCTTGAGATAGATATCTCTAAATGAGGGGTTGGTGCTCCTTGAGTGGGTGCTCAACAATCAGCCTATAAGGCATTGTGAACATTTGTTTAAAAATTAAGCCTGGAAGGCATTTCAAGAGTGGTTTTTACACCCCAGGAGGGTTTTCCACTCGGTAAAATCTTGAGTCTCCTTGTTCTTCTGAGTTCTCTCTGCTTTACTGTGTTGTTATTTCAGTTCACTGTTTGGTTTTTACTTTTCTCAATTTTGTTTATGAATGATTACATTCAACTCATGAATGCATTAATCAGAGTATATTGAGATAAAATCTAAGCTATGGTTTTTGAATTTTTGAAAATTGGTCAATTTTTTTAAAACATTGATTCACCCCCCCTCTTAGTGTCATTTTAACTCCAACAAATTTGACTTCACAAATGAATTGTAGAAAAAGACAATGACCACCCTCAATTTGGCGATATCTTCTTGATTTTTTTTTCCAAGAAAATCATCCTTACTTCTCCACAAACTATCGCAAGTAGAGAAAATTTGCAAGTATAGCAAAAAATTGTCGCAATAAATAGGAAAACTCACTTTTATATATGTCTACCACAAATAGAAAATTGTCCTTAGTTCTGATTTTGAATGTTCATCAAAATTTTGATGAACGTCAGGGATAAAATTTAAAAAAATTGAAAATTACACATTAAATCCCGACAATACATCAAATTATACATCTTTTGTCAAAAAAATTTGTCAAATTTTGTAGTCAAATGAGTTAGTGACAACATATTAGTTTCCTTTGTATCCTTGTGCCAACAAGAACAACAAGGGCCATCCACAAAAAAGTAGCAAACATAAAGACACATCAATCAACACAACATGGGAGATCACATCACGCACACAAAAAAACACATGTAAAACACATACAAAGGGTACAACATATGTGAGTCGATCTAAAGAAAATTGTCTACATCCCAATCTTTCTCATCATAAATAGAAGGTGGACTATAAGCTAAAGGGACTACAAGGAGTGTCACTAGGTTCAACACGTGGTGGATCACTCTCATCAGAAGGATTGTCACAATTTCCCCCATTCAAATTGATAGATGTAGAGAACAATAAGGATAGTTCAGTATGCACTTGTTCTTCTACCTTAGCTTCTTCCTCTTCACTATCCAAGTTTATCACAATAGGTGGCCTATGTATAATATCATCCACATGTTCATTCTTCATTCTCTTCTTAGGTTGTGATGGATATAGTTCAAGTTCATGTTTCTAGGAGGGTGGCAGAGTGGATTCAAGTGATGATGAGGATGGGTGGATGGGAGGTAATTCATTAGAGTTGGTTTGGATAGGTAGTTGGCCATTAGGTAAAGTTTGGTTCATTTCATCAAGTTGGAAAGATAAGGTATGATTTCTATGCTTATGCTCTTTTTCACTTATATTTCTTCTTGCATGAGTGTTATCTTGCAAGGGATTAACTGACGAATTTCCCAACACAGGTCTCTTTTCTTTCTTTGAAGGAGGAACTGAAGGGACCATCATGTGTTGGGAGATTGTTGTATCTTTAGGTACATGTGTTTTTTTTACTTTTGGATATACAAAATTGATTATACGATTATCCCTAAGTCTCTTGTAAGATGGTGGAGGTGGAACCGCAACATACATGCCATGAGATCAAGGGAGGATACTTAGTTCGAACTTAGAATCCTCCACTACCTTTCAAGTAGGAGAAATATCTATACAAGTCATAGTGGGACAAGGAACCTCAGGTGGGATATTTATAAGAGATAACTCCACTACACAATTTTCTTTAAACTTTTTCTATGATATGAAAAAGTGATCTTCATGAGGTTTAATAGGTTCAACAGGTGTGGGCTAGAAAATGTTTCATGGGAAGCCAAATTTTTAAATCCACTATGATAAAATATTTATTTCATTTTCAAAGGGAAACTCTATGCACTTGTGAATAAAGATGGGACAAAATTTATTGAGTATAGCCATGGATAGCCTAGCTTCAAATGAAATTGGTCCAACATCAAAAAGGTGAATGAAACATCCAATTGTTTTGGTCCAACTTTGAGAGGGAGAGTTATTGAACCTATCGTAGGGAAAACAAAACCATCATAAGTTTTTAGCCATGCTTTTAATTTTTCATCATTATCTTTGTAGATTTCATAGATAAATAGAAATTATTATGTGATACATTCTCTAAAAACATAGGAACAATGAGTATTCCCCTTATGGGTTTGTCATTAATAAGATCGGTGATATAGAGAAGACCATCATTTGTATGCATGGATGCATCAATATGTGTAAAAGTAATGTCAGGAAACAAAGTGGTTTGACCCTTACAAGGTTGAAATTTTATTGTGTTTATAATGTCAAACATATCATCATCTTCTCCATCATTATCAAGTTACATTGCACAAAGTTGGGTGAATGACTTGGTTATGGGTTGGTGAATATTTGTAAGTTTTGGTTAGGTGGCGAGACTAGTTTATTTTCCTTTTCATTAACTCCCTCTAATTGGATGGTATTAGAATAAATGAGTTCTTTCACTCAATGATTAAGATACATGCATTGTTCAGTATTGTGTCCATGTGTTCAATGATATTAATAGAATGCTTTTTCATTAAAGTTTGGTGGTAACGGTTTACATGTGCTAACAAGCCTAATTGCAAGGAGTTGAATTAGGTTATTACTTTATAATAGTAACATTATTGCATGTTCAGAGAGTTAGGCAATTGTGTAAATTGTATCTCATGGCCAAAATTGATAAGGAATGTTACTTGTAGTGATGGCATGTGTTTTAATGCTACTAGTTGTTTGGGGAGTGTTTATCTTAATGAAGTTTTGTTTTGATTCTTAAATGATGGGAAATTGTTTTGAGGTACGGATTTAGATTGACCATTAGGAATCAATTAAGGGGTTCCTTCATATTGACTAATCAAAATCTAATAATCATGAAGGATTGTAGACAAGTGTGTAAAGGATGGGTACTTCATCAAAAAAATCTTGTCTCGAATATTAGGTTGTAAGATTCCTATAAACATTCTTTGCATGTTAGTGTCAAGAAGACTATGGAATATTTGTGAGTAAACTGATTAATATTGTCCTATTAAGTCTATTATCTTTTCCTTAGGTCCTTGTTTACAATGAAATAAGTTTGTTAAAGTTTCTTGAGGACCAATGTGTGCTTCAAAATGTTGGAGAAATACAATAACAAATTGGGTAAATGAAGTGATTGAGTTATTTGGCAATGAGAAAAAACATTCCAAGGCCATGTCTTTCAATGTTCTAGGAATTTTTTTTTTCCAAGATTGCATCTTCAAAAATGAAATCAATACATAATTCTATGAAAGTAGACACATGGTTGTTAGGATCTCCCTTAACATTATATTTTTCAAATTGTGTATCTCAATGTTTGGAGGTATGGGGATTTTGAGAATGACAAATGATAAAGGATTTCGTGTGAGATATTGTGGAGGTCTACCATTTTGATTTTGGTTTAAAGTTGAATTTTTTTGTTGAACTGGTGTCACATTTTGCAAGAGTTAGTTTATGATTTGATCATGGGTTGACATGTTTTTAGAGTTTGTTAAATATAGTGAACTAGAGTGAGTGACCAATGGCTTAGTATGTTGCATGTTTATGAGAGGTGACAAACATGGAGGTGTTATTGATGAAGTGATAAAACTATAAGGATTCACACTAGGAAATCCTAAGCTTGGATTTAGGCCATTGGTGTATTGTATTGTTGATGCTATGGTTGGAGGTGTGAATGTGGTAATAGAAGGCATGGTTAAGGGAGAGGAAACTTGTTTTCCTCCTTGGTTTTGAGTGTTTATGAATTCTTGAGTGCAACTAGTTGTCCTAGGGATGTTAGAATCTACTATGTGAGCTAGACTATGCAACACTTCTATTCCTTAGGAATTGTGTATCAACTTCCTAAGATTGTCCACAATAGTCACCATCTCTCTCTTTAAAGATTTGGTACTTAAGTAATCTTGAAGACCTAAATCCTTGTCCAATTCTTTTAGTTTCTCTTCAGGAACATGGGTAATGGCAGTCTCTACAACCACATTAATGTTAGGTTGTGAGGAAGGTAGAGGTAATGTGGGATGAGGAATGGAATCCAAAATTGATTGGGTAGAGGAAATACCTTGTGTGAAAGAGTTATGGGACTCAAGTTCCATAGTGGATTGGTTACAACATGGGATGCCATAAGTTTTAATCTACATCTCACATGGGTATTAGCAGTAGGACACTAGGTTGAGAAGCTCATATGAGTTTCAAAGCACTTAGATAAACTTAATATGAAGGAAAAGTAGAGGACAATGACAACAAACCAAATCAAGTAGTAGAACCACACAGAGGATGCAAAGGTAAGTGTATGATCCAAATTTGAGTGAAATTTAATAGGTTTAGGACACAATGCACCCTATACTGGAAAATTATTTTTATTGAATTCATAATTTGGATATGTTCTTCAATGTTCAAGTACCTTATTTTGTGATTGTTTAGGTCTAACAATAAATAAATTTCCAAAAATTGATATAATTGTAGTTTTGCAATATGAATAAAGACAAATATGCGAGCAATTTTTTCACAATCCTCAATGAGTGAATGTACTTTGAGATGCAATTTTCAGACTATAAAGTACAAAAATTCAATGATTCTAATTTGACAAATCTAAAAATTGAAAACTTTGAATGTTTTTTTGTAACAATAACTATGCACTTTTTCCTCTTTTTCGCTATATGCCAATGCTTAAATGAATGTTTTGAACACTTTCAGATTTGATTTCAGATTTTAAATATCCTAATGCAGATTTATCAATGCAAGGTTGAACTAGATCTAGTTTTTAATGACTAAAATTAACCCTATATGTCCTTTGAATGCAAAATGTAATGCAATTTTTCACCTTTTCAATGCTTTTTATGACAATTATGTATGCACTAATGATGAATACAAACAATATAAGATCTAACTCAAATTTCAAAATATCTAAAGATTTTCAAATGGTTGAGTTCACCAAAATGTTTCATTGGAAAATAGGTCTAGAACCTAAAGCACACTTATCCCAATTTCGTGAGGAAGGATTAGAAATGATCTCAAATTCATTTGACTACAAGTCTTAATAGGAAGAGTTAGAATGGTGGATCAATGTTCTAATACTTGTTGTGAGTGTTGTCTGTGTGGGGTTGTGGATTTGTAATTATTAATTGACTGATTTTAAATGATGCAATGAACTATGTAAATTATGAAAATGCAGTAGTTTGTTATGAATTTTGAGAAATTTAAAATTTAATAGGTCAAAAATAGAATCCAGAAATGTAGAAGACAGATATAGAGAAACCTAGGATATAAATTTAATGTAAATTCAGTTGGTCTAGGGCTCAATGTTCCCTAGACTATTTTTTTTATTAGATGTGAAAGTACAAGCCTGAGGTCACTAGTCTTTAAGTTTGTTAATTACCTTTGGATAACCCTTTTTTTTCTTGTTGGAATAAGGATACAAAGAAAATGATAGTTGTGACATTCATCTATGTGTATCTTCATTTGTCTTCATGTTGTGAACATTGTTGTCTTGTGTTTCCTTTTGGGAATGATGCAAGGCGTTGAAACATTTGTCTCTTCCATGTTGACCTAAAAGCTTGTTTATTATATTAATTTTTCATTCCTCCATTGTGAAAATTTTGTTTCACGAGTATCTGAAGAATGATGTTGATTCCAAGCATAATCATATTATATATTAGCTATGGTCTATACTAACCCTGAATTAGTGGATCCCTTATGCAATATTTGTTGTCTTGTTATGTGACTTTTTCTTGGGCAACCCCTTGTCATGAGTCAACTTTATTCGAAACTTATAATTGGTATAGGTTTTTCCAACAAGCTCTCATATTTTATTTATTATTTTACTGTACCTTAAAGGAAATTGCTCACAACTAGTGTTAGCAATTACTTTAAGGTGGGGCATGCATTGCATTATGTGCTTCACTTTTTTCACATGTGCTAAAATTGGTGATGTGTTTTTGGCATATTGATCATTTTTGTAGCGTCTTATTGGAATTATTGAGACTATAATTCTTGGTATGGTTGATAGGGGAACACACCTAATGAATATCAGACTTCACTAGCCCTTGTGTGTTTTTTATTTGCTACTTTGTGGAAACTCATCTAGTGAATATCGAACTTCACTATCCTGTGTTGTTTCTTGTCAAAATTCACCTAGTGAATATCAAACTTCACTAGCCTATGATGCTCTAGTTCATGGGTCAACTAGAACATATCGGACTTTGTTAGCCTATAACTCATGAATGCCTTGGGTATGGATCTTAGTAATATTTTTGAAGAGCTTGTTAGTTTGTGATTATCATACCCCCTTTGGATGTTTGAATTGCATTTGTACCATGTAATGTTTTCATTTCATGTTTATGTTTGCATTATGTTATGTTTTGTGTCTTCATCGTGTATGGTTTGTGTTTGTCATGCTGCATTTTACTTCATGTGTGTGTTTTTTTTTCTTACATTGTTTTTCCATATGATCTTGAGCCTGGGGGCTAGCATATCCCCTAAGTTCGATGGTGTCCTATCTCTTCAATGTTTGGATAATTGAACCTTTCTTAGCTTATCCATACTTTAGTGTGAGTCTAAGTGTAAGTTCATACCCTCACTAAAGTGGGGAATAAATGTAGTGTCAAAAATTGTCACCCTTGACAATTTCACATTAGCTTTAGCTCCCCTTGTGTGCTTTGACCTAATTATGCATTTAATTTTCTCATTTTATAAATATCTTTAGAAAATTGAAAGACAAGATTGAAAATAAACACTTAATATTTAATACTAATGTTTAAGGCCCCAAAAAGTATGGATATAGACTAAGACGCCCAATGCCCTTCTCCAACCTATTTTGGATAAAAATTTAAATATGTTGGTGTTGTTGTTTTAATATTTGAAAATTTGAAATAATTTGTTGGCTATCAATATTTGATTTTTGGGAAATTAGAATAATTGCATATAAATACAAGTCATTTTTATCATTTTAATCCTAAGCACACCTAATGAAAGCTAGCATGTTGGAGAAAGCAATTGAGATTATTATTGAGCAATGAAGAGCAAAAGTATCAGAAGTATTGCAACAATTATTTTAGTCAAGAATCATGTTAGCCATGCATAATGTTTTCAAGTGAATTTGTTCATGTTTCAATTTTTTTTTGTGAGTACTATCTCACTTGTAGGACTTCAAATCAAGCATCATTTTTCCTTGAAAGTGATGAGTACATAACTTCAATCCATCAAGCAATGCAAATTTGAGTGGTGAGTTGTAGCAATTGTCAATTTATCACTTTTTTCTTATTTAGCCTCTACCTGACTAAGGGTAAGCTTTATTTTTACATCATCATAACCATTGTGGAGGTAGACATATCGAAATGGGGTTTGACTTAAGCAATCCCATATATGGCATAACCCTTCCCCCTCTTTCATGTGTGTAGGTTACAGATCTGAAGTGAATTGGAGGAATATTTAAAGACCTAATTGCTCATTCATGCATTCAAGCCCTACAAGTCATTAAGTCAAGGAAAGTGGATTTTATTAGCGACAAATAAAGTTTTGATAGTGACTCTAGAAGAGAATAACTTGCAGACCACAAGCAATAAGAGAGTGAAATCAAATCTTGAGTTGCTACTACCTGGCCTAGGGCACCCAATGCCCCTATCTAGTTCTTTCAAGCTCAAATTTATATGTCAAGTTCTTCTATGTTTTCTAGAAATCTCAATAGTTTGTTATATTTTCATAGTTAAGCTAGGAACATCATTTCAATATCAAATTCAATCAATTAATAATCAACTAATCTAATTAACATCATCCCATCATAAAGGATTAAAACCTTGATCCACCATTATAGCTCTTCCATTGGGGTTTGTAGCCAAGTGGGTGTTGAGATCACTTTTAATTCTCTTCCAATTTTCATATTGGAAGAAGTGTGATTTAGAACCTAGATCCTTTTTTTCCAATACAATAATTTTAAACAAGAATAAAATTGGTTGGAATAACATTATTGATTCCCTAGTTAATTAAAGTAGAAGTGACTATGAAGAAGGATGGTAGGAATGATGATTCCCCCTTAAGAGGATAGGTAGGTTTGGGAGAACATGGGTTTGCTCTTGAAAGGATAAGAATATGAAAGATAGGTGAGACAAAAAAGGTTAGCGAATAGGCATTGAAAAGAGGAAGGGATAATGGATGAAGGATGTAATACCTAGTTATGAAAAATACATCATTTGTTTCAGTTTTACTTATAGCTATAAAGGTGTAAAATAAATATAGTTATGCAATGATCTATTTAGATGTCCTACTAAATGATTACTATAGATATCATTTTTTTGGACTAATCCTCAAGTTGATAGAATTATCCAATGCACCCAATAGAGGTGGTGGGTATAAGTAATTAGCTGGTACCAATCTTGGAGAATGTGAGTTTGCACCCCACCATCATAGTTTTGCAAGATCATTATAGTATACAGGTGGGCAGTGAGAATTTATTATAATCTTCGACAATCCTTTGTCACCAAGCTAGTCGTACTCCTATAGGCCCATTACCTACTTGGTGTTGGCTTTCAATTGTTTATGTGTTAGTTTGTCCTTGATGTCAAAAGTGGTTGAAAAGTGGTTGGTTTTCTGATATGATAATATATACGTGATTATATGCTTGATGAATGTTGATAGGATGCATTCTCAGCTTGTTTTGATATATGATGATTACAGTTGGCTCACATGGTCTTTACACATGGTTCATGGCATGCACTTAATTTCAGATGTTTTCAGTTTTTTATATGTTGGTACTAATGTTTGACATATGCTCATTATAGCAAGACATGTGTTTGTTTTAGGTCATATGATGTTTGGGCTCTTGATACATATTGATACTCTTGATGGATGTTGTTGTTGACAGTTTTTATCTTTTAGGGTGCTACAAGTCAGGTTTTACATGATAACATGTGTTTTGATCAGGCATCTTAGACACCATGGACAGTGGAATACATACTCTGGCTGACAGATACATTGACAAGTTCTTGTTGAGATATATATTTTCTTATACATTTATGCAAAAAAAATAAAATTATATGGACTGATAGTTTAAATGTGATATGAATTCTTATGTTTGCACATACAAGTTTCAAGAAATGTAGATTACAGGTTCAGGTCACCAATATATATTTTCTTCATAGAGTATTTTTACTAACAGGGTCTTCAAAGGCATAAAGCATATGGCTTCAGGCAGCTTGTATTTCATTGTATTACATTGTATATGTTACTAAAGAGTTTCACAGTTGATGTGGCCTATGTTGAAGATATTGAAATATCTATCATTTACACCATAAATGGTGTTGGGCACTTAAGAGATATGAGACATTTATTAAACATATAAAAAAGAGCCCTTTTTAGGCATACTAAGCCATGAGAAGTCGGCATATTAAAGTTTAAAGGTTAAAATCCTTATTAAAAGCTTGTGTGAAGATTTGTTTCAATGCTTAAAGTTTCGGTTACATTAAGCATGTGACATCGGGTTTTTGACTTTGTTTTAAAAGTCACTTGGTAGTGACAAGGTAATCGATAGCCATCATGAGTTAATGATTTATTTCATAGATAGTGGATTCAAAGGCATTATGATGTTTTGTCTTCTAGATTTCAAATGATTATATTCTTTTGAAAAAAAATTGAAAGATTTGAAGGAAATGTAGGGAAAAGTTGTTATTGTTTCATTGTGTAAACATATGAAACCCTAGCTGCCACTATGGAGAATTTGTGGTTGCATATTTCTGGTAAAATGCTTGATTGTGGAAGTTTAAAAAGAAGAGGTAGAGATCGTAGATGGAGGTCTTCAGTTGGGAAATTTTGAAATGATTGTTCCGGTATTTGTTTATTTACATTCCTCCATAAACATGTATTAAAGAAAACATTATTTACGAGCTTTGAAACTTTTTTTTTGTTAAGAAATTGGTTATGAAGATTCAATGGTGAATGTTATTCAAAACCCTTGATTATTCTTTAGAAAAAAATAAAGGGTTAATGCATTTAGTTGAAGAAAAACAATTATTCCAATCTAGAAATTTTGATGAAGTTACATGAGAACATATGTGTATAAAGAGAGATGTTGATTATTGTTGTTGGTTGGCATTTTTAAGAGATTTGTGCACACACTCTGCAATTGAAAGTCTTGAAAACATGATGTAGAATTTTTAACTAAAGGGGTTGGTGCTCCTTGGAATGGGTGTTCCTAAATGTGTGTGGGGTTGGTGCTCCTTTAATTTGTGGAGTTGGTGCTCCTAAATGTAAAAGAGTGGTGCTCTAAGTGAATAAAGGAAATATTTTTCGAGTGGTTTTTTATTCCCCAAGAGGGTTTTTCCACTCAGGAAATTTTTTGGTGTTATGTGATGTTTCTATGTGTGAATAGTTTATTTGCTTGATTACAATATTTTCAACAATTTCATAAAAAGTTGATGTCAGTCATTCATTTTTTTCATTCTTTAAATCAAAGCATCTTGCATAAAAAGGTTTAGTTATAAGCTCTGATATATGTGTAAAGTTTATCAAGCTTGTCTTAGTTAATGAAATGTTTATCTAATTTGTAATGCATATAATATTGTTTGAGTTCAAGTGAAGTTTGTTCTTCGATAGTCATTTGATATTCTGGTTTAAAATTTTAAAAGTTTGTGACTTTCTTGAATCACTGATTCACCCCCCCTATTAGTGATTTTGTCTTCCAACACTTGGATATTTTTTTTAGTAAATGAATATGCATTCACTCATTTCCTAAGGATTAAGTTTCAAGTTTAGATGTAATTGAACTTAACTTTTTAAAATAGTATCATTACTTAAAATATAACACAATCTAATAAATCAGCTCATAGGTTGAGGATACTTTAATTTTTTATGGAAAGTTTCACATTAAGGTCATATATGAGTATCAAAATGTTCACATTTATCCAAATTATTTAGTAAGAAAGCAAGGCAAGAAGGATTGGTCAGTGGTTGTATTAATTGTAAAACTAGTTGCTATTGTGTTAATAATGAGTAGTGTACTTGTCACTAGTTTCATTCTAAGAGACCACTTAAAATGGAGACAAGAAAATATTTAAGAAGATAATTAAAATAATATTTAAATCTCAAACAACATTCATAACCACAAAAATAGTATTATACAACTCATTAAATACTACCTAACATTTTCATTATATATATACATCATTTATTACTTATTACTTGTTAGCCTTACATATCTTATACTGAATCATCTCTTTTTAAAAACAAGATAATCAAGCCCAACCAAGGTTTGATGGTATGTTTAAAGGTGAGGAAGGAACAAAGGGGGAGGTGACTAGCTTGATGTTGCCTCAATCTAGATTTCTCCAATAATAAATCATCACTTAGGTCAACACTAAAAGGGGGTTTGTGCTTAAGTAAGATGAACATGTTAAGGGATGAATTAACTATCAAGCACTTTATATACCCATAGACAACTAACAACACCCAAAACTATAAGTTGGTATTGTAGACATCGAAATCTGGTTTAGGCCTACAACTTAAATATTCTTCATAATTCATATTCTTCTATTAATTAAATAATCTTAATTATTTAATTAATTCACACTTTTCTTTATTCAATCTAATTAATTAAATAAACACTTTTTATTTAATTATGTTACTAATTAACCTTATCGTTTTTCTTCAATTAAATTAAATTCTTATTTAATTTACTCTTTATCATACTTCAACTATAATTAAATAAATCTTTATTTATTTAATTATTCATTTAATCCTTTTGTCACTTAATTAAATAAATCTTATTTATTTAATTATTCTTCCAATATCAAATCTTGAATTAAATCAATTATTTAATTCATAAATCCTATTTTAACGCATTCCTCTATATTTAGATAATTATGTGAGTTATCTAGGTATTCACTTTTACTCGACTCAAAGATCTATTTAAATCGCTCAATTAACTATTGATTTAATGTTTGAGTGGCGTTCTCGAGTTATCTCTTCATCAAATCATTCAATCGTCTAGTGCTAACTCAATTGTGTGTACATGTAGATTAATTAAGTATTCTTATTTAATTAATTAAACCTTGCGCGTGCATTCAAACTGAGAGTTGCTTTTATCCATCTTTATCTTTGTCATGCAAAGAAAATTCTTCTATTTTCGAATACCAAACTTGAAGATTAAATCATTTATTTAATCTTTAATTCTATTTCTAATTTTTGTCACTCATGTCACTACTAACAGTTATCAAAATGCATGTCCAATATTTCGATCTCAACCGTTCGTTGATCTTTCAATCTTGATCTATCATTAGAATAATCAATTTTCTATAAATTGATCTATCATTCTTCATTCCAATCTCTCTCAAAATCTTATGACTTTCTGGAGCAACTATCTTGAATCTTCAATATTTTGCTAAATCACTATCATAGGCTATACTTGCATGAACTTTGAAATTGAAAATCTGAGGGAAATTATACTACAATGACAAAATGGAGAAGGGAAATCGATATGATACATGGAAACATGTACAAATTTGGTGAGATTGTTCAAGTTTTATTTACGTTTCTGAATTCCTTTGTTCTTTGTTGCTTAGCATAGATTGCATTAGATCTTAAATGGCATTGCATGTTTAATCTTTTCTTGTGCATTTTCTAGACGTTACATTTGGTGAACCCGGCGTGAAGACACCATCTTCACACATCCATAGACTTTTATTTCGGTTTGCAGGTTTTTGAATGGAATGACGCATTAGTTTGATAAAATACCACAATTGAAATTTGAAGACACATCAGCTTGACGAAACACCACAATTGACATTCGAAGACGCATCATTGTGATGAAGTGACACAATTGGCTTTTTGAACCACATCTGACACCAAAAATGATGCATTTGACAAATTTGGACTTGTCTGTAAATTCCTGAACCGCAACTGACTTGTAAAATACCGACATGCATTTGACAGAGAAACTAACGCATATGACTACTAAATGTTTAGAATTAGATTTTCAATTTATAGCTTCCTTTCGTAGTTTTATTTTTGCTAATCTTCTATTTTTAGTGTGTGTCTTGAGGAGTTAACGGAGTTTTTTTAGATCGATAGTCAAAGACCAAATATCAAACTACTAATGAATCTTTCTGCAAACTGCATGTCGAAGACCTTAGTTAAATTTTTGAAATGGATTTTTTGGTAGTGTAGCAAATCTTTTATTTGGATTAAAATTAACAAGTTTCTACTATGTTTGGTGCAAAAGCACAACTGTGTAATTACCCTCACGATTTGGTACATCGAAGTATCCTCTCCCCTTGCACATTTGTATGATCCTGGGTGTAAGAGAAATGGTTACCAACTCTAGAACTTGGGCCTGTTCTGGTGGGAAAAAGTACTCACCACAAGACAACTCAGACCGGTAGCACCTTGAACCCGAGGGACTTCCAGCCGGTATATAAAAGTGGATTCTTGGGGAAAGCCCAAGAATCATGCGTATGGTTTTGACAAGATGGATCCAAAAGGGGACTCTCGCCGCATGGATCGTGCCCTACGAATGGAATGCCCATACTAAACACCTTTTGTTTTAGAGACCAACCATTTTTTGGCCATTGCTTGGTATAGTGCAGGGTACAATATCATGCCCGAAGACACTCACTATTGATCCCCTTGAGTAGAGATAGCGGTTCTTGGGAGGTCATTTCCCAAATAATTCAAATTCGTTGCGCTCGAATAACATTAATGAGCCATGGAGGGGAGCTAATGCCACCAAACTTCTAAGCTATCCACTCTCGAGAAGGAAAGGTGTTTATCACCAATCCAAGGTATATTGGTGGGCTATACCAAGTATACAAACCCTTGGCCTATTGGCCTATTAGGATGTGCTCATTTGTTGTCAAATCAAATGTTCTTTGAGTCCAAAATCAAAATAAAAACACTTTTTCTTATGATTATCTTTGCTTTCCAGAACTTGATCATAGAAAACAACGTCAATTTTATATTTCAATTTACTAAAAATACACAAAGAGTCATAACCGTTCACTAGAAAGTCACAATTGATCTTTAGAGTCACATTTGTTTAACTTCAAGTCGCATCATTAGTATCAGTCACATCTGTTTAGCATAGAGTCACATCTGCCAAGTTAGCTCACATTTGCTTTTGCGAAAGACTGCATATGTTATATTCTGAGTCACAATTGCTATTACGAGTCACATTTGTTAGAAAGTTAACTACATCTGCTAGAGTTAGACATTGAACTTTACCAGAGACATGCAATTGATCATTAGAAAACTGTAACTGTGAAACTTAATTGGGAAACTGTTAAACTTAACCACATCTGTGAAATCTTGAGATGCATTTTCCTGATTCTTAGAAAACCTAAATTTATAGTTGTTGTCCAGTCAACATGGTTATACCAGTTTCAGTTGTCTTTCCACAAGAAAACCTTAAATAGAAACCTGAAACAATTTGCTCAATTTTGCATCCTTTAGGTGTCATTTAGTCAGAACTATAGTCATCCTAGTTCCCAGCTTTAGATTCATCTTAGAGTGCCTATTACCTTGAGATTAAACTTCTAGGAAGGTCACTTTTACAAACTTTAGGATAGGTCCATCATCTGCACTTTGGAAAAATCATAGCATCAACGAAATCTATCATTGAACCTAGTCCTATCATCTTATTCTTTGTCTTATAGAGAGTTCTCCTAGCTCATCAGTCTATTTAGGAAACTCAACTTGTCTTTGATCCTCATCCTACATTGGTACCTTGACTTAACTAAATTGACGCCTTGGTTAGACTTTAGGTAGTTGGTACCCTCATCTTGGGTTTACAAAGTTGATTACCTTAGAAGTTTTCTTAGATTTTGCATCTTTAGATTTTTTCATTTTAGACTAGTGTCATCTTAGTACATTCCTTATTTTGCATGCAGAAAATCCCAAAAACATAGACTAGAGTCATACTATCCATAGACATAGTTTTGCATTCCTTGCATATTGAGCTTATCTTACATGGTTGAAACTAGGTCTAAGAGAAGAGAGAGAAAATATGTCGAACCCAAACAAATTCATCAACCCATTTTCCTCAAGACCTCATTAGACTTTACTAGACAAATTCACCACTACAAACACTCAAGGACACATTACAGTAGAAGACATAGAGGCTATGGCATAGGACCCTAAGTTTTCCTCTTTTGTAGATGAGTACCTAGCAAACGATCATCAACGGTACTTAGCCAAATTGCTAGCTGACGATGCTACCTTACCTATAGGATTTGATATTAGCACCTTACAAACTCAACCTACACAAGGGATAAATGCAGTGACTGTTAGTACTACTATACCTCAGGTCAACACAACTATGCCATCTGGCACACCTACACATAGTACAATAGTCCATACTTCTCCTTTTGGTATGTCTAGCATGACATTGGGATTTAATTTCATTGTAGGGGCATCATCATCCACTCCCTTTGATCCTCTTGTTGGGAGTAAAACACCTAAAACATCAGCTTCTACACCATATGTCAGTGTCACAAGTACCATATCACAGTCAACAGCCATACCTAATGCTAGTGTCATGGGCACCATACCATAGTCGATGGCCATACCTAGTGATCAAGTCACTAGTACTATACCACGGATTACACAAACAAGAGGCATTCCCTCATTCCAATATGGCAATCAGAATCCATTATCCTAGACTGGCAATCAAAATCCATTCTCCTAGATTGGCAATCAGAATCCATTTGCCTAGACTAGTAGTCAGAATCCATTTACACAGATTCTAAATCAGAATCCTTTTTCTTAGAGTGGTAGTTAGAATCCATTCACATAGATTCCAAGTCAAAACCAATTTACACAGATTCTAAATCAGAATCCTTTCTCCCAGATGGGTAGTCAGAATCTGTTCACATAGATTCCAAGTCAAAACCATTTATGCAGATTCTGACCTAGAACACATTTACCAACATTCTGAATCCAAACCCACCTCAAATACCAACGTTCAATCAAAACCCATCACGAGACTTTGGATTTTAGAATACATACACGAATTAGCATAATCTGCCTAGCACATCCTTGACCCAGGTTGACATCTTACAAACACAAATGCATGCACTACAAATGCAAATGGATAACATGGTAGTGTCAACTAAGAAATCATTTTCAACAAAGGACATATGCCCATTTCCCTTTGATAGATCATTGTACATGACCCCTTTCCCTCACGGGTATGTCATACCGAATCTCCATAAGTACAATGGCAAATGGAATCCAATAGAACATATAAGGGAATTTTCTACCATGTGCATTGATGTCACTTATGACCCCACATATCTTATGAAACTATTCCCAAGAAGTCTTGTAGGAATTGCATTAGAGTGGTTTTCAGGTCTAGAGTATGGCATCAAATCTTGGGGTGAATTGGTTGAGAAATTTGTTGAGCAATTCTCCTTCAACATAGACCACAAGATAAATATAGAAACCTTGTGTCACACAACACAAGACAAAGGTGAAACATTTATCACTTTCTTTCAGAGGTGGAGGACTATAGCCAGTCGGTGTCCTGTCGAGATACCTAAAAAACAAAAAGTCACTATGTTATAGGAAAATCTTCATGCAAAACTAAGGAGCAATTTAAGGGTACATTGTTGTACATACTTTTCAAAACTAGTGGAGAAAGGATTTATAATATAAAAGGATCTCATTGAAAAAGGAGAACTTAAAACATCAACATCCAATAGAAATCTGATTGTGCAAAACACCCCCAATGATAGAAACAAATTTTGGTCTCGTAATAAAAATGTCACCAATGATGGGGTAGTTGTTGCTAAAATTGTACAAGAAGGACCAATAATCACATTTTGAGGACCTAATACTTCTGCCAACACTCTTAATGTTGTTAATCAACCACCCAACATAGTCCAAAATACTCAACGTCCGCAATAAAGGAGGTTTCAAAAATGTGAGTTCCCTTAGGGGAAACCATTGAGTCTGTGTTCAAACAACTCTTACAACATAATCTCATACAGCCTCAAGAGCCAAGACAATATGATCTGGGATAGTTTAAACCATTTTGGTGGGATGACAATTCCTTTTATGATTATCATAGAACTAAGGGACATAACCTACAAAATTGCCACCAACTAAAGAATATCATACAAGATCTTGTCGAAAGGAAAATAATTGAAGTTAGTGGAAAGAAACAAAAGTCATCAAACACTAACCATCAAGTCTTTTCTGATCCATTACATGACCATGGGAAAGGAAATGTCCCCAGTTTGAGTACTAAGACCAATATGTCAGCCAACTATGCAACTATTAAGCATGATTATAGTAGTGGAAAAACCATTCATTATCTTCGCGCCATTGATGAGAATATCAATACCATTACTATCAATACAAGTCCAGAGTGTGTAGTCAACACTCATCGTACAAAGATAACTATTCAAGGTCCTCCATCACAGCAAACACCACAGCCTTTCAAGTCACAATATAGACTACTTGACTAGTTGGGGAAGACCCCAACCCAAATATCAATCTTGGAATTGTTGCGTATTTCCCCTGAGCATCGATCTATTCTAGATAAGGCTTTACAAAAAACCACGGTCCCTAATGATATTGATGTCAATCGTTTCCAGGAAATGGTGGGCTACTTGACCAATAATCATCATGCAACATTTTCTGAACAAGATTACGCAACTAAAAAGACAAATCATAACGATCCTTTGCATCTTGAAGTCATTATTGATGACACCAAAGTTAGACGAGTTTTGGTAGATAGAGGAGTAGGGTTAAATCTATGTAATTTAAAACTAATTAAGGCATTAGGTTTCTCAGAAGCATGCATAGAGACCACCAAAAGTATTTTCATAAAATCTTATGATGATGAGGAATGAAAATCAAAGGGGGTAGTAACACTTCCTATCAGAATTGGTCTTGTGGTAATGGAGACAAAGTTCTAGGTCTTGGATCTCACCCTTATAACCTTCTGCTAGGTAGACCATGGATTCATGCCATGAAATTAGTCCCTTCTATGTATCATCAGTGTCTAAAATTCCATTACAATGACACTAAAATAACTATAGATTGCAACCCGGACCCATTCCAATACTGCACCAATCTAAAAGAGATACCCCAATGCTAGGTGCCAGTAAACCAAGAGGCCTCATCATCCAATCCATCTCCCTATGTTGATCCATCCACACTCACTCGAACATCTATTTCTCCCTCAAATCCTACCACTCCTAGGGTTGAGATCCAAGACAAGGGTTGTGGAGAATATTATATGAAGACATCTTATTGTGTTAGCCATTTGATTCCTCCTAAGTCATATGGTTTACCTACATTAGATAGGAGCCAATCTATGGTCACTATACACATTCCTCCCACAAAAAATTTCACTAAATGGGGTGAATTAAGCAAATAGGTCATAGATATAGAAGATGCCACTTCTTGGTTGTATAAGGAAGACAATGAAGAACCTCTCTCACTTGCTCACATTCCTACAGATCTATATGGAAAAGGATTTAAAATTATACAGAGCAAGGGATATGATGGATAGAGTGGGTTAGGCTTAAATCAAGATGGAAGGATTGAACCAATCTTTGTTTCTCAATGGCCAAAAGGCTTAGGGCTAGAGTTTCAACCAATTTAGATTGGCGTTCCCAGTACCACATCACCCTTACTCGAGGAAGTAAGTCCTTTAGAAGATATTGATACATCTCATGAACCATCTGACCAACACCACTGTGACTCCCCTGACTCCAACGAGTATGAGTGGGATTCCCTATCCTCTACCTCTTCCATGGACCTTGACAAGTTATTTGGAGAACTTGACTTAATGTTGAGATCCTCACCAAATCTATTGAATTCCTATCCACCAAAGAATATGACACAAGAGGAATGGTTTAAACACTACTATTGGGAATCACTTTATCCTACTTCTTGGAAACCTGATCCATCTTTTTTAGATAACCAAACATTGGCATTAGGCCCACCTCTCAAACCACCTAGATCTAAACCTAAGAGAAAACATGACTTAGTACAAGACTTTTGTGACCATATGAATAACTCAATCCTTACCTTGACCCCATTAAACTTTGATAGCTCTGACGATGACATGCCCTTAGTCTATCCCCAACTCATTGATTGGGACCAACAAGACACACCCGTCTTAGACACTTTTCAAAATGATGAAGCAATTGTTGAGTTCCTGTGATTATGAGAAGGCATACCTAACGGTGATCACAAGGCTAGTTTTACCATTGACTTGGATAAAAAAGCATATTTTGGGGAATCTATTCAACCCTCCAGTCGCAAAATTGAGAAAAAGAATAAACAAAATAAAAAGGATGAGTCTCTAGGTGAAAACTGAAAGGCACCTCTAGACAATGAAAAAGTAAAAAGAAAGGACGCATTCGAAGGAAAAAACCTCTTTGAGGCACCTAAGGATGGAGGTTTGAACATTCTCCCCGATGCATAGGAAAATTCACTCATGCTTGTTGAAGAATTAGTAGAATTCAATATAGGCACAGAAGAAAATTCTCGACAGGTTTATTTTGTAGCATCATTGACAACAAAAGAGTAGCCAGAATTCCACAACTTCTTTGCATAGAGATAGATAAATTTTGCATGGTCATATGTAGACATGCCTAGGTTGGATCCTAAACTTGTTCTACATCACTTGCCCTTACAACCAGGTGCCAAACCAGTGAAACAAAAATTGAGGAAAATGCATCCACAAATTTCTTTACTAGTCAAGGTAGAACTCAAGAAAATATTAGATGTTGGTTTCATTAGATCAATCGACTATGCAGATTGGATTTCCAATCTTGTACCAGTCACTAAACCAATTGGGGACATCTACATTCACACTGATTTTAGAGATATCAACAAGGCTTCCCCTAAGGATGACTTCCCTTTTCCTAACATAGACATGATAGTTGACATGACCACAGGATATGAGATGTTGTCCCTTATGGATGGATTTTTAGGATATAATCAGATTAGAATTGCAACTAAAGACCAACCTAAAACAACTTTCACTTGTCCTTGGGGAATGTATTGCTGGAATGTTATGCCCTTTGGACTCAAATAATAGAGCAACCTATCAACATGCCATGACCACCATCTTTCATGATCTAGTACACACTCTTATGGAGGATTATGTCGATGACCGTATAGTTAAATCCAAGACAAGGGTAGAACATTTATAGGCTTTAGACAAGTTATTTCAAAGGCTAGAGAAGTATAAAGTGAGACTCAACCCCAAGAAATGTGTGTTTGGAGTAAAGTCAGGAAAGATTTTAGGCTATATCATTTCTAGATGAGGCATTGAAGTGGATCCAGCCGAGGTATAAGCAATCATAGACATGCCTCCACCAAGTAATCTCATTCAGCTAAGGACATTACAAGGAATTCTGCAATCCAATAGAAGATTTATAGTGCAGTTAGCAAATAAGACACATCCTTTTCAACATCTACTTAAGAAAGGGGTACCCTTTGCATGGTCAGCTAGGTGTGGAGAGGATTTTCAACTAATTAAAGAATATCTACTCACACCACCAATCTTAATGCCTCCTATTGAAGGATGACCATTGATTATTTATATTACAACAACCCATTCATCACTCGGAGCATTGCTTGCACAGAATGATGATGAAGGTCATGAAAGGGCAGTATATTATATCAATCAGACTTTGGTAGGTTATGAGCTCAACTATAGTACCATTGAATGTGCCTATCTTGCAGTAGTATTTTCTACCCAAAAACTATGGCACTATATGCTAAACCATCAAACAATGTTGATTGATAAAATAGATCCTCTAAAATATCTTCTAAGCAAGGAAACATTAACAGGGCGACTGGCCAAATGGGTTATGATACTTAGTGAGTATGATATCCAGTATGTAGAAAGAAAGGCTATTAAAGGACAAGTCATTGCTAATCAATTAGTCGATGCACCAATACAAGCAAATCACCCATTAGTTGTAGACTTTCCTGACGAGTTTATATTTACAATGGACACAAACACAACATGGAAATTGTACTTTGATGGCTCACATACAAATCATGGCTCAGGGGCTGGTATACTATTAATCACACCATAGGGTGATTCCATCGCTAAATCATTTAGAATTGCATTCCCATGTACTAATAACATAGCAAAGTATGAGGCTCTAGTGACAGGGTTACGCATGGAAGTGAAGTGAAAAATTAAGAACCTATAGGTATATGGTGATTCTCAACTAGTAATCAGACAAGTAAATGATGATTATGAGACTAAGGATGAGAAGCTTGCTCCATACAAACACATGGCTGATAGCTTTAAAGAGTACTTTGACAAGGTTGAATTTCATCAAATACCTCATTCTTTAAATAGGGTAGTAGACGCTATGGCTACAATTGCATCACTTCTAGACATTCCTAACAACGTGCCTAAGTTTGAGTTTTTGGTGGAACAACTTTTGGTGCTAGCCTATGATATCCCAGATTCCAAAATGGTATGTGACATTGCTGTTCCTAATTCCCCATGGTATCAAGAAATCTATAACTACCTTCATGCTGAAATCATACCCACTAACTTGTCAAACAACCAACGTAGGACATTCCTTCGAAAGTTAGCCAAATATACCATCGTCGGAGACACCCTATATAGACACACCTTAGATAATACCCTACTGAGATTTCTTGATTCTAATGAAGAACAAGCAACCTTGTGAGGGGTGAATGAGGGTATATGTGGTTCCCATTCTAGCGGTCCCACCTTAGCTAAAAATATTATGAGACTAGGTTATTATTGGCCTACTATGGAAAAGGACTCATATGTCTTTGTAAAGAAATATCATCAATTCCAAGTTCATGGAGACTTGATACATGCACCAACATAGGAGCTCCATACTATAATGTCACCATGGTCATTCGTCCAATGGGGACTCAACCTCATAGGTAAGATCCACCCCACATCATCCAATGGCCACAAATTCATCATTACTACCACTAAGTACTTTATGAAGTGGATTGAAGCCATTCCTATGACATACATTACCGGTACATAGATTTCTAAGTTTATCTTGAACTATGTTATCTGTCGGTATGGTGTCCCTCAGTCCATAATCATGGATAATGGCCGTCCATTTAAGAATCAAGAATTTTTCCATCTTTGTGATGAATTTCATATTCAACATCACTTTTCCACTCCATACTACCCACAAGGTAATGGCCAAGCAAAGGCATCTAACAAAACCATTATTAGAATCCTCAAAAAGACTATCAATGATGTTGGCCACGACTGGCATTTACAACTTAATCTTGCCTTATGGGCTTATTGCACAAGTATCTATATTCTTCCTATTGAGGTCGAGATTCCTTCCCTGAGGTTATCCTTGAAAGGCCACATTGATGATGAAGAGTACCGAGTATCGAGACTCCATGAGCTAGAATTCCTAGATGAGCGAAGATAGAAGGCACTACACCATCTCCAAGCATATCAGAATTTCCTTCGTCGTAGCTATAACAGGAAGGTCTTGAACAAAAACTTTGACATTGGTGACCTGGTGTTAATGGAGAACTGAAGAATCAAGCAAACAAAGAAAAACCAGGAAAGTTTGAACCAAACTAGTTAGGACCTTACACTGTTACAGAAGCCTTTGGATTAGGAGCATACCAACTCTCTACTCCTAAAGGGGAACCATTCCATTGTCCTCGCCAATCAATAGTCTTCATCTGAAGAAGTTTTATGGATAACTTATGAGGGCCTTGTCTTAATTAGAAAACATACAAAACAAATCAAAAAATCAAAAAAATCGTTACCAAGGTGAAAACCTGGCAAACAGGCGTCATGGTAACACCAAAAAATTAGATAATCCAGAAAATAGTAAAGACAAATAATTCGTCCAATAGTGAAAACCACTTCAGTGGCGCTTTGGATAGGTACCATAGTGAAAACCTGGAAAACAAGCGCCGTGTGTAGTTAACTCTGCTCCTTTGTCTACTATTATTCTAATCTACCATACCCTTATACATACTACCCATCCCTATTCATAGTCCTTATCCTTGTATATATCACCTATCTTTCTCATCCATCACTTGTATATACCATTCATAATAAGTGGTAGTCTTTCCCATAACCTGGAATGATTGGCATCGAGTGCATTTCATATCCCCCATTTTACCCTATTCATAATCAATTTGTCTTATACTCAACTGGGGGCAAACACTTGATGTGCATCATATTGGTTCTTACATTGAATTTGTTGAAGATGTAAAACCATAGAAAAAGCCAAGAAAAACATCACAAACTGTCTTGGGAAAATACATCAAAAAACTTCAAAATGACAAAAAAATCAAAACATGTTGAAAATCCAAAAATTAGAGTCAGAGTCAGTCACACTTGTCAGTCTCTATCGTTTGTCGAACTATGTTTCCTCTGTGACTAGATATAGGCAAGGCCATCTACCGATGTGCCCTTGAGGAATTAGGTTAGTCCATTTAGGTTAGTCTGTATAAAATCATGACTCAATCCATGTGTCTATATGACAAGGTCATTAGTTGTGTCAAACTACGAGGTCTCTGTGTGTATAACGTAGGCAAGGCCATCAAGTGATGAACCCTTGAGGCCACACTAGGTCAGTCCATTAGGGTTCGTCACATTCACTATCACACACATCTTTTATTTGTATTTAGTCTTGTCAGTTAAGGTCAAGTCAAACTACAAGGTCTCTTTGTGTATAACGTAGGTAAGGCCATCAATCAATGAGCCCCTGAGGCCGCACTAGGTCAGTCCTTTAGGGTTTGTCATCATACACAGTCAATTTTCCACACATCATATCAGGTCATACATTAATCTGGTGAGCACGTCAGCAATGTCTCTAAATCAAATCAAACAAATTTCCAAGGAAACAATCAACCTTTGTCTTATTCAAGATGAGTCCTTCCAGAATATTGATATCAACAAAACAATCAATGTCTTATATAGGATGAGTCCTTCCTACATATCAACATTGTCAAACAATCAAACATAGCCTTACGTAGGTTATCACATCATGGCATCTGACTCAATATCTTATACAATACATGTCTTTCTGAAACCAGGCTTTGTCATGCCTTATACAGATAGTCACAACATTGAAACTAGACTTAAAGTCTTATCCGATATGTGTATCTCCTGAAATCAGGTTTTATCAATCAATCCTTTTATCAATCAACACAATCAAACAAACAAGATCAAGTTTTGGAAAATATTTTATTGGATTTTTGACTTTCTGGCTTATTTATCTTATCTTTTCATTTGACTTTATGATGGGAATTATGTTACTAGCTTTCTCAAGGATGTCCCATGAAGGATTTAGAGAAGCAACGATGTATCAGAATTCTGTTTTCTTTGACCGTTGTTTGTCGATTATCTTTTAAATTTTATTTTGAGTCATGTTACTAGTTTCCTCAAGGATGTACCATGAAGGATTTAGAGGATCGGTGACGTCTCATAACCCGTCATAAATACTTTGTTTGTTGTCTATGGTTTGTCCTGATAAAAAGACTGGGGCAACTTGTGCCCTTAGTATGAGTTAATGACAATCCTTTTCTGCGATTATCTGTTGTTAGCAAGTGGATGACCTTGAACACCTTGATCTATGTCATATCATGGTTTTTGTCTCCATTTGTATTATTCCCGCCCAATGATGATAAAGTGCAATACCTTTTGTGATACAGTGAAACATTGAAGATTTCTAATACTAACATCCATCACATTTCTTTTATTATTTCTCAATATTTCTTTCTGTACTAACAGTTCTTCCTTCTTGCATTATGACGGAGTCCTGTGACACACACACATCATAAATTATCCTACATACATACATATATGTTAGAAAAATACATACATATAGGCAATTATCATATCTAGCACATCATGGCATAATAGACATTCATCATCATACAATACATATCATAAGCATTCCATGTACATAACAAATGTAAATACATGCATCACATTACAGTTGTATAGCATCACATGTAGAAATCATTGTACATATAACATCACATTGCATCTCATAATTATAAAATTGCATACATAACATTCATTGACATCATAAATATTCAACATACATCATCACATAAGATCAACATCACATCATAAGTTGCATAAACACATCATAAACTAACTATGATCATCCATCACATAGGCATCTCATATAAACATGACATATATACATAAATGACTGCATAATCAATAAATAGAACTACATATCATGAGAATCACTGCCAAAATCATATATATATATATATATCAAAAGTGTCACATCACAATGTCATAATGTATCACATAAATATGGAAGCCCACAAGCTATATAATCATAATACAATGTCTCAGTACATGTCAAGAAATGTCCCTATCCGGAACTGACATTGCTATCATGACTACAGTGTGCGAATGACTGATGTCAGGAACCCGATGACCTATGAGCTTAGTGGGGCCTGTCGTAAGGACCTGATCTACGTGGTTGCTCCACACCCTCTGTGCTAACTGTCCTGGTGTGGGTCCTAAACTGTGACCTACTGCTATGTGCCTCTGAGAAGCTATGAGCCTATCTCTCTGGAGGAACCTCTACCTCATATAAATCTCGATAATAAGTTTCCCTCTCCCCAACTCTAACTAGCTCTCTAGAAAATGTCGTTGCTGGCCCAGTACATAGAGCTCTAATCTCATTGAATCTCTGCTCGGTCTCTTGTCTCTGAGCTTTGGCTTGATCTATGTCCATGATGGCTCTATCCCTCTCCATCTATAACACATCTCTCTTAGACATTAGGACCCTCATCTGCTCCTCTAAGGATGCAATCTGGGCACACAATGTAGCAGTATTGGGATCAATTTCCCCTGTGTCATCCTGTCTAACCCTCGGTACACCATCCTCCTCCTCATACAACTCCTCCAAAATCCTATCCTGAATCTCTCTCTCATGATCATCATCCTCCTCCTCATCCTCCTGATAGGCACCCAGCAAGCCTATGGCATCAATCTCTGCCTCCTCTTTTTCTGCCTCCTCTTCTGCAGGAATATCTGGAATGGCCTCCTCTGTAGGATGCTCCTCCTTTCTACCAATCTCGGCATGTACCTCCTCACCTTTGCCAATATCTAGCATGTGTACATCCTCCTCTCCCCATCCCTCCTCATGGATGGATGATAAGGGTGGCCCTCACCCCCTCCATCCATGCCTCCCTCTCCTACCACCCCGTCAACCACCTCTGCCATCATCTCCATCATCACCACGACCCCCTCTGCCTCTCTGACCTCTGCCTCTGCCACGCCTGCTAGGCGATCCTATCCCTCACCGCTCTACTAACATAGACTGATCTAGATCCATAAGGGGTATTGGCCTATGTACGACCCACCACTGATCATACTCCTCTGTGGTACCTCTATCTATTGGACCATCTCTCCACCCCCAAGGAACTGCTTGCAATGCATCAATATCTACCTCTGTTGTAGCCACTAGAGTCTCTGGACCCCACAGGGGGATCTCTCGCTTTGACCTTGCAAACTCACCCTATCCTCTCGACACATCTTGTACCTCTCTGAACTGCCACAATACATGATCTTGTAAATGACGCTCAATAATGTGGATGTGTGAAATAGTCCACCCAATCAAGTAATGTGTTTGGCGGAAAAAAGGAAAGTGCTCATCCTCATCTGACCACTCTGCACATCCCAGGTATGGTCTCCATGTAAACTGAACCATAGTATCTATGGCATGCCTAAAGTATCTAGCATCTCCTACGTGGTGTTGAGTGTTAGCCCCCGCATAACGAAAGGCATAGGGAGCTCCATGCTGAATATCAACTGTCACTGATGGTCGAAAGATAGCAGTGTGTTCCCACGCCCATACCATCAAGAGTGTGGTACCACAACTCATGGACTAAGCCTCTCGATAGGCTATATCATGCAAGTGAAAATATAACATCCCAAGTAGACAGGGACCCCAAGCATATACCACTCGTCGCTCTAACATGCCCACTAGCATCTCCCCCCACCCCACAAGAAAACCATGACCTCGACGGTCAGGAAGCACTATCCCACCTATCAATGTACATAATAGACAATCCAGCTCCCTATACCTCTACGCTAATACATTCCATCTAATCTCATAATGATCAAGCCCTAACTGCTTGACATTGGCATGTGGGTAGTATCAGCACATCTCGACAATACCCCTTTGGGTATCGTAGCTCACCCTTGTTCCTCTGATAGGAAGTCTCAAGATCCTGTAGACGTCCTCTAACATCACTGTCACCTCTCCAATAGGTAGGTGAAATGACGATGTCTCTGAGTGCCACCGCTTGCACAATAGTGTCAATAAACCCTGGTTTACCTAAATCTAGGGCATGTCTGTCACGTGTAGGAGACTTAGGTGCCATAGGAAATGTCATTCTGTACTCCGCAAGCTGTCTTTGAAGCAAAATGTCATCAGTTTTGACTCTCACATATATATAGTGTCTAACCCAACCTGCAATGGCATTATACATGCCTCATGTCAGCATCATACATCTATCCTAGTGCAAAATGACTAAATTAACTATTATTCAAATGCGTTATTATTTTGCAAATGCATCATTCTTTTTCACATACGTCATTCTATTACAAATGCATTGCAGAAAAATCAAATGCGTCATTTAATTTTACAAATGCATCATTCAAATCACATGCATAACTTTAAATTACATATGCATGCAAAACTAACAAATGCATATGCGAAAATTAACTATCGCATGCAATTGCAAAAATCAAATAACAATTGCATCGAAATAAATGCAATTGCATTGAAAAATAAACATATGCGGCTATTTTAACTGCACATGCGATGCTATTTATCAAATGGATTGAAGTGAAAAACAAATAAGTTGAACCGTGCCAAAACCAATGCTACCTATCTACGTGATATTATAGATGCATTGATCTGCATGCAAATGCGTCGATTGCGCACTCACATGCGGATTTTTGCTAAAGTGACGCATAAGAAAAATTTAAATAAAATGCATAAAAATCATGAAAATTAAAAATTCAAAAGTCAAGATTAAGGTACATATCGGGGGGTCCGCGTCGGCCAGTTGCTTGAAGGTTCGGATCTTGTATGCTCGATGGTGGGTGTGCGGAATAGGAGACATCGTCACTGTGGATGCAGAGCAAAATCATAATTCTCAGAGCTAGGTGGGTGAAAATGAATTAATTTTTATCCCAATTTCTATTTATACCTAGGGTTTTGGTGGCATTTCTTTCTACTGGCTGCATCAACTTCCAACTTCAATTGACCCGTACTCGTCCGTAACATTCCCAACTTCAATTCCGTCAACTCCACTACCTTTCTGGCTATCTAATGAAATAATCAAGATTATTTCCAATTTTTTTTTGAATTTTTCATAAATTTTTCAATTTTCATGAGGGGTCATACCTTCACCTGTTTAACACGGAGGCATGACTAGGGCATATTTTTATCGATTTTCTTTGACACAATGCTGAAATGACATTGTATGAAAGAGGGGCAAATGTAGACATCGAAATCTAGTTTAGGCCTGCGACTTAAATTCAAGTTCTCTTGAAAACTAGTATGCTCCTTCCTAGTCTTCCAATTCCTTTGCAATATGTCCTTCATCTTTGTAACTCTTCCTGGGTCCTTCTTCCTCTTCTTCTTCTTAAACCATCTCTTATCCATCATCTTCTCAATTGCTAGGCTCCAAAAATCCATTTCTTGTGTATATACATCAATAGTTGCATCTTTGTCTTTATCCTCATCATTGGAACACCATATGAAAAAATATTCACCATTATTATAACCTACATCATACTCTTGCAAGTCTTCATATACCTCATTAGCAATTTCATTATCAACAACAACTTGATCTTGAATATCAACATCAATGTTATCAACAACTTTATCATCAACAACTTGATTATCATACTAAGGTTATCAGTAACATCAACAAACTTCTCAACTTGTTCATCAAAAAAAAATTCCTCAACTACTTGAGTACCAACAACAACTATATCATTAATCTCAACATCAACATGTTCATCATCCAACAAAGAAATTTGTTCATCACGTTCCTCAACAAACTTTACCTCTACCTCATTTGCTATTGTCCTTGCTTGTCTTTTTCTTCTTTTTTCTATCTCTTGAATGGGCCATGTAACTCTTTTGTTGATCTTCAAGTACCAACTTGTTGCTTCTCTTATCCACTATTCCATCTTCATCATGGACTCTACATTAAAATCATTGAACTCTACTACTCTTCTCCTCATCTCCTGCTTCAACTCAACTATCTCTTTGTCAATCATCTCTTGTCTCTTCCTTTCTTCCTTTTCTTGCAAATTCCTTCTTAACAATTCAATTTTTTCCTCTTCTCAAGCAAGCTTCTCCTTTCTTCACAACTTTTCTTTGCCTCACCTAGGCAATCAAGTTCTTTCCTCTACCTGTACAACATAACACACAGCCACAAAAACACAAACTCTTTCTCTGCCCAGACCTTACTGGGATCTGATACCACTGTGATGCAAGTATAAAGGAAGAAAACTCACTTTCACAAAATCCCAAACAATCTTTGACTATCCTTTCAATTAGGACTTCGCATTTCCTTCACAAGTTCTTGACTCCAAAGTACTCAAACTGAGAACATGGCCCATAACCTCATGTAGTTTCCACACAATACCTTAAACAATTTCAATAACAAACATCAAAACCAATTTCCAAATCAAACACCTCAAATCAGAGAATTCACAAAATGGGCGAATCAAATAAACTATTAGGCCACTTAGGCCACCTAAACTACAACTCCATCATCCTAGGCTTGTATCATCATTCTAATACCTCAAACGAGAGTGATATTTCCTACACAACCATATAAAACCTTCTCCCACTCATTTCCCATGATATTTTATCAAACCTTCATCTTGAACCTTATTTTCTAACTTCAAATAAGACTATGACAATTTTGTCCTGACAAGACTGTCATCCCACAATAGCTTTAGGCATATAAATCCTCTAACCCCAATCTATAAATGACTCACAATACACTTAAACACCATTGAAATGCAACACCGCCCATGAGAGGCTTAAAAGCCATAATCAAAACTTGTATTCTAGTTTTACCAGATTTTTACATTGATAGTAGACCTAGGGATTCTTGATAATTTCCCAAAACCCCTTCTTTAAACCCTACAACTTTGAAGTCTAGTAGACCACACAAAAATCTCACTTTATACCAATCTACAAGAAGGTTCCAAGGTTAAAATGGGAGAAACCAAATTTATAATGTCTGTGTTTACCCTAATAGAGGGTTTTGACCCGTTATGAGAAAACAAGCAATATCGTACTTAATCCTTCATGAAATTGAATGAAATAAAAAGAAAAACATTGTAGACTCTTATTTTTATCATTCCAAATGACCGCCCCTTCAAAACAAGATTGTACAGGGTTGTTCAGTGCTTCATAATTCAAAATTACCATTGAAAAACAAGAAAATATAGAGTTTCATTTATGTTTTTCTTTACAATACAAAAACTCCTCTCTTGCCTCGACCCATGTGAGGATTATTTAAAAATTTCTCACTCCTAACTACCCTCCAAAATAGACCAACTGCTTTCTATATTCAATTTGACTCTTGAGTCCCCAAATCTTGCAATTTACAACTTAACATCTTTTGTCAATTTCACCATTTTTGCACTTTTGAACCCCTAAACATTCCAAACACTTCTAAAATGATAAAATGTGACCTCATTCATCCTAAGGCCATATTTGACAATATAAACCCTTCAAAAACCACATTTACACATTTTTCTCTTTTGAGAATTATTGACAACATATCACCATTACTTTACAAGGAGTATCTCAAAATACACTCTAATGGTCTTTTTAAGACCTTATTGACTCATTTCATAACCCCAACCTCCTAATTCAACCTATGACTCTATATTTTGATCAAACTCAAAAGAAACTAGTTGGGTGCTCCTACACTAGGTGGTTAAATGAAAAGAATCCAACTTTGCAAGAAAATATAGGAAAGGTATGATGAAGCATGGCCTTCCTTGAGATGTCATTCACATTAAATTTTTGTTTGTCTCCCTCTACCAAGTCATAGCATTTTTTTCTCTACCCTATTCCTGGTTTCTCTATTAATCAATCTTCCTTTTTTTTTTTTCTTCCTTATTTATTTTCCTTCTCTTAATGTCAATGAGGTCTTTTAGATTACCTAAGTTGTTGGTTTATTTTATTTTCCTTTTTCCTAATAAAATATCTTATTGTATTTTGTTTTTATTTATTTTATTTTTATTTCTATTCTTAATTTATTTATTTTTAGCTCATATATGTGTGTAAGAGACTTAATTATAGTTTTCACTCTAAGTTGTCAATCTTAAATTAATATTGGCATTGTGTCTTCACAACACAAGAAGACTAAGTGATCAATTCAATTTATGGAGTGTCTGATCTCAAGGTTAGGTGTAGGTTTTGGAAAATCCTCACAAACTCAACTATAGATAAGGAATCCTTTAACAACACTCTACACACTCTATACCTAGTTGGATGAGTTTAAGGTTGAAAGAATATTACCAATAAGGTATTTGCACTAGGATTGGCATTACAATTCATCTATCTCTCTTCATAGAACCATAAAATTCACCTCACCTTACACCCATGGTACCTACAAACAAACCATATTCCTTACAAAAATTTTCAATTTAATCATTAGTCTAGGTTAGTTGAAAATATAATTTATGCATTAACTTTGACTTGAATAATAGAATAGTAGTAGCATTCATCTATATTAAGAATTATGGATTCATAACCATATCACACACACACACACACCATCAACATTTTATGATTTCAAGTTTCATCCCTAGTCCAAATTACGAGATTGGGATCTCATGAGAAAGTAAAAAGGGGGCTCCTAGGGGATGTAAGAATAACATCTTAAGTACAAATTGGTAATCTCATATGATCAAAATTATATTTTTCTATGGGTGTATTTGTTTTAAATTTGTTAATTGGGTGAAATAGTTTATCTTCCATGGTTTTTCATAGTAGGCTACTTAGTGATTACTAAATTCTTTCCAACTAAACAATTGTCCTTTCTTGTCACTTATCATCCATTGGTGCAATTAATATGGTTTAGATTCAACAAAGCTATGTAAATCATTGTATTGTATAGTATATTATGAAGCTTAAAATATTATTCAATTATATTTATGCATCAAACTATATAAATATTATCAAACTTACATGGGTCTATTTTGGGTAGGTTTAATTTTGGACCTTAAAGTACTACCCTATTCCTTAATTTCGTTTGTTAGGGTTGTAGCCATATAGGTGGTTTAGCTAGGGATTCAATTAGATAATAATTCTTTTTTACACCTATCCAAACCTTCATTTAAAGATGTAACAAATGGGACACACAAAATATCCTTGATAAAATACATACCACTATTTTCACATCTTGGTGGAAATCCTCCATTTTAGATGGTTGATAGTAAGAGAATTATTGGGATTTCTATTTATAGAAAATTCCTCTAATCCAAAAGATGACATGGATTCTAATGTGTTCATTTTTAAACTATAATTTTTTATTATATAAGGGATGAAATTATCTAGAGTGAGTTGTAACCATACCATTTTAAAACGTGAGATATAACTAAATTTGGCCTTTGTCTTTTGACAAAATTTTGACCACTAAATTATGGAATTAATGTTTAGTCCAATAAAAATTTATAAAGAACTAACCCTACTTTATTTTTCATGATATCTCCAAAAAATTAAATAAATCTTAAAAGTTCTAAAAATTATGGTGTGTAGAGAAAATTAATGAAGAATAATAAAATTGTTACAACTTGCTAAAAAATAATTATAGAAAGCTATTTTTTTACCTAAAGTTTTATTGATTATATTGTTCAAAACCCTAGAAAACCATGACCAAATTGTAATGGTTGGTAATTTATAGAAAAAGATAAAATGCTTGCCCCAAATTGTAGCTTTGATATCACTTATTAAGATATTTTTTAGGAAATAAATGTAAAAAATCAATAAAATTTCAAACCAATTAAGGAGGTGACCTCCAAAAATTAGAATTTGATGGTATGCGTTCAATATTATAGTTGTGATAGCTTGGGAGAGCCTTTATCTTGCTTATTTATATGCATAAATATGTAGGGACACATCTCTTTATCCTAATTAAGCTAGCCTAAGGTAATAACAAAAACTACTAGATGAAAATATGAAGGTTAAGCATACTACAAGTGCTTAATCTTGTTATAGAGGAATATATAATATTAGGGGCATAATATTATATCTAGAAGGAGAAAATGTTATTGGACAAGGAGATATTGTAACACCCTCCCAAGGAATCCAAAGCATAAAGTAACAAATTAACTGTTTTTTTTTTTAAAGTCATTTGATTACACAATTGTCTTAAGGATTCCAACACGGCGTTACTTAAAACTTACAAATAAGAACATCACATCATAATATTAAAGTCATATAACATAAGTATATATCAATTTCATGAATGAACCAATTTCATAAACTTTATACAATCAAGATATACACATATCCAGATTACATCAAGTGATATTTTAATAAATATCGATACAATGAGTACTCTCATACACATGAGGTAAACATACAAAGAAGATAATGATCTCCTCAAAACTAACATCCACATCTTTAAACATGTTTAGTGTCCATTGTCACGAACAAGAAAGTGATAGGAACCTGCTCCATGAAAAATGTTATCCAAGTATAGCAATATTTGTAAGAGGACCCAATGGTGAATAATAGCACGATTGCCTCCCAACCGCGTGGTACCTATTGAGGGTCAAAATAGCACAACAACATTAAATAGAATATTACTATTCTATTTCTCCTAAAAGAGAAAGATAACACATGGAGATCTGACTCCCAAGGTCCTGGTAATTGGTTCTCAATTATGTTGATTTCACTCAGTGGTTGATATAACTGTAATGTTCAAGGGGCCTTTGCTGGTAACAATGAACAAAATTGCATAGCATCAAGTTGTCTACATTTGGGGGGTTTTAAATAAAATAAAAATATGAAACAGAGCTTTAAATCAAAGAAACATGAGTAAAATTCTTACATACCTAGACATGCATATCAATAATGAGTGTTCATTTCACCTAACCACAACTATAGCAAGATGCAATCCATAGAATAAACTATGCTACTACATACATCCATAATGCTAATTCAAATACCATCAATATCCACTAAATCTACTTCAAACAAGTCACTCACTCATCATCCAAAAACACAGATCAAATGAATACAATAACAACTTAATTCATAGATAATCCAATGATATGATCTTGAATCTAGTTCCTTCTATTGACTTCCATCAAATAAGAAAAAATTAAGCGCAACAAAAATCACTAGTGTATGGATTGATCATGCACCATTAGCCTTATCAAAATAGGTCCAAACTTTAAAACCATAACATGGAAATGTATGAATACTGCAAAAATAACCAAGCTCTTTCAAACTTTTTTAGAGTATCTCTTCTAAAACATTGAAATCCTAGATCTAGTTTCTATCTTCTATCCTCAGGCGGCCGATGTTTCTTCAATTAGCCGACCTTTACAAAGTAGATTCTAATCATACATATAGGGTGCCACATGTACAAATTTTTCAATCATCAATCAAGATCCACAATTCATGGAGTCGAAACTAAACACAAAAGTAAACTAAGGAACCCCTATTTCAAGGTTGATTACTTTGTTGTGCCAACAAGAAGTTTGATATTGCAAGAAGAAAGAGAAACCGATAGATCAAACTCAGAGTTGAGCCAATGTCAAAACCCACAAAAAGAGGAGAAGAGCAGATAGAATATGGTAAAAAGAGTCAGTCGCTTTTGCATTGAATGCTCAAGGATGTACTCGTCATAGCTGGAGAACACTTACTAAAGAGTACCCGAATCTGGCCCATCTAACCAATCACCTTCAAATTTAATCCTTTCAAATTCTACAAAAATCAATCCTTGCATCTCTTTTAACTTGATTAACTCCCTTATAGAAATTCTCACCTCCTCACTAGTATCCATAAACCAATCTAACAATAAACTCTCTCCATCATCTCCCTTCTACATAATCTCCTCAAATCTACTCCTCCATCTCTCCCTTAGTTTATCCAAAAATAGGCCTTCTTTGTTTGAGGAATCTAGGTTAATTATAATGGCCACAATTGCCTCTAATTCAACCATCTGTTGATTCAAATCCTTGCTCATTTCTAGGAATTCTTCTTGATGCCCATGAATAGCCCTAGACTTATACTTTATGATGCTCACAATTTTTTCCACAAAATCCACATTACCATCCTCAAGAATTGAATATTCCAGCAATGTGGACTTGGGCACTTTGCTAATATCCTCAAGCCTTTTAACATATTCCTTGTATTCATCATCTTGCTTATTTAGATCCTTAGCCTGCTGGTCTAGACCTTCTACCAACTCAAGGGCAGATTTATGAATCTTAGAACCCTCAACAAGAACATCATCAACCTCCTAGTTGAGCTTATCCAACCATTTATCCATCATTCTTACCTTGCTCTTCATTTGGACCAAATCATCTGCTTCCTTTTTGGTTAACAAAACTGGGGATTCAGGAAGAGCAGCTTGTTGGTAAATGGGACTTGAGACATCCTTTAAAAACCTATGAAGTTGATCCAATTGAGTCTTAAGCTCATCCTTCCTTTGTTTATCCTTGATCATCCAGGTTTTGGTTGAAGAGGCCACAATATCAAACTCATTTGTTGGTTTCTTGTAGGCTTTCCCAAATTTACCACCCCCAACTGATAATCAGTGATTTGCATATCATCATGGCTCTTCTCTATTAAGGGAATGGTACATTCATCAACAATTTCTCCAGCATCAGTGAACCTAGTAGAATGAAGAACCCAGGCCTTCTTTTTAGGTTTCTCTTTCCCAATTTCTTTCATCATTTCTTCCCAATTCAATGACTTTAGTTGGACAACTTGTTTCCTTTCCAAGTCCAGTTTTAGCCAAGTAGGAGAAATAGGAGTAGTGGCTGCCTAGGTTGAAGAAGAAGCAACAGTAGTGGAAGACAAAGGTTGTAACAATGTAGGACCTGATTGAGAATCAACCTCCTACACATTTTGCTGATCACTTTGTTCCTTTTCCTGTGCTAACCTTTATGCTTCCTCCTTATCCTTTTGTTCTTGCAGCCTTTTAGCATCCAGCTCCTTCTTTAAACATTCCTCTTCCTCTTTCTTCTTTTCTAACATTTGATCCCGCTTCCTCTTCAGCTCTTCAACATAGTCCCATGCCTCCTTGGACTTCCTTTCATATTCAGCAGTCTCAGCAGCCTCCTTTTCCCTTTTCAAACGTTCTTTCTCTTCCTTTTGCTTATAAGCCTCTTCTTGTGCTTTGAGCTTAGCTTCAATAGCTTCCTTTTCTCTTCTTTGTTGAGCCTTTTCCTCCTCAAGTTTATGGATTTTTTGCTGCATTATCAACTTATCCCTTTCTTCTTGAATTTTAAGCTCCTACTCCTTTTGTTGTTTTTGTTGAGTTAATTCATCGGCCTTCACCTTATCTTCCAACTCCTTTTGCTTGACTACTAGCTCAGATTGTGCCCTGGCCTCCTCTTCTTGTTGCTTGGCTGATGCCTCAGTTTGTGCCTTAGCATCAACTTCTCTTTCTGCATCTTCAAAGAGTTTCCACTGATCTTCCTCGGTCAATATATGCTCAATCCCTGCATCATCTGTCATATCAAAAGATGTTAATGTCTGATGCTTTGTATCAAATGGAGTCTTTTCTAAATCTATTTCTATATTATGTATCTCAACTTCATCCTCCATTTGTCTCAAGACTTCTGCTTCACTATGGAGGGATCCTTTGGTGATTCTTGACCTAACTCTTGTGCATCAAAGGGTTTAGTAAGTACCTCCCCTATAGCAGATGTAGAAGCACCCACCTCCGCAATTGTTTCATCTTCATGTACCTCTAGAAGGTCTTGAGGAACCACCTCCTCTTGTGTATTAGAAGGCATAAACTCCAAGGGTTCCTTAGGTGTCATCCTTCTTTTTTCCTTTTTATATCCTTGGGTGGTACCTACAAATTTCCTCTTCTTAGATGATGGAAGCTCAGCCTGATTAGCCCTCAAACTCACCCATTGAATGCTCCTATCTAGCACGAGTCTCACAATCTGTATTATATCAATGGTCTCATTAGCATTCCAATCTATTATATCAAGATCCTTAGTTCCAATCTTGTTTGCATCATACACAGGATCCAAAACTATCCCATCATTGGATAATGTCTCTGGAATGTCTTCTTTTATCCCAAACTCAATCATAAGTGGGATAGGTATCCTTTCATAATTCTTCCTCCTAAGATCATACTCATCTTGCAAGTCTTCCCAAAAATCCTCCAACAAATTAAAGTGTTTCTCAAAGACACTAGGAAGCAAAGCCCTCATCTTGTGCTTGGGGTCATATGTAGTGTTTCCTTGTTGTGTACAAGCCCAACTTTAGATAGACTAATTCATCACAAAAACCTTAGCTTTCTGAATGTGTGGATAGCTAAAGGATCCCAGCTTCATTGGAAACTTATGGCACCCAATCTTGTGTTTGTTTCCAAACTAGAAATTAACCGCCAAGGCTTGATAAATAAACTCCATTAAAATGACCCTATCACCACAACACCTTGGTAGAAAATGGGGGTGACCATCAAATCCTGCTAACCTAAAATAGGTGAATGTGGGGTACTAGATAAACCAATGTCCCCATTCATTCTCAAAAGCCATTGCTTCCCTGCTAAGCCTATATCCTGCATCTCCATTAAGCTTGTTAATAATGACATAAAGAAAGGAATCATTAACCCTTCTATGATGTTGCTCTGATGCCTGAAAGGTGAGCTGATTATAATAATCCCACACCTTCTTCTGTCCTTGGGCATCCCCCAACATACCCACTCTTTGAATTCTAGGAAAAATCCCCACTCGGGTAGCTGCATAGACTACATAGGAGGTCATAAAGAAATGCTTGGTTTCTCTCACCTTTATCATTTGACTGTGAATACTATCTGATACAATCATTGACCAGTAAAATTGTTGCCTCCCATCCAAAATAGCTAGTATAAAAGGAAACATCCATTCCTTAAATAGTGAAGCATCTCTTTTACCAAACACCCTAGAGAGGAACATGATCATATTTGCAATCTCTTTACTAAAGTCTACCCTCTTAGGCTAGTTTGGAAGCTTAGTTAGAGACTTCTTCTCCACCCTCATCCAAGTCTTATTCATGTGAAGCCTATTTCTCTCCTTATTATCATTGTACAGCTTCAAAGCTTCTACCTCATTTAATTGCCTAGGATTCTTGGGATCAAGTATATTAAACAAGAATTTGATCATTGGAGGCATGAAGTCAATAATGGCATTTCCCTTTACATCCACACACTACCTAGTAGTAGGATTATATGCTCCAACTGTTGCAAGAATCAACTCTGGACATTGGACAGATAGGGGGAAGAGTGCAACATGTGCCAGTCCCGATTGAACAATTCTTTTTGTCCTTCCTGTGACCTGCTTTTCAGTGAATGTTTCCTCATGCAATTCTTCATAATTAAAAGGGCCCAAATTTGTGTCAGTAATATCAGCCCAGTCAAAATCAATTTTGCTAGCTGTGAGAGCCACTTCCCCGTGCTTACATGTCAAGGTATACGAAAGTTGTTCCACCTTGATCTTCTTTGGTCTAACTACTTTCCATGAAGTTTCACCTAGTTGGCTTCTTTGAGAAGCCTCATCTGATGCTCCCGACATTTCTTAATTCCTGCAGTAATTTCCTATATTAGATGAATAAAACATCTAAGTTAGTCACTCATATAATCCCCTCTCCATCCTCCTAAGATAATAATTGGTCAAACCATGCCTTTATCAGAGGTGGAACTGTTGAAGTATTAGGCATCTACAATCTCTCCTATCATGTAGCAGGGTCTGGATCAAAACTGAATATGGAGTAAAAAAGGGTCAAAAGCAGGACGGGAACCAGACCAGAACCAAAATAGGGTCAGAAGTAGAACTGGAACGAGAATCAGACCAAAAACAAAATAGTTTCCAAGTTCAACTTCCCCTCCGGATCTGGTTCCGACCAAGTGTAAAGATATAAGGATGTCATAATAATAAACGGGAGCAAATCAATTTCAGCAAACGAAGGATATTAAAAACAAGCCGGTCACATGAACCACCAACCCCAAGTCACATGGGCCCCAAAGGAAACTAGAAATAGCATCATCAAACCCTCCTATAGCTCCTTCGTACAAAAGTCATTTAAACCATGAAAAGGGTTATATTGCAAAACCCTAGTTCGCCAAATACATCATTTCCAAAAACTAGGGTAGAACAAGAAACCCTTACGAACAACCTAAAACCAACATGAGAAAACCATAATAGGGTCTCAAAATGAAATTCATCACACAAGCAAGGAAACCCCTAACTGATGATCGAAACCCTAGTCAGAACCACTGTACAACAAACGAACCCGTCACAAAAATGATAGTAGAACAAACACAAAACCAAAAATGACAAACAAAGACAAACCCAAAACAGAATGAAATAGAAAAAGAAAGAACCTAACAATGCAAAACAAGAAAAAATAGGACAAAAACCAACAAAGGAAACAACCAAACTCCCGCAAATGTGCCTAAATAACACACTCAAAGGAAGAAACGAGAGAAAGAAAAATAAAGAATCCTACCTCAAGATGCTCCTCAGGATTGACCAAAACTTCACCAAGATTTGCTCCACAATTCGCCCCCACAATCAAATCAATTCTTTCAAGATTTCTGGCCTTGATTCGCTTAAAAAATTTGCATAATAATAAAAATGAGGTAGTTTAAGCATAATTAAACATTTAATCATTAATTTGTGCGTGCAAACAGGCAACATTTAATGCCATAAAATGTGGTAGTTCGAGGATGGAGCCAACAACATGAACAAACAGTTAAGTCAAGTCCATAGAACATCAAAAGGTAAGGCGGATGTAGAGCCAAGTCAGAAACAAGATAAACAAACTACACAAAGTTCCTTATTTCATTTCCAACCCTAGATCTGACCCCGACCAAAAACAACAAACGAAGACGGGGGCAGAAACAAAAACCAAAAATGGAACTTCACATAGTTCAAAGTTGATTCCAGGCCCGGATCCAATCCCAACCAAAAAGCAAAGAACAAAACAAGCACAAGGGAAGTGGGACCGGAGTGAACACTAGACCCAGCCCAAACAACAAAGACAATGAAAATGAAAACAAGTGGAGATGGAGTCGGGATGGGAACATAAAATGGAAATTTGAAACTTCCTTCGTTAGTTCCAATCCTAGTTCTGCTTCTGCAAGAGAAAACAAACAAAACAAAGGGAAACAACCAACAAGCAAGAGGATAGACCAACACAAGTGTTCATTGAAAACAACCAACAAAACAAAGGAAAAACAAAAGAGAAGGAAAAGTCGGAGTTGAAACTATATCCGAACTAGAAACCTTGAGACAATTCCAGGTTTAGATTTGGTTTCAGACCCGCCTCCAACAAAACAAAAGATAGACTTAAGAGCTAAACAAAGAACTCCTAAGACCCAACCAAACAACTAAAGGAAAACAAAAAAGGGGGACCTATTTTATTCCAACAGAACATTTGAATGGGGTGGTTATGCAAGGCATAATAGTACCCAAAGGCCCACTCTCTCCATGCTAGGAGATAATGACAAGTCCAAAAAATAGTTAAACAAACAACAAGAATAGACATTACATTACATGGCTAACAACACCTAACGACTACACAGTATCTTAATTACATGATCACAAATAATCTCCTAGAGGAAACAGCAGTAACATAGGTGACTCTACATAAGAGACCAAAAACATGCTTCAAGATAGAGTGTCATCACATAGTTGTTCTAGGTTACCCTAGTGAATCTTCCTAGACTACCGGCCCTCATCTAGAGTTACCCTAGTAGTCTCTACCGATTTCTGACCCCTAGACATACTCATGTGGAGTCGAATTACATTTCAGGAAGACAAGGTGGATGACTAAGCCATTCCAGGTCTTCTCAACCCACCCTTAATCTATACAAGCATCAAGGCACTAGCTGAGGCATTTTTTTTTATCTTAATTACTTAATGAACCCCAAGTTTATTTATTAATTTTTTTACTGAATTACAAAAACCCACGATAGGTTACCCTGGCAACCACTTAGGGTTTCAACCCCTATCCAAGCCACTCTTCCTATAAACATGATGCAACATCAAAATACAAAGGACTGCCAATATGCGTATAAAACAATGCCATAATAAGTCATATCTCATACATGGTCCAATCTTGGAACAATTCAAACACCTCAAAGGTGACAAATAACTCTTGCATGGAAAAGTCCCAAAATAGATTACGATATAATAATATCAATAAACAAATATTAAAAGTTATTTTCTTTAAAATCAACACTTTAGCCTATGGAAGAAAAGGTACACATAACTCAAAATCAGATACAAGGAAAACCATTAAGCACAAAAAGCAAAATCTCAAATGGTCACATCATCCGCATGACATAGAGCATAAAATGTACAAATTCCTCCAATGTGAAAACATAATGTGCATGACCTAACCATAATAAATCCTATACCAGAATTGTGAAACTCCATTAAATCAACAATTCATAAAAGGAACATACAAGTCTTAGGAAGACATGTGCACCAAAAAAAACATTACACTCCTTCACATTTAAACATTGTCAAGCATATTCATCATTCACTCCAAAGATATTTAAACAACAAGTCTAAAAGAACACATAAATCTCAAAACACTTATTTTCATATCAAACGTAGACTTAACTTTCCTAGCCTCTGGAGAACTAAGAATTCCATAACACAAACCAAACAATCTTTCACTTGAAAATTTTAACAATAAATCTCATAAAAGCCTTCTTTAACTCTAATCAATATTTAAAGAACAAATTCAGAGTATCAATCTATTAATTTCACACCTTTAACTTAAAATTCTTACATCTATTTTTTTTTTGTAATAACAAAATTTTTATATTTACTAATCAAACAAATAAGAGTCAATCAATTACTCAGCTCTTTAAAAGAAATAAACAATCACTTTAATTCTTTTAATACATATACTTATTTCTATTGTCTTACACTTGTCTTTATAATTAACCCCTTAAGTATCAATATAGTAACTCACATTATAAAATCAGAATTTAATCTAGTTATATTTCAATGAAATATATAGAACTAATCATTTACTATTGCACATACACTTGGAGAATATGTGCCATGCAAAAGGAATCAGTTAACTATGAATTATAAACCATAATTAGAGAGAAGAAGATGATAATGTCATAAAGGTTCATAACTAAAGATTAAGTTCATTGCCTATTTTCCCTATACAAGGCACTGATAGAAGAGTTTCTTTTGTTTTCAAAGATATTTGTTTTCTAATGCCAACTAGAATTATGCATTGCTCCCTGCCAATGCAGAGGTTGATATGGATAAAGGAGTCGTAAGCATCTGGAGATAGCTCCAAAGTACACAATGATGTTGCAAACTTATTTAACACCAATAATAAAGATGAAGTGAAACAAGACTCAAGGCCGAATTAAATGGAGGACAATCAGGAATCTCCAAGGCAACTCTACGATCTGCAAATAGGTGATGATAAAGGAAAAGCACCGATAGCAACAAAGTGAGCAAGCGAGCCAAGTTTCCACTAAAATAGAAATGGATAAAGTTACAAATTGAGAGAGACCATCGAATCAGAGAGACTTCTAACTTAAGACAGGGTTGGTTCCTTCTTATTATAAGCAAATACCAATAGTAAATGACTCAAAAAGAGATAGAGCTATACACCATGCAAATATTAAGAACTCATTAATGATAAAATAAACTTGAACAAGAATATTTCTTTCCATGCATCGAATATAAAACACACCAAGACCTGTGGCTGTTATGATAGGTTGACAAAGGAATCAAGGAGATTATTTAAACCTCTACAACATTCTATTTTCTAGCACTGCAGCTGTGACAAGTTATGTAAGGAAATAGGGAGACAATTTAAATCAATACTCCCTACCATTCTAAGCTTCAACTTTTGTTCCAATGATAAGGAGAAAATTCCATATATAAAGATGATTCAGATGTTTTAGGCTCCGGCTAAAAGCAACTTCGTGCTGTCTCAAAATTCATTTCCAAGATAAGAGAAATTATTCTGAGAGATATGAACCATTTCATTATCATAGAACAATGACACTGTTATACTGGAAGATGTTGGCGATGCCAAATGAAACAATCTAAAATTTAGACATGTGTTATATTCAAGTGGCCATCAAGATGGGGAAAACTCAAATTCAAAGATTATTCTCAATGTTACAGGCCATGGCTCTAAAGCCAATTACACACCAATATGAGAATTCCCTATCTGTATTTATGTTAAGGAAATTTCCTTTAGACCAAAGAACATAAAGCACACTGACCATGCATGTAGTAAAAAAAATGATTAAATCTAACAGATGGATGTAGCAAGAAAGAGTCAAAAAAGGCAGAGATAACAACTCCATGATAGGTGGTGGCTAATTCAAGTGTCGTTACAGTCACAAATTTTCCAGATATGGTTCAACTGAAATTCAAGAGAGGAAGGTGACATTTTAATTCCATAGTAAGATTAAAATGCAAGAATCTAAAGGTACCACCTAGACATCTCAAACTAGAGGCAATGCCAAATTAAATGGTCATTTTTGAATGGAAAGAGGAGAATAAATAGACAACCAAAATAACATTAAGTTATATACAAGAAGGTTACGACTAGAGTTGATCTGATTGAATAATGGCTTGAGAATGTTACAAACTACAGAAGTTTAAAATATAGCCATTTACAAAGAGGATGCCACCATAGACAAGAGCAGGTAGACATAATCTTAATAAATTTTCAACTACATGTACTTCAGACTTTCAGGAAATCAAACAAATTTCTTAAAACAAACAAATGTTTTCAGATAGATACACATGCATAGGGAAATTCAAGAGAATTGAAAATTAGATCTCAAGACCAATTAAATGAGGAAAGATCTGGAATCTCCAAGGCAGAGACAGAGAATACATAACCATAGATTACAATAAAAAAAATTCATTAATTTTAGAAAACTCATTCTAATTGTTTCTCTGTGCATGTGCAGGTTTAGTCGGGTAATTCTTTTCCGCAGGTAGTATATTCATTTTCCAATGCAAACTAATTTCAAGCTTAACTTTCATAGATTATCAAATAAGAAATTGCCAAAACAATCAAGAAAACCTGATTTATAATCTTGAATCCAACAAAGATTGAAGCAAGAACCAAAATTTTGTAATCCTCTATTTTCCCCAAAAGCACAAGTTCATCGAATTCACTATCTCCAAACTTTTACCAAAAACAAAGAAGCTTTTTCCAGAAAACTACTATGCTAAAATTTTTCCCAAACAATTGTCGTGCAAATTCTTTCAAAAAATTGTCATGAATCCAAATTACACACATAAAAGCCTTTTTAATGCATTTAAATTATCTCAAGTTAAAAAACTTAATTGAATTTTAGTCATGCATTTGAAAATTGATCAATCAGTTATAATCATTAAATATCTAAGATATTATCTTTTAACTCAAACACAAGTTTTCAAATATTTATAACTTGTTGAAATTGCAAACTCTTTTAAAATATCAACTTTTCACAAGAATGCAGTTTGCACAATTATATTTAAATAATTACCTTTCCACATAATTAACATTCTCTTTTAATTAAATGACTTGTTTAATTTAAATTAATAAATTAAACCATAAACATAAACATTTAATCTAATAAATTAACAAATAATCATTTAAATAAAATATTGAATTCTCAAACAAAACAATACAAACAAGAACGACACAACAAAAATAGATTACACAACAATGGGTGACAAACAAATACTCATTCAACGAAGAATGATAGCTTAAAATGAGGACCTGACACTATCTCTGAGTCAACATAATTCCATTGGGTTAGGGCACACTCAAACCTGAAAAGTAAGTGGAGTCAATACCTGGTACATGTAACTACATAAAATATCACTTGTTAAACATATCATCATATATCGGAAAACACATCGTGAAGAAGAATTGTAGTGTAGCAGGGTACTCATGAGTGAGTAGTGCTACACTGTCTCCTTCACCAAAATTGACAAGCATCATTATATCATAAACATCAAATACATCATGATAACCTCATTTAAAATTCAAAAATAGCATAAACCATAACACACACGCACGTCATAAAGTCTATCAAACAGTAACATAAGGTCAAGATAAAAAACATCATAAAGTCTAGATGAAATCCAAAAAGTTGTCTAGACAAGGCAAACAAAGGGGCATTACAGATATCAACATAAGAATTATTGTCATAGAGTATGGCATAGGGGGGGCGGCGAGAGGGCGGTAAATGCAAGAAGATAAGTCCATGAAACATGAAAGTTTTTGCCTTAGACAAAAAAAAAAATCGGCTTGCAAAAAAAGGGATCTCGCTTTTTAATAAATAGGATCCCATTTATTAAAAAGTGGGATCCCGTTTAGCTTCGAGATCCCATTTTTAAAAAGATCAAGATCCTACTTTTCAAAACGGAATCCCGTTTTGAAAATTTTTCATTTTTGCATTTTTCAAAATAGGATCCCGTTTTGAAATTTTTTCAAAAACATAAATTTCCAAAATGGAAAGTTTTCAAAATAGGATCATGTTTTAAAACTTTCAATTTTTCAAAAATTTCCATTTTTGGCAACTTTTCAAAATGGGATCTTGTTTTGAAAACTTTCCATTTTTAGAAACTTTCTATTTTTGGCAATTTTCAAAATGGGATCTCGTTTTACAAAACAAGATCCTGTTTCATAGAACCATAAAAAAATATTTTTTTATGAAACGGGATCTCATTTTAAAATGGGATCCCTCTTTTAAAATGTGAATTTTTGGTCGAGTTTTTGGCTTGTTTTTCTGTTTGAAAAATGGCTTGGGGACCCCAACCTAAGTTTTGGACCTAGTTTGACCTACAACTTGAAGGTCATGTTAATGTCACAGGAAAATAGTGACTTTGGACATATGTCTAAAGACATATTTTGCATAATTTTTTTGACGAAATTAAAACCCATTATAGATGAGACAGTGCAAATTCCAAATATGTATTATTTTTATAATTTGATTATGTTTTCTATTTTTCAATTAATTTTTGATGAAACTGGTCCATTAACTTGAATTATCAAGGTTTTTTAGTATTTTAATAACTTTTTATTAAAATATTATTTTGTAAAACGAATTGCACCAAAACGTACTTAAAAGAATTCTTTTCAATTTGAAAAAAAATAAAATGATAAGTTTAGGTCATCTTATGCATGACGTACATGACGATTTTTCAAAACAACAATTATGGCCAATCAAAATTTAACAAAAAAAATATTCAATAAAAAATTACAAAAATACATCGAAAACATTTTTCGGTGAGTTACAAATCTTTTCCCAAAAGGATTTAGAAAATAATGATTATTTAGGTCAAAATATGGATGACTTTTAAACAGTGTTTTTTAGAAACGCTTATTGAAAATCAATTTTTATCATTAGGGTATTGAAATAAATTACATATTTGGAAACTAGACTCCGAGTTCTACATTTTATGTTTAGAAATAAAACTACAAAATGAAAATATGAAGGTTAAGCATACTACAAGTGCTTAATCTCGTTATAGAGGAATATATAATATTAGGGGCATAATATTATATCTAGGAGGAGACAATGTTATCAGACAAGGAGATCTCAACATAAGAATTAATGGCATAGGGTAGGGAAGAGGGGGCAATAAATGCAAGAAGACGAGTCCACGAAACGTGGAAGTTTTTGCCTTCAGAAAAAAAATGAAATCAGCTTGCAAAAAATAGGATCCTGCTTTTTGATAAATGGGATCCCATTTTTAAAAACGAGATCTTGAGCCTAAATTCTAAACGGGACCCTGTTCTAAAAAAAATTGTTTTTGGAATATTTTCAAAACAAGAACCTGTTTTTGGAAATTTCCAAAAATGGAAAGTTTTCAAAACAGGATTTTGTTTTTTAATAGAAAATTTCCAAAACGGGATCCCATTTTGAAAACTTTCTATTTTTGAAACTTTCCTTTTGGCAACTTTTAAAACGAGATATTGTTTTGAAAACTTTTCGCTTTTGAAATTTTTTCATTTTTGGCAATTTTCAAAATGAGATCCCATTTTATAGAACCATAAAAAAATTACTTGAAATGGGATTTCATTTTAAAACGAGATCCCATTTTTTAAATATGAATTTTTGGTCGAGTTTTTGGCTTGTTTTTCGGTTCGGGAAATGGCTTGGGGACCCAAACCTAAGCTTTGGAACTGGTTTGACCTGCAACTTGAAGGTCATGTTAATGTCACAGGAAAATAGTGACTTTGGACATATGTCTAAAGACCTTTTTTCAGAATTTTTTGATGAAATTAAAACCCATTATAGATGAGATAATGCAAATTTCAGATATGTAATTTTTTAATAATTTCATTATTTTTTCTATTTTTCAATTAATATATGATGAAACTGATCCATAAACTTGAATTATTAGGGTTTTTTAGTATTTTAATATTTTTTATTAAACGAATTGCACCAAAACATACTTCAGACAATTCTTTTCAATTTGAAAAAATAAAATAAAATAATAAGTTTGTCATTTTATGCATGATGTACATGATGATTTTTTAAAACAACAAATATGGCAAATAAAAATTTAACAAAAAAAATATTCAATAAAAAATTACACAAAAATATTGAAAACGTGCTTTAGTGAGTTACGAATCTTTTACCAAAAGGATTTAGAAAAATATGATTATTTAAGTCAAAATATGGATGATGCATACGTGCATGGTATGGTAAAAAAAAAGTGATTTTTCAAATAATGGTTTTTAGAAACGCCTATTGAAAATCAATTTTTATCATCTAGGTATTGAAATAAATTACATATTTGGAAACTAGACTCAAAGTACTACATTTTATGATTAGTGACTTTTTTTAAGATTTCATATCTAAATGTTTCAAATTTTAAGGTCAAATGTGACAAATTCTAAAAATTAGGGAAAACACTTCCACTTTTTGGCCAAAAAGTGGACTCAACTTCTTGCACACACCTGGGGGTTGGTTCATGTTGAATCCTCATAAGGAGACATAAATTGATGATCTTTCCTCCCCATCACAATATTTATTTATGTCATTGTGCATTTATTGAATCCTTGTGGAGAGACAGACAAAAATGAGAATACAATGCATGAAGAGTAGCCACATGAATCAAATCCATCTACACTAATGACCTATACAATTGACATGATCATATGCATTTGAATTTCCTATCACTTTTCCAACATTAAACCTAGCTCTAGATGTTGCTTCTCCCAAGAAATCTCTTCCTCTTTGTCCTCTTTGTCGATTCATGCCCTTGATTCTGGGTGATCTCACAATACTGGTTTACAAAATTTGGCCAAATTGGACATTAAACTGAATTTTTTTTAACTAAATCTTCACTTTGGGCACCTATAGCGACTAAACCATGAGGAATTTGAAGATGATGCAAACTAGTGATTTGTGACATTTTGTTTGTAGATTCTAAATATATTTTTTTCAAAAAAAAATTGAATCAGATTACACTTCTTTTTCCATCTCCTTTGAAAACTAGTTTTTAACAGTAAACACCATTTTTAAAGAGTGACGTCACTGGCTAACACAACTTTTTTTCTATGAAGGATAAAGTTCTAATTTTTTTAAATTTAGATTTGTAACTATGATATCTAGTGCATAGAATTGGTTTTATAGCATTTCATTGAATATCTTTTTCTTAATTAAGTTTCAAAGTCAAACCTTTTACAATTTAGACATGATTCACTGGCTAAAGCATAACTTTTTTTGTATGTATTGAAATTCTTTTTTTTTTTTTTTTATCAATGACATCAATATCTAGTACATTGATATTGTATATAATAAAACATATTAAAATTATATTCGATGGATAGCTCGTTCTGAGGACTATCATCATCCAATTGGGTCTGTGAAGTCACCTCCATTTTTATCCTCAACCCGAGCTTCGAATGGCAAAAATTTACAAAAATTTGGTGCAAGAGGGGGAGAAGGGAATAAAAGGGGGGTTCGAATGGACCCTGGTTCGAGTGACCCCCCCCACTTTTATTGAACTTTTCACTGTCTTCGTTATAAAAAAATACTAAAAAAGTGGGTCCCATCATTTAATAGGGTTCTCTCAAACCATGGTCCATTCAAACCCCTTTTGGGTCGATTCGAACACCCCAATTCGTCTGAACCCCTAAAAAACAAAAAAAAAAATCATAGGAGCATTTTTGCAATTTTCCTCCCTCACTGGAATTGTAAACTAGTATTGTGGGATCACCCTTATATTGTTGCATCATTCCTCACTACCATTATCTAATGCACCCTCCTAGGTTTAGGTGGGCTTCTTCTTATGCAATTGTAAAATCACTATCCACCTAATATCATCATTTGAATGCACATATGCATCTAGGTTGCACTCAGAGCAAATCTTTAAGATCTAAGTGTTTACATGAGATCAAAAGAAATTAAGTGGGCTTGGTTTTTTGTCATCAAATATTTTATTGTGACTATGATGTAACCATATTTGAAATTTAGAACTACTCTAATGTTTATGTATTGTGAGTAATAAGTTTCAACTCAAAAAAATATCATATTTTGAAATTATTTATGTTAAATTTATTATCTTAGTCAGGTGTGGGCTTCTTTAACTTATTCTACAAGGAATAATGAGGGTCCCATGACAACCTCATTGGATTACTCATAGACCATTCCATGGAAAGTGAAAAATGTAGATCGAAGGCAAAGTTCAATCATGGAAAGTCATTTCACCATTAGTCTTGAGCCTAACTCAATTAATGAAGTCATTAAGGGGGACTTTGTGTACAAGGATACAACATCAAAGTTGACCAAGATGCTAACTAACATTTTATCCTTGAGGAAATCAACAAAATGGGTTGAGTTTGTGATGTAAGCCAAATTTCCCACAAGTCAAAATATAATTTTGGTTAGGGACGTTGCAAGCTTGTAAATGGGGGAATAAGTGGTGTCAAGAATAGCTCTAAGAGGAATGCCAACCTTGTGAATTTTTAGAGCACCATAAATGCAAAAGGTGATTTCTTTATTGGGCATCCCCTTTTCACTCTTTTCATACTCTTGGAGATGGGGTTATGGTATAGGATTCTATAGTTTTTTCTATTTTTAAGGTGGTCAAGCATTTTATTGGCATAAGCTTGCTTATTTAGGATGACAGTGGCATTCCCCTTATTGACTTTGACAATGACAATATCATTATTTCTCACTATTCTTTTGAAAGTGTCAAGTTCTTCTTTAGTAGTGTTCAACTTTAGAGGTTTTGCATGCCTAAATACAACTATGTAGTATTGCCTCATCTCATAAGCCAAGACATTAGGGAACACCCTTATGATATTTTCAATCTCAATTAAGACATCAACTTTAGGAATTGATGGAGGGGTGATTGAAAATCTAAGACCCCTTTTTAGAGAGTTAAAGGCTAGGATATCAAGGTGAAGGTTATAGAGGCTAACAACTAGCTAGTCTTCCCAATTATGAAAAGCAGATGACAAATTTCAAGTTGCCTAAGAGTGGAAGGCTAGCAAGATCACATTTGCATTAATCAAAGGGGGCAAAGAGTTAAAAGAAAAAAAGGTGAGAGGGGAATCAAAACTTTGGAGAACTTAACATAGGAGGTGCATTAGAGTCACAATAAACAAGGCATGAGATTAATGGGTGGATAGATCACAAAAAATCTATGAGAAGAGGTGGCCTTAGATGTGGTAACAAAAAAAGAGCTAATTAATGTTGACGATGTAAGAGGGGGAAGAAAATTGCAAGAATCATCATCAAAGATAAGAGATCGTGTCTTAAAGATGAAATTTGAAGATGTGACAAGAGGTGATGGATGAAATAAACAAAAGATTGATTCAATAGTTAAAAAGAAAAAAAAATAGAAATATAAGTCAAATTTGAAAACAATAGATAATGAAGAACATGCACCTAAAATTGACAAGAGATAGTGAACAACATGCACCTAAAATTGACAATAGATAGTGAAGAACACGCACGACAAGGAAAATGTGAATTCTCCTTTCCCAGTTATTTATTTTTGACTGGTAAACAAACATTGATAACCTGATTTCATCCATACATTTTTATATGGTATAGAAAGGAATTAGATAATTGGAGAATCTCTCTTTGCTTGTCAATTATGTAAGTCAAAAGGTGTTTGAGAAATGAAAAAAACAAAAAATACTGTGGAGAATCTAAAATAGCTGACACTGGACAAGTGGTGGGCATAAGTACTGTTTCTACCACAAAAGAACTGAACAGATTCTTCATAGAACTCCTTCACCAAGTACCAGAAAACTAAGTGGGAGTAAACGTTGGCCTGAAAATCACCACGTATTTCGCTCTTGAAGTCGTCTCGTCCCTTCATACGGTACAAGGCGCTTTGCCTCATACCATGAATGGCGCCGTATAACAATTCTGTTTTTTTTCTTCCTGTTGTAAAAGAAAATAATGTTGGTAAAAGAATTTGTTTGTAAATATAAAACCAGTAGAAATATCAATGTTAAATTTGCAAACAACACCACCATGTCTTGTTGAGCATCAAACAAGGTGGTAGTTGTGATATTGCTATCAGGATTCAATCATGTAGTTTAACGAGTCAAACTCATTGACCATGTTTTATGAGTAGTGGTTCACAAGAACCCATCTCTCATGATAATGAATGGTCCACTTAGCGCTCATTGCATCTGGGTGATGCTCACAAGAGGTGAAGCAACCATCTCTCATGATAATGAATGGTCCACTTAGCACTTATTGCATCTAGGTGATGCTCACAGAGGTGAAGCACTGGGCCTTCCCAAGAGGTCACCCAGTGCTTCACCTCTATGAGCATCACCTAGATGCAATGAGTGCTAAGTGGATCATTCATTATCATGAGAGATGGGTTCTTGTGAACCACTACTCATGAATAATGGGTCAATGAGCTTGACTCGTTAAACTACACAGTTGAATCTTGATAGAAATATCACAATTCGACACACTGTGGAAAATAACTCCTACTTATCAAGGTGGTAGTTGTTTAATTTTAGGGTTTAATAAGTTGTTCATATACACACATTGGATTCTCTTTGAGTATATCTTATGTGAGATACATATGCCTCTTCCACATTGTGAGTTTCTTGTCTACAACATTTATGTGAACTTCACAATCAATAAAATCAAAATGCATTACACTATATTAACTAGAAGTAATAGAAAAGTGGAACTTTAGACATTTGCTTGAACTTAACCTTGTGTTCATTATGACCAATGTGGAAGTAGCAGACCAAGTAAGAGCTCTACTTAGCTCTGATGGAAGGAGCAGTCATGCACTATTGGTGAGGATGGATTAATATGGGACTAGCTAGTAAATTTTGAGAAGTGAAATGAGTTTACTGCTAAACATATTGGATCAAATTTTTAATATACTTTATGTAAAGATAAACTTAAGAGAGTAAAATAATATAATAATTACAAGAATATTATTATTTCACAATTCATACTAATGAATTTGTAAAGACTTTAAAATTTAATTGAGTACTATTGTTATATTAACATGTATGATCACACACTATGTCATCATAATTACAAAAAGTTGAAAAGTGATGGATTGGTAGTGTTATCTAAAAAGAATATAAAAAAGTTTGACATAAAATTTTATTAAAAAAACTTTTCAATGCAATTAATTAATTAATGTATTTCAAACATTGAGAGGAGCTTGCTCAAATTTTATATATGGATCTTTGTTTGTGTTGCATAGTGTAGAGGATGCCCAAAATGTAGTTCACATTATGAATAGGCTTTATCAATTAACAAAACAAAAGAGTTGCATAACTCCTCCATAAGAGAATAGGGTTCCCTATATTTCTAGGAGTGATAAATATTAAATATTCATTCATTTAAAGATATGATATTTCCACAATCTATTAGAGTGTTCATTAGACAACTTTTGGTAAATAACTATGCATAAATTTTTGCATCAACATTTCAAATCACACTCCATGATCCATCATTAAGATAAGATAACAATATGTGAAATATCAAGTAGAACTAGACCCCTTAAAAATAAGAGGAGAAAAATAGAGGAATAGAAAATGATGGTGAAGTGGAAAGAGAAAGATAATAATAAAATAAATAAAATCGAGAGTCACGAGTAAATAAAAAGGAAGCTAGAAACATATTAAAAATAATAGAAAAAATGACAAAAGAGAGGATTAATAAAAAATAAATTGTTGAGTTATAATAAATAATATAATAGATAATAAGTAGGAGAGAGGGAGAAATGAGTACATTGAAAGAAGGAAACCCTGATCTAATAGGGGTGAACCCTTTGTAGTCATCACAAGGTAAACAAGATATAGTAAATTTGTGATATGAAATTAGTAGCAAGTGAAATCTCAAAGAATCGAAAATCAAGGAATGGAAAGAAGTTTGAGAATGTGGTAGGAAAAGATGCCTCCGTGATGCTAAATAAACTATAAGGTTTTGGCTCCCTACATGTCACAGTGAAAAGAAATTTCCAAGACAACGTTGACAATCACTCTTAGTCAATTGTAGTAAGGCAATCAAAGAGAAGAAATGTTGTCAATAAGGAATTAGATATGTTGAGAGGGGAGAATAATATGTATGAGTTCCCAAGTAGGATAAAACTGACCTAGATATGCACATTTTAGAAATGGGGGAAATGAAATAGTGGAGATGGAACATTACAAGTAGATGCCCTTGATAGGGAGGTTAGATACCATTTGACAAAGGCTCCTAGGCTAAATGATTGGGTTAAGTAGATGTGGCAACCATTATGTTGTGTAATTTGGAGGCTAATCATAAAATGATCTTAGAGAAGGGACCTTGGAGCTGGGATATGACAACACTATTTTTCAATCCTTGGTTCCATCAATTCAACATACTCACAAAATACTTGTGGATTTCATCAAGTAAGAATGCCAACCATTCCTTTACATTTATGGATACATTCAACATTGAAAAATATAAGGAGCACATTAGGTAAATTTGTAATGCTAATATGTCAAAAACACATAGGCATATGTTTACCTCTACAACACAAATCTTGGTTGAAATGGACCTATCTAAAGGTTTTTCATTGAAGATAGGTTTGAAAATTGGCAAAAACTATGTGAAAGTAATCATTAGATTGTAAAATTTTGGCTTTTGCTAGAACTATTTTACGATTGAACATATTGTTGTGGTAATTTCAAGCCAAGATATCTATCAAATCACACCTTATAGTGAAAATATGTAGTCCCTAATCATATGCTTGTAGATTGTACATTTGACTAACTTGTGAATAGTAGAGAGAAAGAGGGGATAAAGTCTTAAGAAGGCTCAGTATTGTGGAAATGCAAGTAAATGATAAATTGGGTAATATTTCAATGTAGAAGAAAAGATACTAACTAAAAAAAGGATAAGAGTATGGACGAGAAATTGGGCAATCAAAAGATGAATCTTATGTTACTAGGAAACAAGATCAAGATAAGACAAAAATGAATATAGAGAAAAATTTAAAGCTTCCAAAACTAACATATGATAGCTTAGAAGACTGTCTAAAGATACAAATAATTAGATCGAAGATGATCTAGGGGAATCTCCATCAGATCTCAAAAATCAAATATGAAATAACTCAAAAAAATCTCAAAAACAAGAGGTACATGTAAGGTCGCCCTCCAATCAGAAAATTAAAAGTTGGTTGTTTTATAGCATTAAAAAGTGGTTATGTAGTTTGGATTCTTGGAAGGATGGGTACAATTGTGATCTTACATAGAAAGCAAAACAAAGCGTTTAAGAATGGAATGGAGGGTACAGTGTGGGGTCTGTAAGTCCTTCAGCAGATGGTAGGAGCCTGTGGCCTGAAAATCACTACATTTTTCACTCTGGAAGCTGTCGCGTCCCTTCAAACATTACAAGGAACTAGAAAATGACGCTTCACTCAATACAATAAATGGTGCTGTCTGCTAAGTTTTCAGTTATGGTCCCATACAAAAATCACGTAGTTCAATAATTTTAGGTTATTTTTATAATTTTTTTATATGGGCAGTACAAATTGTAGTGTGTTGGTAAACTTTTTTACGCGATTGGTCAAGTTGGCATGACATGACCTCTGGAAGTCCTCGTGACCTCTTGCCTGCAACAGAATGTTTTAACCAATCTATCTAGGCCCCTCGCCCCAATATGAACAGTATAATTTTAAGCTTTAAAGAGTTATGGAATTATGTAAGAATATAATTTCTTAAAAGATTAATAATAATTTCAAGTCTTTTTTGTAATTTGTTAGTATTTTCAGTACAAGTTTAAGTTTTTAAAAGTCCTGATATTGTATAATAATGTCATTTTTTTGTTAAGTTTACTAATAATCTCAAATAATTTTTTTGTAATTTGTTTTGATGAGATTAAGCGGGAAAGGGCTCAAGTCCAATTACAAAACAGTCATAGAGGCAAAACAAATGAGTCTCACAAGAAATGAGACAGTAAAAAAACAAAAGAAATAGAAACTAATAGGAAAAACTAGTAACCAACTTAGCAATAGAAAAAGGGCTTGAAGCCGTTTTTTTTTGTAATCTGTTGGTATTAACAATATGAGTTTAATCTTTAAGAAGTTATTGTGCTCAATAATAATGACTTATATTTGTTGGGAGGTTCAATAATAATCTCAATTTTTTTTTTTGTAATTTATTGGTATTAGCAGCATAAATTTAAACTTTAAGAAGTTATGGTATCATATAATAACTATGTTTTTTAGAAGAAGTCTGAATTTTTACAATTTGTTAGTTTTTGTAAACTCTGAGTTTTAACAAGCTATGCTGTCCTATAACAATGACATCTTTTTATTGAGAAGTTTAAGGTTGTTTTTGTAATTTATCAATATTGCTAGTCTTAAGTTTTAAAAAGTCACGAAGTGCGATGTTTTTGTTGAGAAATATAGTAATAATTTTAAGTTACTTTTGTAATTGAAAGGAAGCAAGGTATGTGTAAATACTTCCTACACTAAAATCTTAAGGAGAGTGTTTTGCAAATTTCAATATTTTAACAATTATACAAAGAAGAAACACATAAACATAAAATAAATAATATACCATAATACATGTGTATATGGAGAAAACCCTTTCATAAACAAATCTATATTCCAAAGTAACCCAATATATTATTTAGTAAACAACATAGTTGTACAATACACTTGCATAACAAGCCTTCATAAGAGTATCACCAACTATAGATCTAGAGGAATTCTAATAGTGTAACAATATCTACCAAACTTTCACACAACCTCCATCTAAAGCACCTAATAGATGAAATATATAATACATGAAATCATCATATGGTAACTAGAAAACTATGAGCTAAAACCACCCAAAAAGTGGCACTCAAATCCTCAACTTGAAAATCCAACACCCGAATCTAAAGATGACTTCATAGACTAAAAATAACATATTCCTTCCACTTGCCATAACCTCATTAGAATTCACTCACCAAATTGGGAATTTCATTTTGGTTTCACCATCTCCAACCAAATTTTTTTTATTATGTGTCATAACATGCAACATAAGTTGGTCAACACGTGTAACTCCCTCCTACATCTCTTTTATGTATTCAATACATTTTTACATTTTCTATGCAAAAAACTCAGCTTCTAAAGGCCATAACTTTTGATCAAGAAGGCCAATTAAGCCCCTTCTAAAAAAATTAAACCTCAAAGAGACCTACATAACATGCACCTTTGGAAGCGGTGTTGAGCAACCTGAAATATTTGTTTTGGCCAAAAATTAACTGTATAGCCCATAAATTAAACTTTTAAATTTTGTATTCTAAAAATCATACTTCTTATAATTTAAACATTAAGAGCAAGGTTGAGACACCTTTCCTAATGGTAATTTATTTATATTGTCAGCATGAGTTTAAGCTTTAAAAATTTGTGATGTATAACCATGATGCTTTTTGTAGAAGTTTAATAATAATCTCAAATCAGTTTTTAATTTGTTGGTATTGGAAACACAAGTTTAAGCTTTAAAATTTGATGGTGTGGTATTAAATGATTCCTATTTTGTTTAGAAGTTTGATGATAATCTTAAATACTTTTTGTGTTTTTTTGGTATTGGCAACATGAGTTTAAGCTTTAAAAAGTAATGGCACCATATAACAATGATATTTTTTCTATCGCACCATATAACAATGATGTTTTTTCTATCGAGAAGTTTGTTAATAATTTTAAGTTGTTTTTGTAATTTTTTTGTATTGGTAGCACAAGTTTACACTTTAAAAAGTTATGGTGCAATATAACAATAATGCCTTTTTTGTTGAGAAGTTTACTTTTGTAAGTTTTTGATATTGGAAACACAAGTTTAAGCTTTAAAAATTTATGGCACCATATAACAATGACATTTTATTTATTGAGAATCTCAATAATGATCTTAATTTATGTTGGTAATTTGTTGCTATTGACAACATGTGTTTAACCTTTTAAAAATTTATGACATCACATAACAAGTGTTTTCTATTGAGAAGTTTGATAGTAATTTTAGGTCATTTTTGTATTTTTTTAGTACTAACAAACACAACTTTAAGTTTTAATAAGTATGAAATTCTATAACAATATCACTTTGTTTGTTGAGAAGTGTGATTTAAGTATGCAATTGTACTATATTTATAAAGAGTTGAAGCATCACTCTCATAGAGTCACAATCTCATTTCGCTAACATGCATATGATGTAGATTTAAAGCATTTGGGAATTCTATTTGAATATAGAAGTTGTTGGGTCTCAAAAATACTACTACACTTTCTAGAACAAAATATCACTTTCAAGGCTAGGGTTGTCATCATTAAAGTGGGACCTGCTCATCCACATACCACAAAGGATTAAAGGTCGACTTTACAAGAGTGGATTTTCTCTTCTACACTTTGAGCTCATCTTAGACTCTGGAGGGTGTTCCTAAAGGTATACCTAAATGCATATTAAAACAAACAAAATGGAAAACCAAGACTAACTACAAACAAAGCCAACTTCATTATTGACCTCAAATATTCTCACTAGGTCAAAAAAGACTAGTTTCAATAACCTCTATATAGTTGATTTGAATGTGAAAACATAACCCATATGAAATAGGTTCATTTAAGGTTCACTCAAGATGATTTCACTGGTTATATTGACAATTATGAATGCCCGGTATTAACTAATTTATTTTGATTATAAGGTAAAAATAGCTTTTGAAGGGACCTGAAACCCTTTACAACATAAAAGACGAAAAGTTGCTCAGAAATAAAAACATTGAAACATCAACAACAACCAACAGCTAACCAATAGCCAAAAATAGAAACCTAGCAGCAAAGAAATAGTAACAGAAACCAACATAGAAAGAGATACTATTTCATGTTCTTTAAGGTGTTAGCCACCTCAATCTCCCAGTTACAATGCAGTTTGACCATGTCCATCAGTTCTTTTTTCTCCTCTTCAAAGGTATTCCTCAAGTTACCGCTAGCTCTTGTACATGGGCCTTTTGCCTCATATTTTCCAACCTTCTTCCCCTTCCCCTTTGAAGGTCAGTCCTTCTCCATCAACTCTGCAAAGTAAAGTTGATCTTCCCTTAGTTGACTTATCTTACGAAATAGAACCTCCAGAGACTCAACACTGTTCTTGATCGAACTATGGCTAACTTGCAATAACTTCTTGATGTACGCATTAGTTTCATTAATCTTTGCCTCTATTTCAGAGAGGTAGTTCTCACAAGGTTTTAAAATCATAAAGGATCACTTTAATTCCACTAGTCTTTCAATCAAAATATTTGAGGAATAATCCTTCAGCATGTTTTGCATTTTCTATTTCAGACCTTTGATCTTCATATTCACCCTATTAAATTCCTACATTTCCCACTTAGCTAGCTTAAACGTTCATGTAGCCCCCAATTGATCTATATCCAGAAGCTCAAACATTGAAGTATTGTCATCATTTAGGTAAGAGAAATCCTCAAATAGAGGATTCACCTTTAGTGGCTCTGGCTTTCCAGGACTCGAATTTACCCCCTCATCCTCATGCATAAACTTCCCACCCGAAAGCTCCACATTGGGCGACTGTCAAATAGGGGAGTCATTGATTTCAACAACAGTATCCACAACACCCTTCTCCTTACCTTGGTCCTTGGTACCCCTCAAATCACCTTTCCCAACCTATTTTTTTAGCTTTGCGATTTTCCTATATGCCATACGTGTCATTTCCTTGGCTTCCTCATCCCCAAATTATTAGGCATGTCCTCCACCTTACGACCATCCACAACATAATCTTGACCATTAAGCTCATTATCTCCCTTAGACTGGGAACAACCAGAAAAGATATTAGTATCATTGCCAACAAAGGGGAATCCAACTCTGGTAAAGCAATCTTCTTAGCAACACATTTCCTCTTGAGATTCCCCTTCTTTCTCTTCTTAGAGGGGGTCACCGCAGGGGATGAAGACCCATCCTCCTCCTCATTCCATTCATCCTCACCATCAACACTGGTATCTGAACCATTCAAGAGGGATTCTTCACTGATAGCCTTCTCCTTACCTTTAACCAACTTGGCAAGGGTGTGGGCTCTCCAATGCTCCATTATGAGCATTATGAGGCCCTCATGGAGAAAAAGAGCCCTCCTATTTTTCAAATGAGCATACACTGACACTTCCAATGAATAAAAAAGAAAGAAAGCAAATGAGATATATAACCCATGTTTGAAATGATTCAACAAAGTGAAATGGTGGCCTAAAATTGCAGTATACCGACCGTCTGGGGTAACATACCGCATAATGACCTCTACTACATCAGCCCAAATTCTCTTTAGATAAGTCCATTTGTATCCCCATGAAGGCATCTTTATCAACTTCTTCCATTCATCATCTTTGCGGAACTGGTCCATGGTGTCATCATTACTCTTTCTCTCCTTGAAAATTTAAAACCCACCAATGACAAACTAGTAATGGAAGTGATAAACTCCTCATTAATCACAAATTCCATTGACCTATAATCTTCTATCATGCCAATAGTAGAAAAAATCTGTAAAGGCCTTAGGATCATAGCCGTGAATCCTTTCCATAAAAGGTGTGAAATTCCCATGCTCCAATATCCTCCATATTTTACGATTGTTCCTCCATCTTTCATAGGAATAGGGCTCAATCCTACTATGGTCACCTCCCATGTTCACAGTCACCATAAATTAAAACCCAAGAGAGAGATAGTTGTTAGAAAACAAACAAGAAAGACAACACCCACAAGGCATGCAATGAGAATGTACGAAATAATGACATAAACAATCCAAAGAATGAGCTCAACCATAGCCATCATTTCCTAATAAAAACTTGGCATCCTTGAGAAGGAGGGAGTACTCCTCCCATGCCATAATATCATTAATTTCGATAGCCTCATTAGCAAAGAAATCTGCCAATGAGATGCCCTCTCTATAGATATGAGTGACACGAGTTTCCTCAAAGGATCTAAGCATCATTATAGCATCCTCAATTAGCTAATCAATTGTCTAGCTTGGCTTCTCAATGCAAAGTAGGCAGTTAATAATATTAAGTGAATCTCCCTCAACCCAAAGCTTGGAGTAGCCCATGTCCAATGCGAATTTGATATTGATGAATGCAGCCTTGGCTTCCACACAGTGATTGGTCTAGTTTCCCAATGAGAGTGCACCACACCCAAGAACCAGCCAACTTCATTCCTCAACACCCCCCCACAACCTATAGGCCTAGGGTTACCCTTGGCTACCCCATCAAAATTAATTTTAACCCACCCTGGGGCTTCCACTTAGTGCTCAATCTAGCACTAATGTTAGAATTAACAACCTCAGATGGAAAATAAGAAATCCTCCAATTAGCGGTTAGGTCAGTAAATCATAACCAACCAAGCAAGAGGATGTAGCACACTAAGGAGAATCAAGACAATGAAGAGAAAAGTTTTCCAAAATAACCCTTCAAATTTTGATAAATACACTTTCCACCTTGAGTTTAGAATCCTAAAAGATTCTATTATTTCTTTCTTTCCAAATGCCCTAGCCATAAGCTCCCAAAGCCTTCAAAGGATGGGGGAAGAAGAAGGGCACTTCCACTGATCGACAAAGCTGCTAAGAGAGCCCGGGAAAAGCCAATCCAGATTCCAAAGAGAAAGAAACATACTCCATATGAGATAAGAAAAATTGCACCCAAGGAGAAGATGAAAATCACTCTTCGCATTGGATTCACAAAGCACACACCTATTAGTAATAGAAAAACCCCTTTTACAAAGGTTATCCCAGGTCAATACTTTGCTTTGCATTAGAAGCCAAAAAAAGGCATTCACCTTAGTGATCAACAATTTATTCAATAATTTCCCCCAAAAGGGACAAGGGTCAGGTTTCTCCAAGGAATTTACAAAGACTAAGGCCATAGAGAAATTACCATTAGCACGAGGGACCCAAATCACACAACCAAGTCTTAGAAATTGGGGAACCCTGGTATCAACAAGGAAATCCTGAAGACCAATCAATGAAGGATCCCAAATCTAAAACTCCTTTCGCGCACCATTTTGGATATAGTCAGCCACCATATTACCAAATAGATGTTTACATATAGCAACAATAGGAGGGGCCCACGAGCGATTCGCCAAAGGCTCATTATCACACCACACATCTTCCCAAAATACAATCCCTATAATGTCACCCAACATCCATTTAATACCTTTAGCAATAATGTCCCTATAGGGGATAATTTGTTTCCAAAAATAAGATCCCAAGGGGATAGCATCAGAATATAGAAGGTCCCAAGGTCTCGCCACTCTAGAAAAATATTTATTCTTGACCATAGAGGACCAACCCACCTCCCCACTTAGGAGTCTCCAAATGTTCTTCGACAATAAGTCCTTATTGGAAGATCTTATGTTTCTAAGGCCCAAAACACCCCACTTCTTTGGCCTGCATACAAGGTCCCACACAACAAGAGGAATTATAGCTTTAGCTTCCACCCCCGACCACATAAATCTTCTCATTATCTGTTCCATTTTCTCTTCAAATTTCATAGGAATCCTGAACAAACTCATAGCATACAGAGGAAGATTTTGCAGGGTGGACAAGATTAGTTGCACTTTCCCTACCTGACTGAGAAGAGCTCCCTTCCAACCTATTAGCATCCTATTAAACTTTCCCAAGAGCTCAAGCCAAAAAAATATAGGACCTTAGACATAGACAAGGGAAGACCCAAGTAAGTCGATGGCAAGTCACCCCGATTGCATGATAAAATCCTTCCTAGCTTCAATTGGAGGAACTCCGGATTATTGAGAAAAAAGAGCTGACTCTTGGGGAAATTAACATGTTGATCAAAAGCCTTCCCATTCCTCTCAATCAACAACTTAATATCCCTTATTTCATGGACATAAGATTCACCCATCATGATTGTATCATTAACAAACTGTTGATGAGTAATAGGATCACATCTAGAAGGGATAAGACACCTCAAGGAACTAGATAACGCCTTCTGAATATTTCAGCCCAGAACCTTTGTCATCAAAATGAACATTAGTAGAGAGATAGGGCCCCCCTACCTTATACCATGAGAACTCCAGAAAAAATGGAGGAGATCCATTAACATGAACAACAAAAGGAGTCGAGATAAGTTGTTCAACAAGTTGCAAGAACTTCTGAAAAAAACCAAAGTGAGCCAGAACCAACAACAAGAAATTCCAACTAACCCTATCATAAGCCTTGAGAAGATCCAACATAATAAAAAAACTTGGCTTCTTATTAGTAGCCAATGAATGGGGCACCTCATGGATGGTAATGATAGAATCCAAAATTTGGAAACCCCTTACAAAACCACTCTGATGATTAGAAATAAGATCAAGGAGAATTCTCTAGAGTCTAGTAGCCATAACTTTGGAAAAAATATTGTAAATATAATTACAGAGACTGATTGATCTAAAGTCCTTGAAACCATTAGCATCAGCAAAATTGGGAATCAAAACAATGAAAGTAGTGTTCAATTCTTTAAGCAATCTTCTAGAGCCAAAATCCTCCTTGGTAGCATTGATAACATCCACCACCACAATATCCCAACAAGATTGAAAAACACAAAAAAAGGGGAAACCATCAGGCCCAGGGGCCTTGTTACCTTCAAAGGAAAACATCGCCTCCTTGACCTCATTCAAGGAAGGAATTGCAATCAGATACTTATTTAGGTGATCTGGATTAAGTTGGGGAATGGATTCCAGCGAAGACTCCACACTATGTCGATCCCAAACCAAATCATCCTTGAGAATATGCTCAAAAAAACCAGCAACAACACTCCTAATAGCCTCATCATCAGTCAACAATAGCCCATCAGCCATAATGGAAGAAATATTGTTCGATGACTTATGCTTGAGGGAAGTAAGATGAAAAAACTTAGAATTTTGATCCCCAGACTTGAGCCAAATAGTCTGAGATCACTACCTCCAGAAATCCTCCTCCTTAGCAAAAATTTCATGAAGGTGTGTTAAAAGAGAGTCTTCACGTAATTGAAGCTCCTCCAACAAGCCCTTAGATTGGATTTCCTCATGAACTAGATACAAACATTGGATGAGAGACTTCTTAATATCAAATATGTGTCCAAAAGAATCCCTATTCCATTTTTTAAGATTTCTTTTCACAATAGCCAATTTTTTAGAAACTTTGTACATTGCACTACCATCAATGTTCACTTGCCACCAACTCCTAATACAATCCATGAACCTGGAGTGCCTCAACCACATAGCTTCAAACTGAAATGGAAAATATTTTCTGCCACCAACCTTATCAACCACAAAAGAGATAGGTAAGTGGTTTGAGCCACACCTTGTGATCAAAGAAAGAGAACAAGAAAAATACACAAACCACGAAATCAAAACAAGATCTTGATCCAATCTAACTTGGATATTATCATAACCAACTCTCCTATTAGACCAAGTGAACCTAGACCCCATCAAATCCACATCAATGAGAGCATTATCATCAATTAACATTCTCAAATCCGGTCGACTATCAAGGTGAACCTGTGAGCCACCGAACTTCTCATTATCAAATAAGGGAGTATTACAATCTCCCATGACTAGCCAAGGGGAATCCAAAAAAGCAAAGCATAAAGAACCAAGCTCATCCCAAAGCCTCTTCCTATCCCTTTTCAAATTAGGGGCATAAATATTAGAAATGATCTAGGAGGTATTGTATCGAAGATAAACAAATCTAGTATCCACATGATTTAAACCATCCGCAATCGGAGTACCTTTAACAAATCTAGAGTTTCAAAACGTAGCTAAGCCACTCGAGGCACCATCCGAGCTAACCCCATGAAATCTATAATCCTTGAAAAAATAGTTCTTCCAATCTTCTAGCTTATCAACTTGCATTTTAGATTCTTGAATCAGCAAAATATCTGGTTTGTGATCCCGAATTAGATTCTTCAAGAGGTCATGCTTATGCACATTGTTTAACCCCCTGATATTCCATGAAATGATATTAATTTGCATGAGGAGGGGGTGCTCTTTGAGCACAGGTCAAAGAGGGTCTTCTGGACTCCCTCTACATTATCTCTCTTACAATCCCTCTCCTTAATATTATGTGAAGAGGGCCTCCCCTGACCTTGATATTTAGAGCCACAATATGCTTTTTTCCTTCTCGTGGTAACCCCTTTGTGAGTCTGAGGGGGAGGGGGAGGAATTCTTCTTTTTCCTACCCCTCACAAGGATATAACCCTTATCTTCCTTATTCATGGTATCTGCTACCACCAAAGCAACCTCCCCACCCATAAGACCAAAAGCATGATCAGGGGGTGTCAAAGGAGCAACATTTGACTTCAAGATAACACATTTAGGAGAGCACAAAGTATATGAAACATGGTACACGTCAATATCCTCAGAATGAAGAGCCACCTCATTCTCAAGCCTCATGGCCACCTCACCAATAGGGGAATGAGGAACAACCAATGCATCAACATTGGCTTTGGCCACCAAAGCATCACCAACCACCAGAAAAACCCAAATCTTGAGGTGCAGAGGACCCCTTTGCCTCCTTGACCTTCCAGACTTTAGTTTGGGCAACATCCTTAGGAGGAACAGCCTTGGTGGGGCAATCCTTAGCCCAATGTCCCATTTTTTTTTACTTGAACCACACAAATGGGAAAGAATCAAAGACTATCTATTGCTTCCAAGTACCCACCTTTGGGCTCAAATGGAAGAAGTTGGGAAACACGACATCTTGTTCAATCATAACACAAAGCATAGCAGCAACCAAGTGTCTTCTTGATAGAGTAGCTTCATCAATGAAAACTAACCACCTGAAAGAATTGGCAACAACTTTAAACACCTCTTCATCCTAGTACTCCAGCGGTAGATTAGGCAAATCAACCCAAACAAGAGCAGAGTGGAAAAGGAACTTTGTAAAAAATCCATACCAGGCTCCCATGGGTGCAATACAAAAGTCAAATGACCAAAGACCCACAGAACCTTTGAGAATACCATCCTTAAGTCCTCATCGCAAGAAAAGGTAAAAAAAAAACCTTTGGCCATGGCCACTACCTCCACCTGGACCTTCAAAGCCCATTTCTTGTGAACCTAGGAGCGAACCTTCTCATTATTGGGTCTAGGACCTAAGAACTTTCCCACCAATGAAAAATACATTCTTGCAATTTTGTTATCCACAATAGAGTTTGGAATGGATAAGGAAAACCCACCCTCCACATTTGAAGAAGAAAAAAATATAGGCGTAATGCATTTTTGTTCATTTGGATTAGATATAGGCCAAATTGACGCTAATTTAAGGGCTACTGAGTCACAACTGATAGGGAGAAATATGCAAGAGAAATTAACAAACACTAATTGATCTAAGAATCTAAATGCATCAAGATACATTGTTGCCAATTTCACATAATTAATCAATCATCAAGCTACACAAATTCATATGTAAGCATGAAATGGTCCATCACAAATTGTTGTGATAGCTTTAGAATGTAGTTTGCATTCGTCAAATGACATTTACATTCACAAAAAAAAGTGTGTTGAAGAAATATCTCATAAAATACATATATTTCTGAGTTTGTTCATATACCAATGGAAAAATAAAATTGAATAAAAATGTACAATAACCTTTGTAGCAATATAAAATTGCCTCTACCTCCTTGTAGTTGCACTAAGAATTGGTTTTTTCCCTTCAAATTTTGCTTATTTGTTATCTTCCCTCTTTGCCTTTGTCTCTACAATTGTCCAATACTTTGAAAATGAGCCCAAAACTCATCCTTATCCCTATTGGATGCCTTCCCTAAAAAATAACATTGTAGCAATATCAAATCAATGGCATAGATGCCCCCAACCCCAAAGGAATGCTCCATATTGAAAGGAAATTGTTTGAAGGTACTATAGTACTTAGGATGGTGAGTTGTGGTTAAGGAAATTTAGGGTAGATGAGCATATGTAGTGTGATTTCATTTGGTGATTATTTTCCATCTAAAAATGTTTTGCATATATTCTGCTTTTTAAAAATAAAATTCATATTATTTTTATTACATGATAGTGCCTCTTAACTTTTTGTATGATGTAAATCAACTCCCATTTTGCGTGTATCAAGTCACCTTTTAAGAACTTCCTCCACATCTCTGCCAAAAACCATGGGTTCGCCATGTGTCCCAAAATGCTAATGAAGACTAAAATTTTGAACTCCATATTTCGGACTAAGGCCAAAGGTTATAAATGAAGAGAAAAAGGCCAAAAAACAAAGGAGAGGCCACTTTGGGGATTTTTTGGGGTGGGTAGGGAGGCAAATGCAAGCTCATAAAGACAACTTTGGGCCAAAATACAAAATATAATAATTTTTAATTTTTTTTACAAAAGGCACCAACAAAATCCACAAAAAATGTATTATTATTTTTTATTTATTTTTTGTTATATATTGATTATATATAAAACATTACTTACTTTTCTCTATTATATATAAAGATATATTCACTTTGATATGCCTTGCATAATAAGCTACCTCCCTTCCAACATCCTATCCATGGCCTCCTTTAGTATTTCTAGCCTCTTCTAAACATTCATGTGTTCACAACCACATCTTGGTAACATCTTGGTAAAGGAAGCATAAATGTTTGTTTTGGACTAACCATAAATCAAGTTATTCTTCAAATTATTTTTTTAATTCAATTTATCAATTTTGTAATAATTTGCATCTCCATGTATTCTTCATAAGTTTTAATATTATATTTATTTTGAAAAAATAAATAAATATATTATACTAACACTTTGAAATTCATATATTTTAATTGACATTTTATAGCCCTTTAAAGAACCTAAATGTCATGAATGCAATCGGAAATAGAAAAGTTCCATTCAAATTGATCAATGCCAGTATTAGTTAAAATTAAATTTATATCAAATAGATTTGTTTTTTTCTTTTGCATCGAGTTTGTTTTAAGAGAGGAAAAATAGAAATGATGTTACTTTTAGTCATAGATTTATGTAAACTATTTTTATTATGAGTGATAGACATATAGAAATATATAAGACAATGTCTATCTAACACTCTGGATGCACATTTGATTGTATTTATCAAATAATTATAATTTAAAATGTAACATAATTTTGAATTACAATGAATTACTAAGTAATGTCCATCTAAAGTGTTAGATAAACAATACAAACCTCTAATGTTATGAGATAAATATTAGTGTAAGCTAAGAAGGTGTTGAGACTCAAATATGTATTTTCCTTTTGGCTTGAGTCCCTTCCCTTTTGTGTACTCAGTTCATGACCAATCATTAATAACTGGTCGAAGATATTTGTTATGGGTGGTTTTTTGCCACAAAATTTCTCCCATTTTAAAGGAGTATGAAAAATTAGGTCTAGTTGCCTTTTGTGATTTTGTGAAATTCGCTAAGGGATGAAAGTTATTCCTTTGCGGGTTTTCTCCTTTCATCTAGCTCAAGTGTAAAGGGAGCTAACTTTCTCGTAAGTGCAGTTCAATTAAGTTTTCCCAGAAAAGGTCAAAAACTGAAAAGTTGGTTAAGTATAAGCCTTGTACAATCCCAATGCCCAAGTGAACTTCATTTTTTTAGTGTTTATTTTGTTCTCTTATATTTTTCTTTTTTGTGAGAAAAATGTGTCCATCCAGTTTTGTGGGCTTTTCCATGTGAACCATCCACTTCTAGTTTTTGGTGAACTTTTCACATTTCCACTTGCCTACGGTTTCCCTACAAGTGCATTTAACTTTAAAAATTGGCTAAGTCTATGTGAGCAGATGAATTCCATCTTCCCACATCTACTCATCATGACATCACCTTCCTTTTGTGAACATTTCCCATTCATCTCAACTCCCACTTCAAATTTCTCCATCTAGTTTAGATGGGTTTGTTTACATGGTGTAGTTGGAGGAAAAACCTCCATAGAGGATATATGAACTTGTTGAAGGCTGATATGGTGATGGGGAAGTTCGCAGGTATTTTCAATTGAATTGAATTGAGAGAAAAAGGTGAAGTTCAATTGAAAGTGAACTTACCACATGTTTGGTTGGAAGTTGATTTTTTGCATGAGCTTGATGGAGCTCCCTTCCCTATATGGACCCAATAAAATCAAAGGAAAATGGTTTGTGGGTGTTTTCATGTGAATTGAACATCTTTTCAATAGGTGTAATTCAATAGAAGTTCCCTGATCCACTTGGTCCTAATAAGGCTTCCAAACTCAAACAAATTTTATGAAGGCCAATCTTTTGCAAAGGATCTAATGAAAACCAACCTCTTGAAGTGTTCACTTCATGACCACCTTTCTGATAATGTTTAGTAGCAAGTTGAAGTCTCACGAAGGCCATAAAGAGAAAGAAGGAGACTATGTATGAGTGATATGCTCAACTAGTCATAGGTCAGATGATTGTGGATGTTTCGCTTGTTCTTGATACACTTTTGAAGCTCAACAATGGTAAAGGTAAATGATAATGAAGATCCAAATGAACTAAATGAGGCCCGACATGGACATGGCCTCATGGAGGATGATATCTCACATACAAAGTTTTGCAAAGATTCAAATGTTTACAAGACCTTGCAAGGAAGCTGATGACATCCACGTATATTTGGTAGGGACCCAAACTTTTTCCAGAGCCATACCAAGCCATTTTTTTGAATGATGTCAATTGGATCTCCTAAGTGCACCCTATTCTCATGTTGCATCTTAATTCCCTATCGAAGCCCCACATCCCATTAAGGGTTGGATTTTTGCAAGAGGTAAGATTGAAGAGATTGGTTCTCAAGTACTACCATAAATGATACACCCATTTTTGCAGCTAATTATTTTGATTTGTGATGTCTTGTAAGAGATTTTAAATGTTGTTTGGTAAGAATTCATAAGAAAACTAGTGCCCATTTCTCAAGTTTCTTGCACACAAACCCACAAATCAAAATTTCTTCTACATTTCCTATCAATAAAATTATATTTGTAGTGTACCCTTGGTTGTTGTGTGTTGGTGGAGGTTGCAGATAGGTTTTCCCATGTGGCATGACCTTCTGACATTTTGTAGACCTTCTTGTGGTCGTCATATCCACCTTGGAAACATTTTTGGAAAGGGGAGGAGACGAGAGGATAAAATTTTACAGAGAAAATTAGTTACAAAGCCAACAAAAGAGAGATATTTATAGGAATCCCTAGGGTTTCAACTTGGAATTTTGGGTATAGCTATTTCAATATTGTAATGATTTGGATTCATCCCAAAATTTGTGATAACACTTGTAACCTTTGTAGATTTCCTGATTAATGGAAGAATCAACCTTCATTGAGTGTCTCCATATCTATGGTATGAATTTATGGATGTGTGTTGTTCATTTGGCTAGCAAGAAGATTGCACAATGATTACAAATCCTTTGTAAGGTATCTTTTTAGCGTAATAAAAGAAATGTATGAGCATGCTTCTATATTACTAAGTAGACTCATTTAATATTTTATAACTATCTGTGGTTGTTTTGAATGTATGTGTAGAGCCTAGCTTGCTTATGCATTCTGGAAAGCCTAGTATTTTGTGGTGTGTTGATTAATGTATCACCTTAATTTCAATTATTACATCTTTTGTATGAACACAAAGATTTTGTGGCCCAACTAGATAAAGGAATTGGTCTATGATTTTTTCTCTCCCCATCATCCTCAACACATTCTAAACCAATCAATTTAAACATCCTCTAGTTTCCTTTTTTTTAATGTGTTATGAATGGTCACTTGCATATCCTCATATTGTTTATATGGAAGATTATCTATTTAAAAACTTGGTGCTCATCCTTATGTACCCAAACTAGCACATAGGTATATTGTGACACTAGTACAGGGATACAATGTGCAATGGGTATAGTTTGTTTCAAGGGAATATTTAGTCTTTCAATCATCAACCCAATACATTAAGGAAAGCCTGCTTGGTTTTGCAAAGCCAAAAGTGAAGGAGGTCTTACCCACCTCAATAATTGGTCCTTAGCTACCTAGCTTGAAGACAAGTTTGTGGTGATCTTCCTAGGTTTGACACCCTTGGCACTCAAATATTACCAAGCCTTAGGTATTTGACACCTACAACTTAGATCACCAATAGAAGGTATGGCTAAGACAAAGCACATCCAAGTTTTAATTACAGTATTAATTTTTAATAGTCATATATCTAATTTATCATATCAATTTATATGGTTAAAATAGAGAACCTCAAAATTCAAATTAATATATTTATAATTTGATAAAAAATTTGAATTCATATTCTTTATATTTTTATAAATTCATATTTATATTATTTATTGAAGGTAGTTTATTGATATAAGAATGACACTTTAAGTATATATAGACACTTCATATAATAAAAATAAGAGACATCATTTTTTGCTACCTAATAATAGATCATAAAATGTAGTCCAAAATGTTGATGATCATTTTGATGAGTGAACTATATTTAACATTTTTTGGTTGTAAAATACAATTAAAATTTTGAGAAGACTATATCACATATAAGAAAAAAATTTGGACAGATCATCAAAAATTATATAAGATCACGGTTAAATATATATTTGAATTATGATATACTTTTTAAAAATGAAATATATTTTCACATTTGAAAGGAGAATCTTAATAGATAATTACCACAAAAATTTGGCTTGATAAATAGGGCCAATCATCAAATTTAAGTCCTATTGACGAATAAAATAACTACAAAATTATATAAAAATACTTTCAAACATAATAAAAATAACTTAAAGCTTAATACTATGAGAATAATTATTTTAAATACTAAGCAACAATACAATTTTGTAAAAATAGAGGGACCACATATATATAAAATTTTATAAATACTATGAGAATATGTTGATTAGAAGGAAAAAATTTAAGATCCATAAAAAATGAATCTATGCCCATCACATAAATATATGGTCATCATGCATACCATGCAGGATTGTTCTAAAAGTAATAATATTATATAATTTCAAATAAATGTATATCACCAAAGTTAGAAGCATCATTTCCTATGCAACAAAGTTGGTTGATATGTGAGCTAATAAAATGTAGATTGTTGGTTTGAAACCTGACTTATTTCATAATTGTGTGTTGAATACAACACATTCCAAAAATATTCTTAATATTTTTTTATGTGATAAAAATGTTGGAAAATGTGCCTCAATCTCATAGGTTGAATCCTCTGAGAAAGCATGGTTGCTATGACATTCTTGGTGTTTGGCCGACTGACAGTTCAGTAATCTTATGTTTTGCTTATGTCACTGTGACTTTGCTTATGTCTTGCCGAATGGACCTATCGCTATGACTTGGTGCATTCGATGTAACCCTTTGCAGAGTGGAAATGTCTCGGTGACATAAGGGTTTGTTATTGGGTGCCTAGCCTATGTCAGTGTGACCTATGGTGACTGGAGTCATCGGTGTAACCTGTTTGCTTCAATATGAAGTCTTAGCGATGGAGGGTTGTCTCACTGATATGTTTTTTCTTGGAGCCATTAGGGTAACTCAAGTGTGTCGGTATATGGTCCTAGCGACAGGGAGATGTCTCACCGATTGTAGTCATTAGGGCGAATTGAACATTCGGGAAGATCTCTTGGCGACTGGGAGATGTCTGGCTGACTGTATACACTTGGAGTAGCTTAAGGGTCTCAATATAAAGTCTCAGCGATGAAAGATTGTCTTGGCAACAATGTAACCTTCGGATATATCAGGAAGACCCTTGGCCAAAAGGCTTGTTTTGATATGATGTCTCATCGAATATCGGAAGTCTCACCGATAGCTTGTGGGGTCATCGGTTCGGTGTGACTCTTGGCGAGAAGTGGTTTTGGGATATCATGGAAACCTCGGTAAGAAGTCTTGCCGAAGGTTGATTCTCTCACTGACAGTGGAACACATCGGTATGACCTGAAGGCTTCGCTATGAAGTCTTGGTGATGGGAATTTGTCTCACCGACGATGTGGGATGCGTTCGGCATGACTCCTGGTGAAAGGTGAGCTTGAGGTAACCTAGAGACTTCGACGTGAAGTCTTGGTGACAAGTGGTGGTCTCGCTGACAGGGATGCAACTGAAGTCATCAGTGTAGCTCTCGGCACCCGGTGAAAGGTCTTGATGGGCGCTTGGTATGTAGTCACGGTGAAAGACATAAGTCTTGCCGACTGGTGAATGTAGCGCTCGGGGTGACTTAAGACCTCGGTATAAGGTCTTGGCGAAGATGATAAGTCTCGCCAACTCTTGAATGTGTTCGGTATGACTTCTGAGCTCAGTATAAAGTCTTAGCAAAGATGGAATGTTTGGCCGATGGGAGACTTTGGAGTAACATGGAAGCATCGGTATTATCTCTTGGCAAAGAGCGATTGTCTTGCCGATGGGAAACTTGATATCGGTATGACTCTTGGTAACTATTTCGGTTTCAGTATGACTTGAAGACTCGATGTGAACTCCTAGCGATAGTGATAGTCTCACTGATGTGCTTGCTGAGGTCGACGTAACTTGTAAGCTCGGTGGAACCTCTTGTCGATGGAGAGGACTCTTGGCGATAATGTGTAATTAGGTCTTGTGGCATCAGGGAGACACTTCTAGTGTTTGACCGACATGCGACACAAGTTGATCGATGTTGACCAAGTGAAGACTATCTGACATGGTGCACATGGACCAATCAGAGGAAGCAAAATTCAAACGGTTGGCGGTTGGATTTTTTGAACGGTCTAAAAGGAAAAATTTGCACAGGAGTGGAAACATCTATAATGATAGGGATGCCAAGTTGGTAGATTGCTGAAGTGTGATCTTGAACCGATTCATAGAGATCCTATTGAGAACGAATGCATATATGTATGCATTGGATGTTCTAAAGTTGATGAGCTGAGAAGCTGTAGAGCTTAGAGCCAGAGAGAGAACTATAGATTAAGGACCGAGTGACTAGCCGAAAGGCCGAAGCCATGAAGTTGAAATAGAGGATTGAGAGGCAGAATCAGTCAAAGCCATGAGGTCGAGGCAAATAGTGAGAGAGGCAGGGTTATGCTGGAATATCTCCTGAACATGAATGCTATGGTTGATCTCTCTGCGGGTGTTTGCTACTAGTTGTATCAAGATGAACAAGATGTAATCTTTGAAAAGGCTAAGAGCCTGCAATTGTATTGTAACCGTTGTTGCTAAATAATACAATGGCTCAAACTTTGGAGAGTGGGGTTTTTTACTCGAAAGGGTTTTCCCCGCGTAAAATCTTTGTGTTCTATTTTCTGTAGTGTCTTTCATCTGTGTTGTTGATTGTTGTTGAATCTACATATGTTTCTCTCAGAAGGATTAATGTGGAAATAACTATGTCTATTTCCGCTTTAGGACATAGTTTTACGTGTCTTTGAGGCAACCTAATCAAAATGAAAGTTATCGAAGGCACTACTGTATGGATTTTTCACTAAATGCACTCCTAATTTTCCTTACAAGTGGTATCAAAGCCATATTTTGGTTGTTGGTTCTAGATATTTCTCCTGTGAAGATCTCTTAGCTTGATGGGCTGGAAGAAATCTGGAGGAATGGATTGATAGATTGATCCTTTGATGAGTGGAAGCCTTATGGTATTCTGAGATAGCATGCAGTTTGAAGGATGGTCAAGATGAAAAAAGGAGTTGGTCATGTTGTGATCTGTGTCTCCTGGCTAGTAGAGGTTTAACTTTGAAGTATGAGGTGGATTTTTTTAGAGTGCTTATGCTAGGTGGTGGTTCCTAGTGTTGGAAGGCACTGTTTCCTATTAACCTCGAATGCTTGAAGGCTATGAAGTTAATCATTAGATGATTTGCAAGCTTCTGAAATAGCCTTTCTCTCTTTCTCGGATGCATGTACATGTTGGTGGTTTAGAGTTGGCCTAAAAGGGGTCTGGATTCTCTTGAACTATTGTTTCCTTTCTAAGGATGTTTTGTACTTGCATGGCTCTATGGTTTTGCAGGTTTTACACGATTAAGTAAAAACTTGTGATCATGTGGAGTTGTTGTTAAGCTATTGTCTAGGTATTGGCCTTTTGGGGTGTTCCTGGATGAGATAGTTGCAGGTCTGCATGCATGCTTGGTGCATGGTTTGAGGAGGTATGTTTTCTTCTTTGCATGGGAGTGTTGGTAAGTGATTAGTCACTTAGCATTCTTTTGTTGGTGTTCCTTGATTATGGTGCTCGTAGTGGACATGTTGGCAAGTTAGATCTGGTGTGATCTGGTGTTTGAGTCATGTTGTCTACATGGTTATTCTCTTTGATATCTCAGTGTTGCAATTTCCAATGCAATGATGGGTTTGCACATTTTTGTTGAATGGATCTACAAGTTGTGCAATGTTGTGGGCTATCTTTACCTACATGTTTGCTATGAGGCAACTCAAAAGTGGACTATATATATCCATGAGGTTGATTCATTGTTGGTACAAACTTGTTAGCTGGCCTTGTCTGTGGTCACTTGTGCATTGGTGTGATTGCTTTGAGATGAGAGGATGGATACTATTGAGTACCTGAATAGTTGGTTATGGGAACTTGTAGCAAGTGGTCATGATGCTTGGAGAGCTCAGATGTCATGCTTCAGTGGGATCTCTAGCAGTGAATGTGGGTTCATCACATGGTGGTGAATAGTCTTCTTTAGTGTTGCAGAAGGGTTCTTGCGCTTTTGCATGGACATTATTTGAAGATGTGCAACATCTTGGAACCATGGAAGATGCTTGGAGTCTTTGGCTAAGGTGTTGGTGGTGCTTGACAGGTGATGTTGTTTTTGAGTCTATTTGCATATGTCATGGTATTCTCTTTCTTATACACTGGAGTTTTGGCATTGTGCATTGTACTTGAGACAATGGAAAAGTCACCCAGGAAGCATGGGATCTCCTATGGGGATGTGTAGATCATGATGTCATGATAAGTCCCTGATTTAGCTGATTGGAACTTTAATAGTGGTCTGGAAATTCTTTGTGTATTGAGTGCTTTGATTACTTTCTTGATACTTCGTGTTAGTACAGTAATGCAGTTGAAGTTTAGCATGAGATGATCAGTTGCTAGTACTCATGGATACATGAAGAATAAGGTGAGGCTATTTTTCTCTTATGAGAGATGTGTTGCTGCTTGTTATTCTTATTAAAGTTGTTCAACAAAAAGTCCAAGAAGCCTTCACCTTGGTTGAACGTGAGTTCAATAAGAAACCTATGAGGAGATTGCTCTTGGATTAGTCATGATGACTTGTATATCTTGAAGAAGTATTCTCATTCCCACTCTTGGTCTTCTTAGAAGTTTATCTGAAAGGTATGTGGCCCATTATATTTTTCAGATGTGTTTTATTAAGTTTACTTTCATGATATGGATCTTGAATTACTATTTAATGATTCTGGAAGATTCATAGTGGAATTTGTACAATTTCTTTTATCTCCTTGTTACTAATGAGAATTGGTAGGAGATGATGTATGGGCTGATTTCTTGAAATGGGAAATGAACAAGCTTGATCTTCTTTGAGATGCTTACATCCATGTTGGTTTTAAAGATAGTTTGATCTTGGTAATTGAATGAATGGATGTTGTTAAGGCTTTCTTTTGGGATATGAAGAAGATCATCCTTGACACAGCTAGCTGTTAGAAGTGTATGTAGGAGGATGTTCTACAGGAAGATGATGTGTAGTGTTTCTCTCTGTGGCCGTGAAGGTTTGTGGTGAGAGTTCTTGTGGCAGGTTGTTGCAGGTTGTGCATATCATTGTTGATATTTCCTTGGTACTACATGGTTACATTTTCTATGTGCTGAAATTGGTAGACTTGTTGTGCCTTTGATCTTTAAGATCTGAATTACTCTGGTAGTGGGAGTTCCTGTATGTGTCTTGTCTTCTTTGACTAGTTGACACTGGAACTTGTATTTGATGTTAATGGATTGGCAGAAGTTTACTAAGGTTGATACCTATGAGGTATGTGAGATTGGATGGTATATCACGAGCTATGGGTGCTATTTTCAGTCATGTGGGTTATTGGTTGGATGAAAGCAGTCAGTTTGATTGTTGTTCTAACTGATGTTTTGTTTCTTGTTTCTAAATAAGACTTCATGGTTGCGTTTTGGTTTGCTTTTGTATAGCGTTTGAGCATAGTGAAGTGGTAGCAGTATCTTTTTGGTGAGATCATTGGGATCTTTTGCTTTTGTTCATTGGAATGGTGCTTATACACCTTGGCTTTGTATTCTTCTTCCACAGGTGGCATGTTGGAAGATGACAGGATTGTTGCCTAAAGGTGAACATCTTGGATGTTGGAGCTGTTTTCTTAATAAAGCATGAGAGCATGTTGAGATCTATGTGGTTTCCTGGAAGGCTGTGGTCAGTTGCTTTGTTGGTCAGTGAGTTACAGTTGTATACCTGGTCTTTGTTGCGGATTGTTTTGTGGACTGTTATCTATTGAATCATGTTGATTGGGTGTCTTGAGTATTGCGGGGTTATGAACTAGTGGAGCTAGTGTGATCTTAGTTCCTAGTTGCTTTGGAGGTGCCTGTGTGTCTTCATCAAGTGGGAGATTGTTGGAAAATGTGCCTCAATATCACAGGTTGAATCCTCTGAGAAAGCATGGTCACTGTGACATTCTTGCTATCTGGCCAATTGACAGTTTAGTAATCTTGTGTTTTGCTCATTTCATTGTGACTTTTCTTTTGTCTTGCCGAATGGACCTATCGCTATGACATGGTGCATTCGTTGTAACCCTTTGCAAAGTGGAAATGTCTCAGTGACAAAAGGGTTTGTTATTGGGTGCCTAGCGTATGTCGGTGTGACCTATGGTGACTGGAGTCATCGGTGTAACCTGTTTGCTTTGACATGAAGTCTTAGTGATGGAGGGTTGTCTCACCGATATGTTTTCTCCTGGAGCCATCAGGGTAACTCAAGTGTGTCGGTATGTGGTCCTAGCGACAAGGAGATGTCTCGCAGATTGTAGTCATCAGGGCGACTTGAACATTCGAGAAGATCTCTTGGCAACTGGGAGATGTCTAGCTGACTGTATACACTTGGAGTAGCTTAAGGGTCTTGATATGAGGTCTCAGTGATGAAGGATTATCTTGGCGACAATGTAACCTTTGGAGATATCGGGAAGACCCTTGGCCGAAAGGCTTGTTTCGATATGATGTCTCATCGAATATCAGAAGTCTCACCGATAGCTTGTGGGGTCATCGGTTCAGTGTGACTCTTGACAAGAAGTGGTGTCGGGATATCATGGAAACCTTGGTAAGAAGTCTTACCGAAGGTTGATTCTCTCTCCGATAGTGGAACACATCGGTATGACCTGAAGGCTTCGCTATGAAGTCTTGGTGATGGGCATTTGTCTCACCGATGGTGTGGGATGCATTCGGCATGAATCCTGGCGAAAGGTGAGCTCGGCTTAACCTGGAGACTTCAGTGTGAAGTCTTGGTGACAGGTGGTGGTCTCACCAATGGGGATGCAACTGAAGTCATCGGTGTAGCTCTAGGCGCCCAATGAAAGGTCTTGGCAAAGTCAAATGTCTTGCCAACTCGGCAAGACATGGGCACTCAGTATGTAGTCTCGGCGAAAGACATAAGTCTTGCCGACTAGTGAATGCAGCGCTCGGGGTGACTTAAGACCTCGGTATAAGGTCTTGGTGAAGGCAATAAGTCTAGCCGACTCTTGAATGTGTTCGGTATGACTTCTGAGCTCAGTATGAAGTCTTAGTGAAGATGGAATGTCTGGCTGATGGGAGACTTTGAAGTAACATGGAGGCATCAGAATTATCTCTTGGCGAAGAGCGATTGTCTTGCTGATGGGAAACCCGATATTAGTATGGCTCTTGGCAACTATTTGGGTTTTGGTATGACTTGAAGACTCAATGTGAACTCCTGGCGATAGCGATAGTCTCACCGATGTGCTTTTTGAGGTCGATGTAACTTGTAAGCTCGGTGGAACCTCTTGTCGATGGAGAGGACTCTTGGCGACAACGTGTAATCAAGTCTTGTGGCATCGGGGAGACACTTCTAATGTCTCACCGACATGCGACACAAGTTGATCGTTGTTGACCCAGTGAAGACTATCTAACGTGGTGCACATGGACCAATCAGAGGAAGCAAAATTCAAACAGTTGGCGGTTGGATTTTCTGAACAGTCTAAAAGGAAAAATTTGCATAGGAGTGGAAACATCTACGACGATAGGGATGCCAAGTTGGTAGATTGTTGAAGTGTGATCTTGAACCGATTCACAGAGATCCTATTGAGAACGAATGCATATATGTATGCATTGGATGTTCTGAAGCTGATGAGCTAAGAAGCTGTAGAGCTGAGAGCCATAGAGAGAGAACTATAGAGTAAGGACCGAGTGGCTAGCCAAAAGGCTGAAGCCATGAGGTCGAAATAGAGGATTGAGAGGCAGAGTCAACCGGAGCCATGAGGTCGAGGCAGATAGTGAGAGAGGAAGGGTTATGTTGGAATCTCTCCTGAACATGAATGCTATGGTTGATCTCTCTGGGGGTGTTTGCTGCTAGTTGTATCTAGATGAACAAGATGTAATATCTGAAAAGGCTAAGAGCCTGCAATTGTATTGTAACTGTTGTTGCTGAATAATACAATGGCTCAAACTTTGGAGAGTGGGGTTTTTTACCCGAAAGAGTTTTCCCCACATAAAATCTTTGTGTTCTATTTTATGTAATGTCTTTCATCTGTGTTATTGATTGTTGTTGAATCTACATATGTTTCTCTCAGAAGGATTAATGTGGAAATAAATGTGTATGTTTCCGCTTTAGGACATAGTTGTACGTGTCTTTGAGGAAACCTAATCGAAATGAAAGTTACCGAAGGCACTAATGTATGGAGTTTTCACTAGATGCGCTCCTAATTTTCCTTACAAAAAATAAACATATATATAAGACATGCAAAATAGATGTCATAAGTATGGCCATAGGTATGAATAGTAGGAGCTTAACCTTTTCTATTAGACGAGTCACTTCAAAAATATGAAATGCTCTTCATAAAAACAAAAAAAAAGCACTTAAGAATATGCAAGGGACCATGTAAAAGGAGTGTGAAGCCTATAAGTCCTTTAGCACATACCAAAGAAAAAAGTGGTGATACACTACCACCACTAGATGGGATAAAATAGGGATCTAAAAATTGTCAATTATTTTATTCTTGAATTCATCCCTTCAAATAGTACAAGGCATTGGATACACATGGGAAATGATGCTTTACCTTATATGATGAATGGTGTTGTATAGCAATGGTATTTTCCTATTGAAAAATTTCATAATAATTCTAGGATGTTTTGTAATTTTTTATTATTGGTTATATGAGTTTGATCTTTAACAATTTATTGTCTAATAATGACATGTTTCTTTAATAATTTTGATCATAATCTCGTGTTGTTTTTGAATTTTTTTAGTATTGACAATGTAAATATAAGGTTTATGAAATGTTAGTGTCATATAAGGATGATGCTTAAGAAAATCACAAAGGAGACATTGTTAAAATAATAGTAACAACATTCCATATTTACATTTTGTGTCAAATTTATTTCATGTAGTGTTTAAGTGACAATGTTATTTATATATGCATATATTATCTATCCAATAACGCTTTTAGGTAGTGTTACTAATTTATAACAATATTGTGAGTGCAATTAAATATATTTGTATATGTGATTGCATTTAAAGGCATTCATTTGCATCATTTTCACATCCTTTCACATTTGACCATCCTTTCCCATCCTAGGGGCATTCAAGGAGTAATTAATAATGAAACACTTTATCTTGGTGTATTATAAGGAGTATAAGGAAATGTAGGAGATTTCAAGAAAATTTGTTAAAATTAATGATATATGATGATGAAAAATTGAATAGGACTCATACCCACAAAGGGTTGTTTTGCATTTAGAGGAAAAGATTGACAGGGTTGAGAATCTATGTTTTCAATCAATATTTCACCAAGAATGCTCATTTCATCAATCAATATGTATCTGATATGTCATGATCCAAGACATTTTACCAATAAAGAGGTAGTTTTACTAGGTTGACAATATGCAAGGTTAGAATCTTCATTAAATAATATTCATTATTTGGTCACATAGCTACGTAACTTTATCCATTGTATGTTTACCATATATGCTTTTACACTAACTTTCTAATATATTAGCCCACACAATTACTAAAAAATCATAATTATTAACCTAGGTTAGTTAGAGTTGAGTTATAGACATCTTATTTTCCTAAAGTAAGCCTAAGAAAAGTTTATTTTCCTTTACAAATGTTTTAAAATTAATAAAATTGTCTTAATTGATTTCTTTTCAAAAATTAAGTACACCATTATGCACATGAAATTAAAATCCATTATGTAATAAAATTGTGTCAATTTTTTGTCAACATGTAGCTCACCACTTTCTTTCTCCATTAAAATTATCACACTTATTGAAAATTGTGAATATAATTGATGACCAAATTTTTATGTTCATCTTCTCCAAATCTTGACTCGTTACCATTTGATTTGATTTGATTTTTCATATGGCATCTTTATAACTCACTTTTAAATTGTATAATTGGGTAAATCTTATCTCTAGATTCTCCCATGAATTTTCTATGATATCCACCAATCAATCACATCAAAACTTTAGCATTGATAAGTCATGACAAAAAAAGTGAGCATCTTTAGATAGGTCCTTCGCTTGCTTTCATTTATTGTAAGAGGAAATAATATTTTCTTAGGTTTAATTTAGGTACATGAATAATTGAATTCCTTGAATTATGTAGGTATGGGGTATATGAATACTTGTTTTCAATGTCATTTCAAACATATATGGCATGGAGTAAAATCATAACAATTATTTAAGTGTTGTAGTTGAGAAAAAATAAAGTCATATGATTAGTTTTTGAAAATAATGAATTGAAATTAAGTGATAAATAGATCAAAGAGAAGAAATAAAAAAAAAATCATTTAACATAAGATAATAAGATATGAGAGGAATAACTCATTTTGTTATTTTTAGAATATTAATATTTAAAGATATTTTCAAAACCTTAGAAAAAGAAAAATACAATGATATGAGTGACTACTTAATTTTAATTCATGTTTGGATTGATTACTACATAATCTTAACCATTGTAGAGATTAATAACACCTCTTTTGTAATTTTTTAAATGCTAACTATTCAAAACACCATAATTTTTTTACACTTAAACTTGTGTTGCCAATACTAACAAAATACAAAAATGACTTGTTATTACTATCAAACTTCTCAATAGAAAAAGTGTCACTATCAAGCAATGAGTTTATTATCAAATTTCTCAACAAAAAAAGCAATTGTGAATGAGATTATTATCAAACTTCTCAAGAGAAAAGGTATCATCATGGATGCCATAACCTTAAAACTTACACTTGTACTAGGTACCAATACTAATAAACTACAAAAACAAGAAGAAAATGATGCAGGAGCATCCAGTGGTGTGAGGGAAATCTTGCATCACCCAAAAAGATGATTTCCATTTTTGTTCCTGTTGTTTTCTTTTTGTAGATGTTTTTGTATTTCTGGATACCCTTTTCGTCGAATAAGAGTTTCCAACTTTCGAACTGCCGCTTTTTTTCTGCTCAACCGCTATTTTAGTGTTTGAATTTGAAGTCGCGGGAAGATGTAAATTTATGGGAAGGTTCGGATGGAAAAATACACAGTCTGGTGAAAGAATCAGTCAAGATCATTCATGACTTGAAAGTTATTCAAGTTCCATTTCTTTTTGCCCTCAAAACCTTCCGAGCTCAGTTTGAGGCACCAAACGATCCCGGATGGGCCTGAAAATTTGCGGAAACGCCAAAGTAGTCCGCCAAAGGCCTACTTTGCGGAAAATCGTCTTTTCGAGAGCTTTCCGAAAAGGTATTATCATTGAAGATCCGACGGTCGGATTAAAAGTTATGGCTGCCGGAAGTTGGTGCATATTTTAGAAATGTGCTAATTTTCAACTGTGAATTTAAACTTGAATTTCAAATTGTAATTTTGGCGCCAAACCATCAAAAATCTTATCTCGAAGGTTGTTTTTGGTTCCAAACCGAAATGGGTCTATTTAGGGGCTTGTTTCTAATTTTTGGGTAACTTTTTGGGGAAAGAAGTTCGCATGCTGTGAAAGGGGATCTGGGTAATTTTCTGTAAGTTGGTAATTTGCATGTAATACAGAGATTGGGGATTTGAGATCCTCTGCATGTAAGAGGTTCAATATTTATGAATAAAATATTATTCTCTGTTTTGTGAGTGTATTTCTGTGTCTGGGGTTTGCTCCCTCGTCAGAAAATATTGTCGAATTTCTCAACAAAAAGTACCATTATTATAGAGGAAGGATCCACTAGTTGAGCATGTTCCAATAGTTGTTATAACATTTGTTGATTTAATGTCCAATATTTTTAACAATATTGCATCAATAGTTGTGACTCTAAAGTTGTTAGCATTGATGATGAGTACCCATTGTGATAGGGCGAATTTTGGTGCTAGAATACAAACAACAAATAAGAGAGTGCAAAATAACACTAAAAATAACCTACACCTCAAGATTAGCCTAGTTGGATTCAATACAAAATAAAGATGACAAAATGAAACCTTATACCTTGTCTCGAATCAATCCTTTGGTTGGCCCTTCGATCTTCGGTGTTGTATGCTCCTTGGATGGCACAAAATGCAAGTTAGATGATGGTATGAGGATGAAAAAATGAGTGGAAGTGGATGCAAGTGTAAAAATGGCTAAGTATAGATTCTAGAAAAATTTTGTAAGAGTTTGGCTACAGTGGATGATCTCCCCCAAAATGAGAGAAAATATGAGGTATTTATAGAGAATTTGGAATTTTCTAGGGAAATGGATGGTCAAGATTAAGCCAACAAGATCAAGATGTAGGGCTAAGGTGAGTTGAGAACTCACAAGCCCTCACATCTTGACATGTGGAATGTGCTATGGCCTAAAAAAGGTGATGTGTACATGAGGTGGGAGGATAGTACATGACATAGATGGGGTACATAGTACCTTGGGATTGGGACAAGATCTCCTCATAAAGGAGGTACTTGTCTCCATGTGGGTGAGAGGACATATGGGGAATTAAAAATTCCTCAAATATTCTTATGGGGATGAGAGAAGGAATTTTAAATTCCTTTAAATGCATTGGGGGATTAAAGGTGAATTAAAAATTCATATGGGGAATGGAGTGCCTTGTCCAAAAATAAAAAGCATTTAATAGGGTGAACTTAGTTAAGTGACATGGAGTGATTAAGGTTGTGTAAGTACTTGATTAGATTGATTAATGACACGTTAAAGGCAAGTTAGATTTCACATGTGACTTGATGTGACAAGTCAAAGAACACATGGGGAAGAGAAAAATGAATTTAATATTCATTGAAAGGATAAAATGAATTAAATTTTTTTTGAGAGGTTGATTAGGCTAGTTAGTAAAGGATTAGAGGAGGGTTAGGTGGCTAAGAGAGATTAAAGTCCAACTTGCAAAAATTGGAGGATGTGACACATCCTAATCAAGGATTAGGCATGCGCACATCCTAATAATGAGATTAGAAGATGGATTAGGATTAGATAAAAAATGATGGAGGATGTGACATATGAGAAATTAAATAAATGGCATATTTATTTAATTCATTTGATGAAAAGGGGAAGGTATTTAATTATTTAACTAGATACCTTAAGGATTAGAAGAACTTAGAGGTATTAATTAAATAATAGTGATATTACTTAATTAATGCAAATAAGGGGATGCTTAGACGAAAGGGGATAAATTTGGATAAATTAAGTGTACAAATTTAGGTGTCTACACCTATAATTGAACAAAATGTATTCCTTAGATCTAAAAAGAAACAAATCATGTGATGCCATGTTAGCACACTAATAAAACAGGACTTAGTGCACAACTATCAATCTAACTTTTTTTGGAATTTTTTGGACACTTCAACAAAATGTATGCTAATGTGGCATCATATTTGATTTTGTGGACTAAAACCTTAGTCATAAACAGGAGACTTGCCAAGTACAATGTTGTAAGAAATTGGGAGTGATTTGAAATTTCTAAAGGAATTTTGAGAGGCATGAAATTAAGATGCTCAACTATTAAATCCTCTTCCCTAGAATGTCATTCATAGGATGAATTAAAGTGATGTCATTTTGCATGTGTATTCAATGCCTTGTACTGTTTGAAGGGATGGCCAGAAGAGTGTAATGTGTGGTGATTTTCAGGCCACTAGAACGAAAGGCAAAATGGAGGTGTTTGTAGCAGGGTTGAAGCCCATGCAAAGACCTTTACTCATGGTTTGTTTGATCAGATCTAATGGAGAGATTATGGATTTTTTTATAATAGTGAAATGTTATCATCCTTCAAAAAATAATCATACTAATGAAGTGTTAGAGCAAAGAAATTTCATGTTGCAGTTGTAAAGCCAAATTCCACCACCTCTGCTAGCATCCCCCTTGCCTTTGTTAAAATGGGAGCTTTGGAACAACTATGGACATCCATCAAAGCATAAAGAAAATGATTTTCTTTTTTAAATGCTATAGTTGTAACTCTCAAAATGTTGAAGCATGGACAAGGCATGTGAATTGTGTAATTAATAATGATAATATTAAAATACATAATTATTAAATTCCCATTCAAAAATTTAAAGGTTCATTCATATATATATTCATATTAATTTAAAAATAATAATTCGAGATAGAGATAGATTTAAAAATAATAATATTTTTTTTATTATGATAATTTTATAATATTTTTTAAAATATTTGTTTTTTAATATTTTAATATTTAAATTTATATGTATAAATAGTGGAGAAAATTGCATGTCTTATTTTTGTATCATTTCTTTTTTGTTTATTTTGATTTAGTTGCACTTTATGCAACAACTAGTGTACAAGTGACATTTTATTTTTTCAAAAATTGACAAATCACCTAAATCTAAGTTGATTCCATCTACACACATTCTCATGAACAAATGTAAAAGCTACATAAATCAATATTATGTTTGTGGAAGAGGACACCAATGAATTTATGGAAGCTAAAAATATGCAATTAAAATTTAATATAGTTATCTATCCTCTACATGATTTTGTTGCACCATATTTGATGATGTTTGACATAAAAGGTGGCCCCAATACACATTTGTGTTCTTTGTAATGTCCACATGTTTGTACCTTGACTTGACCATTATCAACATTGTGTTTTCAACTATGTATCATGGGATACACAAATTATGCTTATGTTTGTTGCTTTGAGTGCTTATTAGTGTTTCGACTTCATCGTTTTCTTTAATAGATTTGGTCATGATGGTTGATAAAGCATTTGATATCCTTTTCCATGTTAGCCATAGATGATTTACAAGAGATGCAATTTTTTTTTTTTATGTTATGATCCTAGGTCATGTATTGGTTGGCATGCTTTCCATGTGAGTTATATTGTATGCATTTATGTCATGTGTCTATACCACTTTCCTATTAGAGATAATGTTCCTCTACATGTTGGTTGTTTTTTCTTGCTTTGAGATGCATGTCATGTGTTTTGACAAGTTCCTTGTGAGGACTTGATGTATTTCTTGACATGTTACATTGAAGGTGTGAACCCTTATGCAATGATATTGTGTTAGGTGTCAGGATGATGTTGTATGTCTTGAAATGTATGTATTATGCTTTCATGATTTGATTTTCATAGTGCTTTATTAAATTGCATTCTATATATATTGGGATTATGGATAATGTACATGTCATTGAGTTGTTTGGATGAGATGATTATATGTATTATGTGATGTTATACGTCATTGGGTGATTTACTATGTGTGTGTGTGTGAATTGAATGTGCAAGTACATAGTTATTTTCCACCTATATATGCAAGTTTAGGCTCTTTCTCATATAGTGGTTGTATCAAAGATATCATTTTAGGTCAACGTACTTAGTAACTTCTATTGCACTTGGTTTGGGTGTGATATGAGCATGTTTTCCATTATGAGTTTGGATCCAAAGTGGTGGTGATTCAAGAAACAATATGCTATTAAAACTCATAAAGTGAGGTTGATCTCTTCGTGTGTGTTTAATTTATATTTTGTGTTGCATTTAAATTTACTTTGAAATGCATGTTTATTGTGTTGCAAAATAATTAATGTGTGCATCAAAAAGATAATGTTTATTCCTTAGAAGGACAAGTTTGTTGCATTATAAAATATTGGTAGAAGAAATAAGATGTATTTAGTTATTCTTTCAAAATGAAATGTTTGGCATTATAATAGTAGTACTGGTTGAAAAGTAATTTCAATCAATTTAGTTTATATAGTTTCATTAATTTAATTGTTACTGAAATACATGGTTGGTCAAAGAGAATAACTGGATGAAATAAATAATGAATGCATTGGATTGAAGTTGGATTTGAATTGGCTATGCTTGTCATAGCTTTGATTGCTTGCAATTGGGTGGAATTAGAGAGGAGAACACTTAAATTAAAAAAAATTCAAATGAAGACATCTTAAATTTTTCTCCTAAAACACCCATACTAGATTAAAAGTTAGAGGAGAACACTTGAAATGATCCTTTCAACTTAGATAGAATTAGAAAAATACATTCAATATCATTTTCTCACTTACCACAAGCTTTGAGTTTTGAGAATAAAAGAATTTCCCCAATAAGGAAATTAGAGAGGAGAGCTCCACTTCTAGCTACAATACTTTGAATTCATTTGTCTTACCAACAATTCTTCTATTTTATCTCATGTTCTTTTAAGTGTTTCAAATTCCATAATAAAAACTAACAAATCATTGAAAATACACATATCAATGAGACACATAACTTGATATAACTTATTTGATTTGAAAATAAATTATTAATATGAAAATGACACTTCAAATATACAGACTCTATATAATAAAAATAAAGACATAAAAAAATAATTTGTCAATATAATAAATCATGAAAAATAATCCAAAATAACCAAAAAATTATATAAAAAACACTTTCCAACAGTAAAAATAACTATTTATAATAAAGCTTATACCTACTGTGGAATGGTGTTCATAAAATACTAAACTTCTGTAAAACTAGAGGGTCCACTTACCAATAAATGGTTATAAATACTAGCAAAAACAAAGCACTTGAAATAGAATAGAAATTGCAGGCACTTAAAAGGGGTGTGGGGTCCGTAAGTCTTCCACCACGTACACTGCCAAAGCAGATGGAACGTAATGATGGCTTTAAAATCACCACATATTTCACTGTGGAAGTCATCCCGTCCCTTCAACCGGTACAAGGAAAAGGGGGCTTTAGTCATGGGATGAGTGGCCCCGTGTAACAATTTTGTTATTATTATTATTATTTTTTTTATGTTGAGAAGTTTTATAATAATTTTAGGGTATTTGTTTGTTACTTTCGATGGTTGAGTAATTATAGAGTATTTGTTTGTTGTCTTCAATCATTTGTACAGATTATTAGGGTTGAGTTTGTTTGTTGTTTTCGATCATTTACACATATTATTAGGGTTGAGTAAGTCTAGGGTACTTGTTTGTTGTTTTCAATCATTCTCACACATTATTGGCGCTGAGCTAAACAAGTAGTTTTCTTGTGATATAATGGAAACCTTTCCAATGTACTTCAATTTATTGTCAATCTTTAAATATTGGAAAAGAGCAAAATAGACAAACCACTTACGTGATATGCAAAGGTACACATTGATGAAGGTCAAATCCACACATGAAGGATCAATTTATGACCACATAATAGACCAAGATTTATAGGCTTGATTCAAGATAGATTATAGGTTTTGTATACACCTAAAATCGGTCATGGCATTTAATTAATTAAATACTAGTTATTTAATTAATATTTTGACTACGTATAAATAAATTCTCAATTTATTTATATTGTTCATATTCTAAATTCACCAAATCTAAAATCATATTCTTCTAAATTAATTAAATAAACAACTTTTTATAAGCTTGTTTTATTTAATTAATCTTCATTAATCTCGATTAGGAATTCAAGCACATGTCTACAACTTTTTGTGCCACCTCACCAAGGCCACATGAAATTAAACAATTCTAATTAATTAGAATTATCTTCAACCAATTTTTAAAGAAAATGGCTTATTCCTCACACACTTCCACCAATTTTCAAACACATGGTCTTTTCTTCCCACACTTGAGTCTTCCATCCATTTGGCATGTTGCCTATTGGTCAAGAGATTCTTCCATCCATTTGGCATGTTGTCTTTGGTCAAGGGGACGATATCTTGATTCTCTCCATCTCCACTATTCATTCTTCTTGTTCGAATCTGGACTGTTGATTGTTGCCATCTCACCAAATGCTTGGAAAAGGCTATAAATACAACCCTTTGGTATTGTATTTTGTGTCCACTTTTGAATAGAGTTATCATGTAGGAATATCATTCGAGTTTGGGAGCATTATGGAGTCTTATAGTTACATTTTATATCATTTTTTGCATCATAGTTAGATCTTAGAGTAATACTTTGCTTCATAGTTGCATTTTATGTCATCCTTTGCATCATATTTTCATTTTAGATTAGCATATTCATAGTTAGAATTTGAGTATATGGAGTATCATCTTAGTTTTCCATAGTTTGCATTTGAGCATATGTAGAATCATCCCATCTCAATACCATAGTATCTACCTCGAATCATCTAACACTATCATCCATTCATCATAGTATGTATTATCCTTTCCATCGTATAGTTTCATGTAGGAACTTAGTTGGCTTGCATCTTGAATGCTAATCTCATTTTTTAGGTCATTTTAATAGCCTTTGTGCACATAGAAATCTAAGGGCCAAAGGGTTAAAGGAATCTTTAAGAATAGAGGACAATGAGACGTTCTTAAATGATTTATTTTGTGGCAATTTAGAGTAGCTTATTTTCTTTGAATCTTTGATATAATTTGTTTAATTAAGGTTTGTGTTGATTTACTAACTTTACACATTTTACACACACACAAAATGGCGCCCACCGTGGGGCCCTGCCTCATTTTTTTAACATTCCAGAAAATTTATGTTCGTAAGTTCAGACGTGAGACTTTTGGCACAAATGACACTTTCTCTAGCGCATATTGCACCTATTTTGGCACATATTGCACCTGTTTTGGCACATATTGCATGTGAAATGGTGCATATTACAAATTTGCAAAAAAGTTCACAAGGTTCTAGATCATCTTTTTTGAGTTTTAGAGCATCTTGCATGTGTTCTGATGCATATTGTCTCTGTTTGGCGCATATTGTCTCTGTTCTGGCGCATTTTGTCTCTGTTTTAGCACTTTTATAGTCAATCTTAAAATTGTTGTATCTTGGTCATACAAAGGTCTTTTTTAGAGCTTTTTTTTAAAAATGGGGTAGAATTTCATAAGCTATGCAATGGTGTAGGTGTTTCTCAATTTTTGTGGAGTTAAATTTTTTAAAATTTTACACCTAAATTCAAAACACATTGTAACTTGGTCTAAATTTTAGGGTTTTTATGCTTAATCATTCATATAACCCTTATGTCTTCTTATTTCTTGATCTCATCTAACATTTTGAGCATTTATTGCAGGTTTTAAGAGGAACATGGAGCATTGAAGTGAAAGAAAAAGCATTTGATATCCATTATACTAAAAATTCTTGTCAAAGACATTCTTATCAAACTACTGATGATTTATGTAGGGGCTGGAGTGATTTAGTGCTTTCTTTTGATTAAAATAAGCACCTAGCTTAATTAGAAAGGATAAAGAACACCATGTCTTTCGTGCTTGATGAATTGTAGGAATATGCTCTCCCCTTAACTGGGTGACCAAAAATCTAGACCCATTCACTTTTTGTTTGCAAGTGTGAGTTGAGTATATCACATGTGTTCTCTCTTTGTTCACACAAAAACAAAGATTGATCGAACTATAGATGTACTTGCTCACTTTTGTTTTTTCACAAGAAAACCCATATTACCATGGCCTTGGTTATACACCTAAGTGTCCTAGCCCATCAAACCTACCATCTATCTTAGGTCCTCATCTTAATCCACCAAACCTTCCATCTATCCTAGGTCCTCATCCTAATCCACCAAACCTACCATCTATCTTAGGTACTCATCCTAGTTCATCAAACCTTCTATCTATCCTAGGTCCATATGCTATTCCTCAAGAACAATAAAGGCACACATCCTTGATTCCCTTTCAAAATTCTACCTCCAGCAACTCATCCATGATACCTCCATACCATTCATCTCCATCCATCTCTCTTATTTATCTTGGAGGCAATTTGGGTGCCAAATATCAAAAGCTTCCATATCAAAATCCACATGTATCAAAGGATCAACATGTCTCCTTGAAGATACATGCAAAAATAAAAGAAAATTTTATCCAAAATAAAAAAGGCCACAAAGGCCTATCAAAGCAAAAAGGAAATTTTCCAGGACCACAAAGGTCCATAAATCAAAATAAAATTTTAAAAGGCCATAAAGGCCCATCAAAGAAAAAAGAAAAATTTCCAAGGCCACAAAGGCCCATCAAAGCAAAAAGAAAAATTTCCAAGGCCAAAAAGGCCCATAAAGCAAAAAGAAAAATCTCAAAGGCCACAAAGGCCCACAAAGCAAAAATCAAAGTCAAAAGTCTTGTGGATTCCTAAAAGTCTCATAGAAGTAATAAAATCTAAATTGGCATCTAGATTTGCTAATCCAAAAGCTTCCTCCACTCTTCCATCCAAAAACCTATCACCTTCCAAATCCATTTTTCCTCCATCACTCCACCACCCTTCAAGGTGTGTCTCAATGTTGACCTTCCAATCGTTTCCATCCATCTGTCAGCAAGTCTTCCCACTTCCTATACATTATCCAACATTCATCCCCCATCATTCTCCTTTAATCCAAACCTTTGGATAAGTCCTTAGTTCTTCCATCATACCTTTAATAGGCCAACATTTATGAGTCTAATCCCCATTGCCATGGTTTATTAGAGGGATATTTGGTTATGAAACTTGATGCTTAAGTCCTTCTTCCATCTTCCTATCATGCATATATTATCTCCCACATTTCCACCTTTGATCTTGAAAAGGTTAAGGATCTCCCTGAACATCATATATCTTATCCTATTCGCTTTGTCCATATCTTCCATACCATATCTTTCGTCTTATCCATATTCCATCATTCTTTTTAGATACATCCTTTCTTCCCTTCCTTGTTCTTGATGAGGAATAGGGGCAAAATGTTGGGGCCTTGTGTCTATATCTTATTGTGTTGATCTTGATCATCCCATTCATTATCTTTATCCTCACTTTCTTCCATTCCATATCTCCTAGCTTATCAAAATCCATGTCATCATGTCCCTTTGCAACCTTGAATCTTATCATGTAAATCATATTTGAGCTGAGCTATAAAACATTATCCAATCCTCATATCTTTTGTCAATCAATCATCAAAAATCATCAATCTTATCGTACTTAGAGGAAGTTAGTGATCCTAAGTACTTATCATTATCATGCCTTATGGAATCAATCATTCCTGGCATCCTAATCAATCAACCATTATCATCTTTTGACAAGAGATATGTTGCTTGTATGACATGTTTTGCAGTGAATTTTTTAGTCTGATCTATCATTGATCCATGGTTGCATTACCTCTTTTGTGGGGTATCTTTTTTCTTCAATCGTTCATATCATATTATCCAATGTATTGGAAAATGTCCTAAAAAAATACCAAAAACATCAAAAAATGTCTTGAAAAAATGGTTGCCTTGATGAAAACTTGGCAAACAGGGATCTTGTCAACAACAAAAAAAGAAGCAAAAAAAGATCAAAAATACAAAAAAAAGCAAAAACGATCAAAAATACAAAAAAAAAGTAAAAAAAGATAAAAAGATAAAAAAATATCATAAAAATATGAAAAAAGTGCAATAAAAACAAGTAGTGAAAACCTGGCAATAGGCGCTATTTGTGATAGGTTAGCTTTTCCATCTATTTGAGCATGCCGACCATTCGCTTTCGCCATCCATATGCCTATCCTTGGAAAGCACCATGTGCATATCCTGGCATCACAGTCGTGTCTCACCCTAGACTGGGGGAAAAATCCTGTACTCATTGGGGGAAAATAAACTTTGAGCTTGAACCAACAAACAAACAGCAGTAGTATAACACAACCCAAAACAATGATCATAGTGCAACTCAACATTGAACATCAATCACACAAACAGAAACACATCAAACACCCAAATCAAAACAACCAAATCAAACCAAAAGCGAACTTCAAATGGATGATGTTCTTTCTGAATCATGGGTTTATCACGTTAAACAAAAATTTTCAATTGTTGTCCTTGGATTTTTTGTTATCATATCTCTAGAGCCCCTTGATGATGTATCGAACAATAGGAGCTACGAAAGAGTATGATTTTTCTTTGTCTGTTGTTTGTGAGTTGGTCATTATTGTGCAAATTGTTGCGAGACATGCGCTACAAAGTATCACTGATGACATTCCAAATTTGCATAGGAAAAGGATTAACTCTTGTCTGTTTATGCAAGCAATACTTAGGTCATCTTAGTTTAATTATACTTAGATGCTTGTGTTAAGTTGCACTATCAAACATCATGGAAGTAGTACTCAAGTCATCATGGTCTAGATATACCATTGATGCTTGAACTCACTTTCAACATTTTAAAGGCCCAATGATGATAAAAAGCACAACAAATTGGTTGTTACGAATGACAAATTTTGCATATGAGATCTACATGGTTAGAGTAGATTGCATCCATGTTAGCTTGCATTTGTATTTATGGGGTTTCCAAAGCTACAACAATGATTTTATCTCTTTCATTAATGGATTGAGTACACTTGCCATTTCCAAAAACACATCATTCTCATATAGTTGCACATTAGTTGCATCATCATTTGCATACAGTAGAAAACATTAGAACATCATCCCTTCATCCATGCATCACATCATAATATTTGCATTAGAAAACACAAAAAGATGTGCATCACATCTCATTTACATTATCAAAATCATTTCATATAGTGGCATTAGGAATGTGGTTCACTAAGCTTAAATGAGTGATTCTCTTCAAATTTCCAACATAATTGGGAAATATGTCAGGTTTTTTGAAGTTTAATTTAACAAAGAATCAACTGATGACGACCTTCCCACAACTCTTGGAAGTTGGATAGATTCACTCATTTAAGCTTAAGACCCTAGAACATAATCATCATTCATCATTACAAAACATCACACATCATTTACATAATCATTATATCTCATTATCATTACATCCATACATACTCAATATGAACATCACATTTCATCACATATCATTATTGCATAATCAAATCCATTTCACATAGCATAAAAAATCATTTGCATAAATCCATAAAACATATAGAATCATCCACCATTGCATTATCATATCATATCATCATTGCATACATTCTCATAGAATTAGGTACCATCACACAATCACTTCATATACACATTCATTCATTCATTCATTACATCATATAAAATCCATCACATAACATATCATCATCCTCATAAACATGGAAATTAAATGCATCCATCACATAGCATATCATCATCGTAACATAGAAATTAAATGTATCCATAGCATATCATCATCATAACATAGAAATTAAATGCATATCATAATCATCATCATAACATGGAAATTAAAGGTGCCATAGACATCTATCATCATATCAACACATAGATCATAATCATCTCCACATATCATATAACCTCAAAAATCATAATGTTAAAGTGTACAAGGATATCCAAAAGTACGATGAGATACATCAATACCACAAATGGCACTATATCGTAAAGTCTGAAAACAAGAAGTACATCATCAATGTCACATATCCAATAGTGTGTACATCATGTCCAAAGTACATCAAAAATATGTTATCTAATCGGAGCTATGTCGTGCTCCCCCTAGACGATGTTGGCATCACAGAACCAATACCTCCTCCACCTGACAAACCTACACCAGGATCTCTCCTATCTCTAGGAAATGGTTGTGTAACACCCATGCTAATAGTTCAAGACCAAGACCTGCCAAATCGAGATTGTGCATAGCTCTCTCGATGCTCGAGAGGAACCACCTCATGATATTTACCCTTATAAAACTGAGCCTCCTGAGCAGTGTGTCGAATCTCTCTAAAATAATCAGATGTACTGACAGCTACTACAACCTATTGTAATCTCTCAGTAATGGCCTCAGCCTACTCTGCCTGCCATCTCAAGGCATCCCTCTCCACAATAAGTATGATAACCTGTGCCTATACCTGTTGTACTTGCTACCTAGTTACATCTCTCTCATCTGTCAGTGTTTGAACTTGGCCAACCTATTCCTGGGTATGCACTAACTGACCCTAAAGAGTCTGAATCTATGCCTGTAATGCATCTATCTATGCCTTTTGTTGATGAGAGGGGACCCCAATCTGAATCCTAGGAATCACCAGCTGAGGTATGACAATACTCCTCCTACATCTAGGAACTGCAAAATCTAGAACGTGACTACCAATTGCACCTGATGTTCCTACACCTAATCTATCACCACCACCACCATCATCAACAACATCATCATCCCCTCCATCCCCACTATCACTCTCCTCCTCTCCATCCCCCCTCTATCTCGGTGCCTAAGACGATGCCTTGTCATCATCATCAAATGGAGGACCTAGCTGATCAGGACTCGATAACCTCAAAAATGAATGTGTGTAGAAATACTCAGAATAATCCTCTATCATCCATGCATCTGCAACCTATGGAGCATAATCCCACAAACTTGGCACCAATGTATAATACTCAGTATGAGCAGCACCATAAGATAAGCACGACCCCCACTTTGTCACATCTTGTCGCCGCTATGCATAATGGGAAACCCCCTGAGGCATTGCCTGAACTCATCCTAACTAATGACAAACCCACAGATACAAATATCTCTCGATTATAGAACATGTTCATCCCATCAAGTATTTTGATAGTAGCATGAATGGCATCTCCATTTGATCCTCTACCCACACCTCACAATCCAAGTAAGGGTGCCATGTCATGGTCTCGAGATCATCTAGGACATGTGTCCAATAATCTAATTTTCCCAACTTATGTTGACTAAATGGACCTATGTAGCTGAACACATAAGGTCTACCCGTTGGTCGTTATCTATCTCCTGTTGGCCGAGTGATCACTATATGCTCCCATGCCCATATCTGCAACAGTGTAACTCTAGAAGAGAGGCTTGTCACCTCACAATAAACAACCTGGTGCAAATCATGATACAAATGGGCTAACATACAAGAACCCCATGCATATATGGTCCCCTCCAACATCATACGCTCCAATACCCGACCCTAGCCGACCGATAATCCCTTTGACCTACGGTCAAGACAAAGGAATCCGCCAACGAACCCAGAAAGAACACATGGTAGAGGATCATATCTCCCAATCATCTCCTACCAGGGGACTGCATATCCTGAAACCTAATCATCTCAGAAGATCCTACGCAAGGCATTAGTCCTACCCTACTCTACTTTGTCATACACAACTATCTCGCCAACCAGTGGAATCCACAAGATACGATACACATCCTTAGGAGTAACTGTCACCTCTCCAGTAGCTAGATGAAAGGTGTTGTGGTCACTATGCCACCTCTTTACCAAATGAGTCAACAAACCCCGATTAATCCTATACTGGGGTATATCTAACAATGATGTCAAACCACAACATGCCATAATATCTAAATTAGCCTGCGTCAACTAACGAATCATATCCCATGTCTTCAGGAAACGCTCTTGAGACTGAAGAATATCAAGGTCCTCTTAATCATATTATGACAAAAATCAACATTACATCAATCAATATATCAAATTTAGCCCTTACACAATCTTCAATCAAGATCATCGGTCAATCAAATCATGTTCAATCAAGATCATCAGTCAATCAAATCATGTTCAATCAAGATCATTAGTCAATCTATCAAATTAATCATCAAGTCAATCAATCAGGACAATCATTAGTCCTATCATCAAACCTCACCTATCATGAGGTCGATCAATCATCAATACTATTATCGATCCTCACCTATCATGAGGTCGATCAAGCATTAATCCTATCATCGATCCTCACCTATCATGAGGTTGATCAATCATCAATACTATTATCAATCCTCACATATCATGAGGTTGATCAAGCATCAGTCCTATCATCAATCCTCACCTATCATGAGGTCGATACATCATCAATCCTACCATCGATGCTCACCTATCATGAGGTTGATACATCATCAAGTTATCCTATCATTTGACTCTTACCTATCATGAGATCAAATCATCAACTATCTTATCGAGCATCAATCAAGCAATGAAATTCACACAATCAAACTAAAATCAATCAGAGCATCACTGAACAGCATAATGCAATGACTAACATGATTCATGGACATTAGAAAAACATCAACGAACATCAACAATACAATATTTGACATAATCAACACACATTTCCAAAATTGAGAGGATTTTAATCAATCAAACAACATCAAACAGGAAAAACAATAGGGAAAATCATCAGGAATCATCAAGGGCAAACCTTGAAAACACCATGCAAACACCCTTAGGACAACAAGATGTGCCATTATGTTAGCAAAATGCACCACTTTAGCTGCAATATGCACCACTTTAGCTGCAATATGCGCCACTTTAGCTGCAATATGTGCCATTTTAGGGGAAAAATGCACTGAAAGAGGTCAAAACATGAAACCAGGGCTACAAAATGTGCTAAAAGACCTGCAATATGCGCCATTTGGGAGCATTCAATATGTTGGTTGTTTAATTAGCATCAATTGGTGTTAAAATGGATGAGGAGGAGAAATGTCAGATCTTGCTTTGTTCTTTGCCCGATTCATGGGATTCTCTTGTTATGGCTATTGGGAGTACTTCTATAATTTTGAAGACTGGAGATGTGGTGGGTTCTTTTCTTTCTTAAGAGATGAGGAGGAAGGTATCCATCACTACTAAGGAGGCTCTAAATGTTCATGGAAGACCTAAGGAAAAAGGAAAAAAGAATGAGAAGCATGAAAAATCCAAGTCCAAGGGGAGATCTAAATCTCTTGGAAAGTCCAAAGTTATTTGTTGGAATTGCGGTTGATCCAGGGGGATCCGAAATACCTAAAAATTTCACAGTCTCAGAATTCATCCAAAGAAGCATCAATGCATAGAGCTCGCTAACACGATCCTGACACAACTTTAATGGGATCAAAAGGAGTCTGTATGCAAAAGTTATGCTCAGTCAAAGATTCAGTCAAATAGACGAATCAAGGGTTCAAAAAGGAAAAAAAATATTTTCTCAAAATGAAATAAAAATGACACCAAGTCATAGTGCTCTTCGCGCTGATTCTGGAACTATATTCAGTTTCAAAAATGGAGCTCGTATGTGAAAGTTATGTTTGGCCAAAGGTTGGTCAAAAATTTGACTTTGGTTGACTTTGATGACATTAGCAAGCTGACATGGCAGGTGGTGATGTGGTAGGAGTGGTGAGTTGGCATAGACATGGTGGAACAAGGAATATGGATTAAACCATATTGTTAAAAGAAAACATGTATGGTTTAAAAATTAAAATATTTTTGTGATTTAATGGATTTATTTTAAAGATTATCCAAGGAGATTATTAAGGGGCTTTTAAAAGATATTTTTAAAGATTATAATGTAAGTCCAAAATTATAATGACCCATAGTTAAAGGGGTTCATTTTTTAATTGTATGGCTTAGAATTATAAAAGCCAAAGGGGGATTTATTTTTGAAAGATTAATTTGTTATACTAATGGGATATTAATGATTTTTATTGTAAAAGGGGGAAATGGTTGGAATTTTTACTTGTATACAAGAGATATGCAATATTTGCAAAATAATATGGTTAAAACCATATTAGCAAATAAATGTGCATATAAAGGGGTGATTTTTGTAAAGGGATTGGAAATTATTGAGTGGAGAATTTTGTAAGAGAATTTTCTTGGAGAGAATTGTAATAGGGAGAATTATTCAAGTTCATTTTGGGAGAAATAATTCTTTGGAGGAGAATTTACAAGGTGTTTTTGTACACCAAAAATTGTAAAAGAGTGAGAGATTGTGGAGAGATTATTGCAGGTTCTTGGAGCTTGGGTATTGTAACAAAGCATAATTTTGCTTGGCGATATCAATAAAGCGGTCCCAACATTAAGAAGCGGACCCAGAGATGTAGTCCACATTGGACGAACTTTGTTATCAATCTGCGTGTTGTGATCCTTCTATTTCTTTGTCTCATTCTTCTCTCCTCTGTCTCAATTTTCCTCTCTAGTTTAAATTCAATATTTGAATTTCTAATTACTTATTTTTCAATTTCAACAGTTAAAAAGCATAATCACACAATTTTGTATTAGATCGGGAAACTGAATATAGTTCCAGAATCAACGTGATGAGCGCTACAACTTGAAATCATTTTTGTTTCATTTTGAGATAATCAATTTTTTGCCTTTTTGAACCCTTGATTTGTCTATTTGACCAAACCTTTGACTGAGCATAACTTTTGCATACAAAATCCTTTTAAGCCCATTAAAGTTGTGTCAGGATCATGTCAACGAGCTCTACGCATTGATGCTTCTTTGGATGAATTCTGAGACTGTGAAATTTTTAGGTGTTTTGAAAGAGGTCAAAACATGAAACCAGGGCTACAAAATGCGCTAAAAGACCTACAATATGCGCCATTTGGGAGATTTCAATATGTTGGTTGTTTAATTGGCATTAGTTGGTGTTAAAATGGACGAGGAGGAGAAATGTTAGATCTTGCTTTGTTCTTTTCCTGATTCATGGGATTCTCTTGTTATGGCTATTGGGAGTACTTCTATAATTTTGAAGACTCGAGATGTGGTGGGTTCTTTTCTTTCTTAAGAGATGAGGAAGGTATCCATCACTGCTAAGGGGGCTCTAAATGTTCATGGAAGACCTAAGGAAAAAGGAAAAAAGAATGAGAAGCGTGAAAAATTCAAGTCCAAGGGGAGATCTAAATCTCTTGGAAAGTCCAAAGTTATTTGTTGGAATTGCAGTAAGCCTACACATGTTCATAAGGACTGTAAAGAAGAAAAGAAGAAGAAAAAGAAGAAATTTGATTATGATTCTGAGTTTGAGAAGGTGGTGACGCATTCATTGTAGCTTTGGAAACTCATGTAGGTAATGATGCATGGCTAATTGACTCAAGTGCATCTTTCCATATGACCTTTTATAGAGATTGGTTTTCTAAATATGAAGAATTTGATGGAGGTAAGGTGCACTTGGGTGATGATTCTCATTTAGACATTGTTGGTCATGGTAAAGTTAAAATCAAATTTCTTGATGGTAGAATAAAAGGATTAATGGTGGTGTGATTTGTTGGATGAGTAAGCAACAAGATTTGATTGCTTTGTCCACTACTGAATCAAAGTATATGGTAGCTACTCATGCTTGTAAAGAAGCCATTTGGCTTAAGAGATTGTGTTCAGATATTGGAATAAAACAAGGTGTAGTGACCATTTATTGTGATAGTTAGAGTGCGATATGTTTAGCCAAGAACTTGATATTTCATGCCAGGACCAAGCAAATTGATGTACACTATCATATTGTTCAAGCTATGATCAAAGATGGCAGGGTGAAGCTAGTCAAGGTAGAGACTTTGATGAATGTTGTTGATTCTTTAACTAAGCATGTGAGCATAGAGAAGTTCAAATGGTGTTTAAAGATTATGGGCCTTTCGGCCCCTAGCAATTAAGAGACAATGTTTACTACCTCTCGTTGCTCTTGCAAGGTGTTCAACAAGTGGGAGATTTGTTGGGAAAATGTGTCTCAACCTTGCAATTATATAATGATTATTGTTGATAGGATATTAATGAATATATATATATTTCCTAGTTACACTGATAGGTGTAATATACAATGGCATCAAGGGGAGGAGTGGGATGTGTGTAAAGAATATTTTGTTAACTTTTTTAGGAAACTTCGAAAATGGCTGACATACATTATATAAATGATACATTGTAAATCTAGACCATTAATTATTAGGTTTGAGATCTAATGGTAGATATTTTGTTGGCTTATCTTGCCCTAGAATGTAACTCTATTTAATGAGGGTGTTGTATTTTGATTGCGGGAGAGACGGTGATGTATTCTGAGAGTCTAAAAACATTCATGTTGTCTCTGAATCTCTAAGTGGTGATACTCCTATAAAAAGCTTGCTTTATAAGTATATTGTAATCTTTGTGATTTCTAGATAATATATTGGGTGGCTTTTGGAGTCTGGGGTTTCTCTCCCGAAAGGGTTTTCCCCACATAGATCACTATGTTGTGGTATGTGTGATATTTGTGTTTATTTATGTTTAAGTTTCTATATTTGTTAAAGGTCTGTAAAAGTTTTGCATTATTCTCTTCTCAAGATTAGTGTAGGAAGTTGTTCTGCTACCTTAGCTTCCTTACACTTGGTAGCCAACTCAGCTTTTTCCATAGTTTTCTAAAACTTTCAACTTCAACTAAGTATTTCTTTAGTTAGAATGATTTAAAAAAAAAAACCCTCTTGTAGAGCTCAGAGTAGTGAATCCAAATACATAATTTTTTAAAGTAATGCAAGTAGGTTTCTAAAGTTAAGAAAGATGTTGATTAGAAATTTAAAAAAATAGTAAAAAATATTTTAAAAAATGAAAATTATATGGTGTATTAGAGGAGAGAATCCTCTTCAAAAGGGTATAATTTTTTTTTTGAAAATGATTAAAAAGTAGACAATAGTTGATGTCAAATGAAAACTATCAAATTATGGTAAATTTGACTTTAAAATGTTATTACGAGAAAAAATACATATCAAAATTTGATTTTTTTTCCCATGCACTAGATATTGAAGTTACCTATTTGGAGAAAAAAAATCAGGGGAAAATGAAGTTTTTTCAATTTGTTTCTTGACATCAACTAAACGTCACTTTTTCCTAAAATTTTTAGCATTCCAAAATCTGTTCTTAAATTGATGAAAAAAAATGGAAACAAATTTTAAAAAATCTAAAAAATTACAAGAATAAACTTCATCAAGAGTTTGACATTACATTAGCTTACATCATTTTAAAATTCAAAACATAAAGACCACTTTTATGTGGTTGAATTTTATAATTTTTTTTGCTATTGGTCAATTCCTTTATAAAGTATGACACAGGTTTGTGCTTTTACCCAAGATCATGGTTAAATATATATTTGAATTATGATATATTTTTTTAAAATAAAATGTGTTTTCACATTTGAAAAACAAATCTTAATATATAATTACCACAAAACTTTGGCTTGATAAGTAGGGTCAACCATCAAACTTAAGTCCTATTGATGAATAAAATAACTACAAAATTATATAAAAGATACTTTCAAACACAATAATTAATAACTCTTATAATAATTAAAGCTTAATACTATGAGAATAATGATTTTTAATACTAAGCGACAATAAAATTTTTTAAACCTAGAGGGACCACTTACCTATAAAATTTTATAAATACTATGAGAACATGTTGATTAGAAGGGAAAAATCTAAGGTCCATACAAAATGAATCTATTCCCATCACATAAATATTTGGTCATCATGCATGCATGCATACCATGTAGGATTGGTGTTGAAAAAATAATATTATATAATTTTAAATAAATGTAAATCACTAAAGTTAGAAGCATCCTTATTTATGCAACAAAGTTGGTTGATGTGTGAGCTAATAAAATGTAGATTGTTGGTTTGATTCATGACTTATTTATATAATTGTCTGTTGAAAACAACACACTTCAAAAATATTCTTAATATTTTTATGTTATAAAAATACACAAAAATATAAGATATACAAAATACATGTCATAAGTATGGCCATAAATATGAATAGTATGGATCCTAACCTTTTCCCATTACACTTCAAAAATATGAACATTTTCTCTTCATAAAAATCAAAACAAAGCACTTAAGAATATGCAAGTAACCATGTAAAAGGAGTGTGGGGCTTGTAAGTCATTTATCACATACCAAAGAAAAAAGTGGTGGTATAGTACCACTAGTAGATGGGATAAAATGGGGATCTAAATATTATCAATTATTTTACTCTTGAGTTCATCCCTTTAAATAGTATAAGGCACTGGATACACATGGGAAATGATGCTTCACCTTATTGATGAATGGTGTTGTATAACAATGGTATTTTTTCTATTGAAAATTTTCATAATAATTCTAGGATGTTTTGTAATTTTTTTGGTATTGGTTATGAGTTTAATCTTTAAAAAATTATTGTCCTGTAATGACATGTTTCTTTGAGAATTTTGATCATAATCTCATGTTGTTTTTGCAATTTTTTAGTATTGACAATGTTAATTTAAAGTTTATAATATATTAGTGTCATATAAGGATGATGCTTTCAAAAGATAAGGTTTAAGAAAATCACAAAGGAGATTGTTAAAATAATAGTAACAACATTTCATATTTTACATTTTGTGTCAAAATTATTCCATGTAGTGTTTGAGTGACAATGTTATTTATATATGTATATATTTAGCTATCCAATAACACTTTTATGTAGTGTTACTAATTTATAACAATCTTGTGAGTCCAATTAAATATATTTTTATATGCGATTACATTTAAAGACATTCATTTGCATCATTTTCACATCTTTCACATTTGATCATCCTTTCCAATCCTAGGGGCATTCAAGGAGTAATTAATAATGAAACACTTTATCTTGGTGTATTAAAAGGAGTAGAAGAAAATCTAGTAGATTTTAAGAAAATTTGTTAAAATTAATGATATATGATGATTAAAATTTGAATAAGACTCATACTTACAAAGGGTCATTTTGCATTTAGGGGAAAAGCTTTATGAGGTCGAGAATCTATGTTTTCAATCAATATTTCACTAAGAAAACTCATTTCATCAATCAATATGTATCTAATATGTCATTATCCAAGAGATTTCACTAATAAAGAGGTAGTTTTACTAGGTTGACAATATGCAAGTTTAGAATCTTCATTAAATAATATTCATTATTTGGTCACATAGCTAAGTAACTTTATCCATTACATTTACCATCTATGCTTTTACACCGGAACCTTTAGTCACGCACTTTCTCATATCAGTGATGTGAAGAGGAAGATGAAGATGAAGGCTATGTACAATTACCTACCAACCATCTCACCAGAAAATTCTAAGACATTACCACTTTCCAGGGATATTCCTTTAGAAGAAAGTGTTAGTTTGACATTCAACTTTAGGGATCGTAGAGTACTACCATTGGCTGAAGTAATAGAAATTTCTTCTAGTAACAATTCCAAGGGATATGTACCACGGACGTTGCCAAATGAGAAATGGTCTCATGAACAAATGTATGTGAAAATTGTGGATTACATTGTTGATGAACACCATATTGACATTGCTTCTCAGAACTATGAATCTCATGAAAAATATGAAGGTTATTATCCTTTTTGGGATAGGTACGAACAAATGAGAGATGAACAAAAAAATAGGCAATAACAGTTTTCTTAGTCTATAGGTTATACTCCTTTAAGTTATGTGTCTGAGAGTGAATCCGAAGGATACTCTCCACTCGACTATCTAAATAGTCACTCCATGTAATCGAAAGGATATTGAAATCCTCAAGAAGTGAATAAAATTATGTGTTTATCAAAAGAAGCATTTGCTTAATCTTATGTGGAATTCTTGTGTACATATGAATGTTTATTTGTATGTTTTCCATAAGATAATTGATAACATAATTTAGTCTAACATGGATAAAACATTTAGGTAAAAACCATTCACATAAGCATGGTGAGGACACAAACTAATCCCGGTGGAAGTCAAGAGGTTGGAAAAGGAACCACTGGAATAGAGGCAAGGCTTGACCAAATTTTGGAAAAGCTGGCTAACCTTGAACAAGAAAGAGTTAAGGATAGGGTAGAAAAGGAAGTACCCATTAATGAGCATGAGGGAGAAAATTCTTCCCATGGGCATAATGAAAACCATAATCATGAGAAAGAAAAATCACCTATGCCATATGTGGAAAGGAATAAGAAGCTTGTGGCTTCCAAACTTTCTAGAGACATGAAAAAGGTTATTCCACCTAAGTTTGATGGTAGTGTTGGAGGTGATGAGGTTGAGGTGTGGCTTGTTCAAATGGAAAAGTATTTTGAAATACAAAACTATGATGGGGTTACTAAAGCCGCATGGGGTGTGTATCAGTTAGCAGGAGAAGCCTCTAATTGGTGGATGAACACGAAGTTGCAACTTAATATCAACTCATGGAAGTTGACATGGGGATAATTTGTGGAGATATTCTGCAAAAGATGGTTACCGCAACTTTACTAAGACCAAAAACTTTCAAATTTCTAAGGTTTGAGGCAAGGTAACATGTCAGTCAATGAATACTAGGAGAAGTTCACTTGACTTCTACGCTATGTTCCCATATATCATAAGGATGAGTGTTTCTGTATTAGGAAATTTATAATGGGACTCAATAGTCAAATTGGAGAATTGGATTTGCATAGTCCAACAACAATGGATCTTGTATATGAAAAAGCAATTAAGTAGGAGCAAAAGCTTAGGGCTAATTCCACTCATCAAGAAAGAAAAGAGCAAAAGAAAGATGTGGAAGTTCCTAACAAGATATTAACATTTCAATATATTTTCAAAACATTAGAAAAATAAAAATAAAATGATATGAGTGACTAATTTATTTTAATTCTTGTTTGGATTTATTACTAAAGAATCCTAGCCATAGTAGACATTAATAACACATCTTTTGTAATTTTTTAAATGATAACTATTCAAAGAACCATAATTTTTTAACACTTAAACTTGTGTTCTCAATACTAAAAAAATAAAAAAATGACTTGCAATTACTGTCAAACTTCTCAATAGAAAAAGTGGCATTATCAATGAGATTATTATCAAATTTCTCAACAAAAAAAATCTAATGTGAATGAGATTATTATTAAACTTCTTAACAAAAAAAGTACCATCATGGATGCCATGACCTTTAAAACTTACACTTGTACTAGACCAATACCAATAAATTACAAAAACAACAAAAAAATATTGTCAAACTTCTCAATAGAAAAAAAACACCATTATTATAAGGGAAAGGACCCACTAGTTGAGCATGTTCCAATAGTTGTTATAGCATTCGTTGATTTAATGTCCAATATTTTTAACAATATTGCACCAATAGTTGTAACTCTAAAGTTGTTAATGTTGTGGTGAGTACCCATAACTGGATGAAATGTATTCCTTAAATCTAAAAATAAATAAATCATGTGAGGCCACATCAACACACTAATAAAACATGACTTAGTGCACAACTATCAGTCTAACTTTTTTTTGGAATTTTTTGGACACCTCAACAAAATGTATGATGATGTAGCATCATATTTGATTTTGTGGCTTGAAACCTTATTTATGAGAAGGGGAATTGCCAAGTAAGTTGTAAAAAACTGGGAGTGATTTGAAATTTCCAAGTGAATTTTGAGAAGTGTGAAGGTAGGGTGCACAATTACTAGGTCCTCTCCCCTAGAACGTCATTCATCCTATGAGTAAAGTGGTGTCCCTTAACATGTGTATTCAATGCCTTGTATTGTTTGAAGGGATGGTTGGAAGAGTGTAATGCATGGGGATTTTCAAGCCACTAGAGTGAAAGGTAAATGGAGGAATTTGTAGTGGGTTCGAAACCCATGCAATGATCTTTACTCAGGTTTGGTTTGATTAGATCTAATGGAGGGATTATGGACTTATTAGAATATTGAAATGTTATCATCCTTCAAAAAAGAATAATATTAATGAAGTGTTGGAGCAAAGAAATTTCATGTTACATTTTTGTTAAAAATATATCTTCTCCTAGAATGCAACAATTCTTAGATTTGCACAAAATTGAGTTGTTGAAAAGGATTCATAAATTATCAAGCAAATGCAACTGGTAGGTATAAAACAAAATTCCACAACCTCTACTAACATCCTCCCTGCTTGTGTCAAAATGGGAGCTTTAGAACAAATATGGACATCCATCAAAGCATAAATAAAATGTTTTTTTGTCAAATGTTATAGTTGTAACTCTCAAAAGGTTGAAGCATGAAGAAGGCATGTGAATTGTGTTGGTAAGATGTCTAAAAAAGATGACATTTATAATAAATAATGACAATATTAAATATATAATTATTAAATAGCCACACAATTTTTTTTAAAGGTCCATTCATATATATTCATATTGCTTCTTTAAAAATAATTTGGGATAGAGATAGATTTAAAAATAATAATAATTTTTGTTTTGATAATTTTATAATAATTTTTTAAATAATAATTTTTTGGGTATATTTTCATATTTAAATTTATACGTATGAGTATAGTGGTGAGAATTGCATGTCTTATATTTTTTTGGCTCATTTTGATTGGGTTGCACTTAATGAAATGACTAGTGTATAAGTGGTATATTTTTCTCAAAAGTTGGCAAATCACCTAAATTTAAGTTGATTCCATCTACACACATTCCTATGAACAAATGCAAAAGCTACATAAATCAATACTATGTTTGTGGGAGAAGAAACCAACAAATTTATGGAAGCTAAAAATACACTATAATTAAGATTTAAAATATAGTTATATATCCTCCACATGGTTTTCTGGGACCACATTCAATGATGTATGACATAAAAGGTGACCCTAGTGCACATTTGTGTTCTTTGTATTTCCCAAATGTGCATTCCTTGAGTTGGCCATTATCAACATTTTTTTTTCAACTATGTGTCATGGGATACACAAATTGTGCTTGTGTTTGTTGCTTTGAACACTTATTGATGTTTCAAACTAATTGTTTTCTTTAATAGATTTGGTTATGATGGTTGATTATGCATTTGATATCATTTACAAATTTTAGTCATAGATGATTTACAAGAGATGCAATGATTTTTTTATGTTATGATAGGTTATGTATTGGTTGACATGTTTTCTATATGAGTTATATTGTATGCATTTATGGCATGTGTCTATACCACTTGCATGTTAGAGATAATGTTCCTCCACATGTTGGTTGTTATTTTTTCTTGCTTTGAGATGCATGTCATGTGTTGTGACAAGTTCCTTGTGAGGAATTGATGTATTTCTTGACATGTTGCATTGAATGTGTGAAACTTTATGCAATAATGTTGTGTTTACTATCAAGATGATGTTGTATGCCTTGAAATGTATGTATTATGCTTTCATGATTTTATTTTCATGGTGCTTTATTAAACTGTGTTTTATATATGTGTTGGGATTATAGATAATGTACATGGCATTGAGTTGTTTGGATGGGATGATTATATCTATTGTGTGATGTTATACCTCATTAGATGATTTACTATGTGTGTGTGTGAATTGAATGTGCAAGTACATGGTCATCTTCTCACCTAAATATACAAGTTTAGGTTATTTCTCATATAGTGGTTGTATCAAAGATATCATTTTAGGTCAATGTGATTGGTAACTTCTATTGCACATGGTTTGGCTGTGATATACGCCATGTTTTCCCTTATGATTTTGGATCCAAAGAGATGGTGATTCAAGAACCCATATGTTATGAAAAATCATAAAATGAGGTTGAGCCCTTCATGTGTGTTTAATTTATCTTTTGCGGTGCATTCAAATTTACTTTGAAATGCATGTTTACTATATTACAAAATAATTAATGTGTGCATCAAAAAAATAATATTTATTCCATAGTAGGATATAAGTTTGTTGCATTATTACATTTTGGTAGTATAGACATCTAAATTTAATCACTTCCATATGATTAAATTTATTGCCTTTCCGTCTACCATATTAATATTAATTTATTAAATTAATATTATACCTTTTGTCTCATAAACGGTAAAGTATTTAATTTAATAATTAATACTTTGTCTGTCACCTTATTCCTCCCTAAATTAAATAAATACGCTAATTTATTTAATTTAGTCATTTTCCCCTTTTGATTTAAAATCAATTTAAAATTCCTCGCTTTCTCTCTCCTTGTCACATCCTCCATAACCTTGCCCTAATCTGAATTAATTTAATTAATTCATGATTATGATATGCATCCTCTTAATCAGAGATTAATGTCACATCCTCCTACATTTTCCACTTGCCTCTAATCTTCCATTAATTAGCCTAATCCAATGTTTGCACAACCTTAATCAAGGTCATTAGTTTGCACCACTTTTTAGCCAACCTTTGCATTTGCCTTCTTTTGGCATTGAGCCCCTTTCCCATGTGAATTTTTAATTCACATTTATTTGACCTAGATTCCCCTCCTTTATATGTGAATTTTTAATTCACATTCCCTCCTTCCAAGGCTTCTAGAACCTTGGACTTGTCACAATCTCCACATGTGACCAAGTCCCACCTTTTTGGAGCCCACCTTTTATCCTCTAGATCCTCCTAGGAATGTGAATTTTTAATTCACACTTATTCCCCCAACCACCTTTTCTTTTCCTATGTAGAATTTTGAGGAATTCCAAAATTCCTCAAATGTCCCTTTCACTCCCACTTGGGGACAAGGAATCCCTTTTTGAGAAAATCTCCTCACTCCCCAAGGTGCATGTCCTTTTTCCACCTCATGTACCTTCTTGACACCTCACTTACACCTCATATCCTCTTGTCCACTTCACCCTCCACATGTCAAGATGTGAGGGCTTGTGAGTTCTCAACCCACCATAGCCCTTCATCTTAGACTTGTTGGATCAATCTTGACCGTTGAATTCTCTAGAGAATTCAAATTCTCTTATAAATACCCCCTCCCCAAGGGCATTTTAAAACACTTTTGCATCTTCATAACTACATGCTGCCAATTTGAATCCCCAACCCTTTGCCATCATCTAGCCATCTTTTTAATCATTTGCCCATCTAATCTTGCATTTTAGTCATTCAAACAATCATCTAAGGAGCACATAATCAATTCCAAACAAGGGCCAATCAAAGAGATATCAACAACAAGGGAGGTAAAATTGCTTGTGTTTCATTTTATTTACATTCCTTTTCGTTGTATCACTTTTTTGGCTAATTTTGAGGTGTCCTTGGTATTTTGTCATTTCATATTTCTTAGTTATTTTGTACATTTAGAGTAGAGGATAAATTTCAAGGTTCACATTTCTGGCACGCCCGGTGGGACCCACAAACGGGTCTTGCATTTAACTCCCCTCTTGTATTAAGTATTTTGCAGGAAAAACTCGCAGAAAGGCGGCAGCACCCTCTGCTTTACCGCAGAAAGGCGGCAGTGCCCCACTTTACCACAGAAAGGCGGCAGCGCCCTCCTGGCCACTACAGAAAGGCGACAACTCCCCGCATTTGAAAGTTTACCTTCCTCTAACGTGTTTGTTGTCATTAGAGACATATTTAGAGGGCTTTGTTAACACTCTTTTTGCAGGGAGAGGGGCACAACCAACAGTTTTTCTTAAAAATCTAACAAAGGTTGTTGCAGAAAGGCAGTAGCGCCCTCTGCCTCACTACAAAAAGGTGGCAGCACCCCGCATTCGAAAGTTTATTTTCCTCTAACGTGTTTGTTGTCATTAGGGACATATTTAGAGGGCTTTGCTAACACTCTTTTTGCAGTGGGAGGGGCATAACTAACTAATTTTTTTTTTAAATCTAACAAAGATTGTTGCAAAAAGGCGGCAGTGCCCTTCTGTTCACTGCAGAAAGGCGGCAGTGCCCTTCTGTCCACTACAGAAAGGCAGCAGTGCCCTCTGTCTTACTTCAGAAAGGCGGCAGCGCCCTGATTTCACTGTAGAAAGGTGGCAGCGCCCCAAAATAGCACAGTTTGGAAGGTAAAATAGTTATTTTAGCTTCGTTTTTGCTTCCATTTTTTGCTATTTTCAAGTAGTAACCCTCTAACACTATTTTGGCAAGGATATTGGTGTTTTTTGCTAACGTTTTGCAGCGTATTGTGACGTAATTTGACCAAGGATGAAAAAGAAGACAACTAACATTTGTTTGCAGGGTCATCTACGTAATTAGATTTTCAAAAATTATCTTTACTATTTTCAAATATAGTCTAAATTAGGGGGATTAAGTTTCATTGCTTGCTGTGATTGCTTGTTCTTGTGTCACCCAAGGGGGCATTAATTCATTTTCGCTTTCCCCTTGCACTTCGTGTGAGCCTGGGGAGTAGTTGAAAATAGTTAGTGTCTTCTTTTTAGTGGGACCTGCTTGGGGATTTCATCACCCCAAGGGACGATTCCAACCACGCGTACCAGCGGGGTATATAAAGGGGGGAGAACGAAAGTTGTACCCCAATCCAGTTGTGTTGTAATTGGCGGAGTGTCGAAGCTAGGGTGATACCTAGATAGACGTGAAGAGTTGGTCTGAGCCTTTCAGTATCTCGCTGGGGTTCCTGACTCACGCTTGTGATGGACTGGTGTTCACGGTTGTGTCTCACGTACTGAGAGTATATCGAGGACTCCCTAGAAGTCTTGTGCATCCTAGATTAAGACTTTGCCTTGTCATACCTGTAATATTAATCATAGGATTGTGCTTGCTTGAGGTGTTTTCTTATGAAAAATCTATCAAATTTTTGATGCTTTGAACTTGTTTTATCATTTTGCGTCCTTGCCATAGCCCTTGCAATCAAAACCAAACTTTGTCTTACTGCAGAAAGGTGGCAACGCCCCTGATTTTACTGCAGAAAGGTGGCAGCGCCCCTGATTTACTGCAGAAAGGCGGCAGCGCCCCTGATTTCACTGCAGAAAGGCGACAGTGCCCCTGATTCACCACAAAACACTGTCTACGCCCCTGATTTTGCTGTCAACGCCCTAATTTTTGCTGTAGAGGGGCGGATTTGCCCTCCTGTACACCTGAAATTGCCCCATTTGGATCTATTTAGCCTCTAAATCACCATTTAATCATCCCCAACCATTATCCCATCATCCTAAGCCTTCATTTTTGTCACTCTAAGCCTCCTGAAGCCTCCATTTGATCCGTTTAAACCTCCATTCTATCACTCCAAATCTTCGTTAACCATTTAAAACCCCCATTCATTCTTCACAAATCATCTTTAATCCACCTTTTTCATTTTAATTTTCCATTCACAAGTCAATACCCTCACCTAACAAACATCACAACTTTACCATTCACACCTCCCAAACACCACCCATAGCCAAACTGTCTTAACCTTGTATCACAAAGTGGTTACCTAAATTGACTATAGCACTTGAAGTTGATTATTAGTCTTTAACTTCAACCCCAATCAATTCGCTTCCATCTTGAGGTGAATTCGGTGTTGTAAGTTATCATCCTCAGCCCAATCAATCCATTCCTATCTTAAGGTGGGTTCGGTGCCGTAATTATCCTCTTAATCAATCAAAGCTCTAGGGCCGTTAAGGGTAATCTCACGTGATCAAGCTTAAGGTCTCTCTCTCACATCTTTCATACCCATCCAATAGTCTAAATCAAATCCAACAAATCCAATCCAATCCAATTCAATCCAATCAAATCCAATTCAATCCAATCAAATCCAATCCAATCCAATCCAATCCAAATCCAAATCCAAATCCAATCCAATCCAAATCCAATCAAAATCCAATTCAATCCAATCAAATCCAATCCAATCCAATCCAATCCAAATCTAATCAAAATCTAATTCAATCCAATCAAATCCAATCCAATCAAATCCAACCCAATCCAATCAAATCCAATCCAATCCAAATCCAATCAAATTCAAATCTAATCTAAATCTAGTCCAATCCAATCGAAACCCAATTTGATCTAATATATCCTAACAAAGGTTGATCCAAATCCAAACCCCATCCAAATCACACTGTGTCCAATCACAATCAACTCATCCTACATTTGCATGCCCGTTCAGACCCGTTTACAGGCAAAGAAAATGGTCGATCGTCAAGCTCAAAACGCCCCATCAAACAACCCTCAAGATCCCAAAAACACCTCATCAGATCCTCACAAGGGTACCAACATCACTCATGATCCCCATAATGGTACTTCATTGCACTGCAACACTGAGAATCAAAATAACTCGCCACATGGAGAAGAGAGTATGGTTAATCAGCCTGAACTTACACTCGAGGAACATTTTAGTAATCCCGCCAATGTACAAATGACTGACCGTTTGCTTGAGAAACATGGGGAGGAAATCTTGGCCCACCTAATTGAGAAGGGTGTCAAACCCCCCTCAAATGTTGACTGGTCCAAATATCGAGGTGCCCCATCTAATGTACTCGAAGGGTCCCAAAATGCACCAGAAGGTTCATACTTCTCCAATGTCCCTCCAGTGGAGGGTTGGCATCAACCTGAATTTGGCAACGTCGTTCTTTATCAGGTTAACTATCCCCCACACGCTTCGACCTCAGCTATAGGAGGACCTCAAGTGCTTGATCCCAATGACCCCTTTGCTTATGGCATGCCACAAAATGTTCCACAACCTCTGCCATTAACACTAACCGCCCCCCCTCCTTTGAACCAACCTACAGTCAACATTGGGGGCACCTCCTTTGCCACATCACTTCCACCTCCCGGGCCTACAAATCTTCCACCTCAACAGGTTCACCAATCTACCATTCCACCTCAATTACCTCCACCAGACACACCCCAGCTGAACATTCCGAGCGGAACCCAACAACCCCCTTTACAAAATATGCCTATGCAACCTCTGCCCTTTCATCTGCAACAACTTATACACAATACTTTGGCCTCTTCACAACAACCATCTCAACCAACTGCCCAAACCATATCTCCCTTTCTCGTGTCCCTTTTGCATCCAAAGGTCCAACCACAACATAATATCCCACCTCAGTCCATACAACACTTGACGCCACAACAACAACCTCCACAACACTACTACTATCATAATCAACAAAAATTTCCCCAACAATCGTTTTATGTGACCTCCCAACAATCACAACATAGCCAATACCCCCAATACCAACAAACCAACACACAACAATACCCTCAATACCAAAAAACCAACACACAACGTCCTATCCAAGTTCCTCAACAACCTACCCCACACCTTCACCAAAAAAATTCATATTATGCCCCACAACAACAACCCCCATATCAACAGAATCCCCCGTCTTACCAGCAAACCATGTCATCATCCAATCATCCAAACCTGTATTTCAACAATCTGATGCCCTTTCAACAAGATCCTTCATCATTCTATCATCAATATCCCCCCAACCCACCACCAGCTAGCTCAGATTTGTTGGAAATCAAAACTGCACTTAAGGACCTTCAAGCAGGGGGCACAAAACAATCATTCAAATTTGAAGATATATGCCCATATCCGTTTGATCCATCAATCTCATTGATCCCATTCCCTAAACATTTCAAGATTCCAAAATTTGACAAATACAAGGGAGACAAAGACCCTAAGGCTCACTTGCAGGAGTTTTATGCACAGTGTCAAGAAGTCATGTACAGTGATAACTATCTCTTGTGCTTGTTCCCATGAAGCCTAGCAAGCCATGCCCTAGATTGGTTCATGACTCTCGAAAAGGGGTCTATAAAAACTTTTGCAGACTTATCAGAGCAGTTTGTATCCTACTTCTCTTTCAATTTGCAAAAGGATACAAACACCTTAGATCTCCTGAAAGAGAAACAACGTGATGGAGAAACCTTTACCAGCTACCTCCAACGGTGGCGTGCATTAGCTAGTCGAATGAAGAACCCTTTGAAAGAAAAGGACATGGTCACTCTTTTCGTGGAAAATTCTCATCCTGACATGGCCCACAATTTTAGACTACATTGTGTCACCACTTTCGTAGAAATAGTGGAAAAAGGACCTATTCTTGAACGTGCCCTTATTGCTAAAGGACACATCAAAATACACAGTCATGATAAAGAAAGGTCATTTGGAGATAAACCACGGTTCTGGAATAAGAACAAGAATGTGGTAAATGACGGAGTGATGGACACCAAACATGTCCAAATAGCTAATGCATCCCAAAAGCAACAACAGTCTATACCTAATGCCATATCTGTACCACAGGGGGCACCTCATCTCCCTCAACAGTCAAACCAAAATAATCGGGGGAACACCAAACATTAATACGCCCAATTGGGTGAACCCCTGAGTGTTGTTTTTAATAAATTGTTACAAATTAATTACCCCATCGCATACCCTGTCACCAAGCCATTCGACGAGTCAAAACCTAAACCATCATGGTTTAAGGAAAACGAGTATTGTGACTTCCATAAGATCAAGGGACACTTGTTAAATAAGTGTCAGGGTTTGAAAAATTATGTCCAAGATCTCATTGATCGAGGAGATATCAAGGTTGACCCCAGTCAACCTTCGTCGTCCAATGCTCAACTGCAAATCTATCAAAACGCCTTCCCAAACCATAATCAAGGTCCTAGCACCTCCAATAGTAATCCCCAAAACAACAGCACAAATAATGTGAATTACAAGAATGTACCCTTCAATTATGAAGGCGTTATTCATTACATTGAGCAAGTGGAACCCCGAATATCCATGATACACGTTAAAGCCAAAGACCCTCAATGTGCTGTGACTACACGACGAGCCCGCATCACCGTCCCTGCAGCCTCCACACCCATCCAACCCACTCCTGTAAACTCTCAATATAACATCCTTGATCACCTAGGGAAGACCCCCGCTCACATATCCATTTTAGATTTGCTTAAGTCTTCCCCGGTACATCAAGAGATCCTCAATAGAGCCTTACAGGAGACCCATGTAGCAAATGACATCGACCCCACACAATTCCAAGCTTTGGTGGGACACTTGGCTTTGTCTCATCACCTCCACTTCAGCCAAGATGATATGCCCAACATTGACTTCAATCACAACCGCCCCCTACATATCAAAGTCATAGTCGCCCGTCATAAAATAAAAAGAGTCTTGGTAGATAATGGCTCTGCCCTCAATTTATGTACTTTGAAATTCATAAAACAGGTAGGGTATACTCAAGCGGACCTAAGCAACCAGATAATTACAATCAAAGCTTATGACAATGCAGAGAGAAATTCAGAAGGAATCATCAGTCTCCCTATCCAAGTGGGACCTATGCTCCAATATACTACCTGCTATGTCCTTGATTTGGACTTACCGTATAATTTCCTCCTTGGCCGCCCATGGCTCCATGCTATGCAAGTTGTCCCATCCATGTACCATCAATGCCTCAAATTCCCAATCAATGGACAGGAGGTCACCATCTATGCCGACCCCCAACCGTTTGAGTATTGTCGAGCTTTAGAAGCATCTTTTCCCCATTTACATTATTGTCCTGGGGTCAAAATGGGGGCATCCCAGTCGTTATCCTCCAATCCATCATCCACCGTAATCACCACTCCATCCTCCGCCACTAATCCTTTAGTCACTAGAGTCTAGATCATTGACAAAGGGTGCGGTGAGTATGAGATGCATACGGCTCTCAATGTAGCGACCATGCCACCGTCACCACATGAGTACAGTCAACCTTCACATGCCACACAAAAGGAAGACAAGATCATCACCTTCAGTGGTAAAAACATTCCTACTACCACTTTCAGATCCCCGAGTGTCAAGGTCGATGCACCAGAGGAAGACATAAGCCAATGGGTATACCAAGAAGAGCCCGAACCAGAAACTCCTCTAAAGAAATATTTTCAAGAAAAGTATCCTTGGCCAACAAAATTCATGGAAAAGCATAACTATCAAGGTAGAGGCCTAGGAAAAGAGGAACAAGGGCGGTTGCAACCCATTGATACACCACAGTCACCAATGAAGGTAGGAATTGGGTATGACAGCAAACAGAAAGATCTTGCAACATCATCTAATACTTCTCATAGTATCACCATGGACGAGGGCTCATTGGCAGACATACCCGAGGAGGAATCCATCATACATGCGTACGATGATGTTGATCACACTGACTTATCGTCCATGTTCAAATGCCTATCCGTTTGCACCATCAGCCTGTCCCTTCGTCACCATGAACTCATTGATTGGGACCTACATAACACCACACCTATCAGTATACTTGCAGACATGTACGTCAACCTTATGGGATTGGGGGAGGATGAACACTCCAGTCGTAAAAGTAAAAGCAAGAAAAATAAAAAGAGGTCATCTAGTGAAAACCTCCCCGAGGCACTTCCTGATCTAGAAAAAGTAAAAATAAAGGACGCATCTAATGGCAAAAACCTCGAAGAGGCGCCAGAAGATGGAGATGTTCATCTTCCCCTTATGGGAACTCAGCTCTCTGCCAGATCATCTATCCTGATCGAAGAGACGCAAGAAGTTAATTTGAGAACTGCTGACAGTCCGAAGATCACCTATGTAGCCAAGTCACTCTCCGAACAAGAGCATCCGATCTTTGAACAAATACTCCGAGAAGGAATCATCAACTTTGCCTAGTCATACTCAGACATGCCAAGCTTAGACCCTGCTTTAGTGGTTCATCACTTAGACATCCACCCAGATGCCAAGCCTGTCAAACAAAAACTCCGTAAGATGCACCCGCAAGTCGCATTGTTAGTTAAGAAGGAATTGGAGAAGTTACTGGACGTAGGTTTTATCAGACCAATTGACTACTCCGAATGGATCTCCAATATAGTTCCAGTTGCCAAACCCAACGGAGACATTTGGGTTTGCACTAATTTCAGGGATCTCAACAAAGCCTGCCCAAAAGATGATTTCCCTCCTAATATTGACATATTGGTCAACCTAACAACAGGACATGAGATGTTGTCCCTCATGGATGGCTTCTTCGGTTACAACTAGATCCGAATTGCACCTGAAGACCAGCACAAAACCGCCTTCACAACTCCTTGGGGCACCTTTTGTTACAATGTTATGCCCTTTGGTCTCAAAAATGTGGGGGCAACGTATCAGAGAGCCATGATGGTTATCTTCCATGACCTCATCCATATCATCATGGAAGACTATGTTGATGACCTATTAGGGAAATCCAGAACACGAGCAGAACATCCTGCCATCCTGAAAAAGATATTCGAGCGGTTAGAGCACTATAAGCTGCGGCTGAATCCAAAAAAGTGTGTCTTTGGGGTCACGTCAGGGAAATTGTTGGGTTTCATAGTCTCTCGCAGAGGTATTGAAGTTGATCTTGCCAAGGTAAAGGCTATTCTAGACATGCCACCTCCACGTAATCTAAAGCAGTTAAGAAGCCTCCAGGGAAAGATGTAGTCCATCCGTCGGTTCATCGCCCAGCTCGCAGATAAATGTCAGCCATTTACCCATCTTTTGAAGAAAGATTCCACCTTCCGATGGACTCCACAGTGTCAAATGGGTTTTGACAAAATCAAAGAATATTTAGCTCATCCACCGATTCTGATGCCACCTATTCCAGGAAAACCCCTCCTGCTTTATATCTCTGCTACCTCAGTCGCACTGGGGGCATTATTGGCACAACACGATGAGTCACTCAAAGAGAGAGCAATCTACTATATCAGCCGAACACTAGTTGGTTACGAGCTAAATTACTCCCCTATGGAAAAAAATTGTCTAGCATTGGTTTTCAGCACATAGAAACTACGCCATTACATGCTCAGTCATCCGGTCAAATTAATTGCTAAAATTGATCCCTTGAAGTATCTGTTATCCAGAACCACTTTGACTGGTCGCATGGCCAAATGGGTCATGCTGCTAAGTGAATTTGACATCGAGTATGTAGAGTGTAAAGCTATCAAAGGACAGGTTATTGCTGATCAATTGGCCGAAGCACCAATAGTAGATGCTTACCCAATAGACACTGAATTCCCGGATGAAGAAATCTACACAGTGACAGAAGCACCGACTTGGATGTTATATTTCGATGGCTCATACACTCATAATGGATTGGGGGCAGGAATTCTATTAGTCACTCCTCAAGGTGACTACATCCCAAAGTCATTCAGGATAGCGTTTTCTTGTACAGACAATATGGCAGAATATGAAGCTCTCCTCATCGGCCTTAGAATTGAAAAATAGTGGCACATAACACATTTGAAATTCTTTGGGGACTCCTTGCTGGTTATCAGACAAGTTAATGATGAATTCCTCACAAAGGATGACAAACTGCTACCCTATAAACGCATGGTGGATGATTTCAAAAAATATTTCACCTCCATACAGTTTGACCAAATCCCTCGGGTACAGAATAAAGCAGCAGATGCCATGGCCACTATTGGTTCTTTGATTGACATGCCCAAGGATCGAACAGAGTGTGAGTCTCTTGTCGAACAACTATTAATCCCTGCATATGATGTCCCTGACACAGACATGGTGTGCGATATTGTAGGTCCCGCCTCCCCGTGGTACCAAGACATATACACTTACCTCCGTAACAACACCATACCCCCAGAACTTACACGCAACCAACGTAAATCCTTTATCCATCGTTCATCCCGATACATCATCGTTGGTGATATGAATTATCATCGCGGGTATGATGGAATCCTCCTGATATGTCTGAATGAGACCAAAGCCCAAACGGTACTAACGGAAGTGCATGGTGGTATTTGTGGGGCTCACTCAAATGGTATGGCTCTAGCCAAAAAAATCTTGCGGGCTGGATATTACTGGCCTACATTGGAACATGATGCTTACGAATTCGTGAAGAAATGTCTTCCGTGTCAACAGCATGCAGATTTGATCCATGCACTAGCACAAGAGCTTCAACCTCTCCTAGCACCTTGGCCATTTTCTCAATGGGGTTTTGACTTGATTGGTAAGATTCTCCCACCATCATCTGACGGCCATACATTCATCATCACCGCAACTAAGTACTTCACCAAATGGGTGGAAGCAATGCCACTCTCACAAATCACCGGTACTCAGATTTCTAAATTCATCCTTTACCATATCCTCTGTAGATATGGTATCCCATCTACCATCATTTCTGATAATGGAAAGCCGTTTAAAAACTAAGCCATGAAACAACTCTGTGACACATTCCATATTCAGCATTGTTGGTCTACGCCTTATTACCCCCAGGGTAATGGTCAGGCAGAAGCGACCAACAAAACCCTCATCCGCATTCTCAAAAAGGTGGTCAATAACACTGGATGAGATTGACACCTTCACATTCATCCCGCCCTCTGGGCATACCGCACATCCATCTGTACCCCAACAGGCGCTACCCCTTACTCTTTAGTATATGGTGCATAAGCCGTCTTGCCAATCAAAGTTGAGCTTCCCTCATTGAGAATTTCTTTGAAGAACCTCATCAACGAAGACGATGCTCGCATTGCACGTCTTGCACAGCTAGAGTTACTGGATGAACGTAGAATATGGGCCTATGATCACCTACAAGTATACCAGAATCGCCTCAAGCATCATTACAATAAAAAGGTCCGCCCTAGACAATTCCAGGTTGGTGAACTTGTTCTCAAGGAAAATCAGCACACTCAGCAAGACCGCAACAAGAAAGGAAAATTTGAGGCAAACTAGCTGGGGCCCTATATCATCATTGCCAATTATGGATCTGGAGCTTATAAATTGACTACTCTGGAAGGAGATCCCCTTGACAAACCTATCAATATTCTCCATCTGAAAAGGTTCTACGCTTAGGTCTGCTTGATCTACCCTATCAAAAAATCAAAAAACAAAAAAAAACAAAAAAATCAAAAAAGTGACCAAAAAAAATAGTAAAGAGAAATAAATCTGCCCTATGGTGAAAAACACCTCTTGGTGGCGCCTTGGATAAGTATGGATGGTGAAAACCTATCACCAAGCGTCATCCATAGAGGGCTTAATCATTATCTACCTGGCATCCTAGTTATTTTATGTTGTCATCTGCACTATCACCCCTACCCACATCAGCCTAGGCCATTTGGTATTTGTTGATTGAGCACTGGACAACCCATCTCACCTATCCCTCATCTTGAGCTTTTTTTTTATATACCCCACTTTGAGCTTATGTCTTTTGTTTCCCTTTGTCGGTCGGTCCATGTCATCATGTAGAATCACCCATTGTGTCAGTCCCCATCTAGGTTTCATCCTTCTGCGTCATTTTCCTCCTTTATCGAACTACGTTGCCCCTGCGCTTTCACGTAGGCAAGGTTGGTCATTTGATCCTCCCCCGGGGCATTTTTCGGTCGCGTCTTGTGTGCATCATCGGTCACCATTATCTTCTTTTTGCTTTATCCATGGTCCTTTTCTATGAACTACGAGGGCTTTGTGCTTTCACGTAGGCAAGGCCAATCTTTGATCGGCCCCCGAGCCCCTAGGTCTTTAGGTTATGTCTTGTCTCCCTTGTGTTGTGTCATCAAGCTATGCCTTTATCTAACTGGTCCTTAACAAACAAAACCCACTTGTACCAACGAATCTGATCAATTTTGAATATCCTATATCATATCGATCTCTTCACTTAGTATCCATCATAGGTCTCAGTAGGATACATCCTTCCTAACAGACCTCATCAATTCCATCTATCCCCTTGATCCTATGGCAATGGACATTTGAAATTGATTGCGATCTTTTGATACTTTTGATTTTTGTTTATCATTTGAGCTTCCTATGATCACTTGTCAAGGCCACCATAATCCATCATATTATGGCATGTTTTGAATGATCTACATAGGGGCATATCTTGATCTTTTCTTTGATTATGTCTTCTCGGTTGTCCCACATAGTACCCACCAAGATCGTAGAGATCTTGTGTTATGTTGGGGCATCCTTTTGTGCTTGTGGTTATCTCAACACTAGACCCAAACAAGGTCTTCGTGACTTTGGGGGTATTGGGATAGCCTTCTTGTCTGGCGTGTTTGTTTCATGTATTAGACACTAATTTACCTTGGTACTCCATACCTTGGTGTATCGTGTCTCATGCTATAGCAAAAACCAGTGCTCCAAAGATGGTAAATTGAATTAGGATTGCATTATCATTGCATTAACACTCACCCTATGGTTTTGGTTGTGAAAATACTTTCCCTCATTCTTTGCCCTTCTTCTCAGGATACTGATAACTTTTGACAGATGCCAAATGACATCCATCTTCACAATCACCACATACCCACCTCCCATTATCATGTCAGTTCTTATTGGCACTTATGGTCATGTGTTTCCTCTAAAATTATACTATGCCATACATCCATCATCACTTGCATTACGTGTTAGGTCTATCGCCACCTTCATCATCACATGTTAGGTCCATACATACTTCGCCACCTGCATCACAAAGTGTTAGATGCATAATACATCACATCCTGCATATATAAAAGGTTCATACAAAATCCATCTTACACATATACATACATGACAAATAAGTCAACTAGGCATCCATATATGTAAATTATCATAGATCCCATAAGTACACATAACATATCACCATTCATATTCCATAAGTACATATATCCAACCATCCACATAAATCAACGCATACGCATAAATAAAATTATTCATATTTCAATCATCCATGTAAATAACCCAACACATGAGCATAAATAAACCAATGCATCCATCCACATAAACATATAGTACCGTATACACATGCATATAATCATCCATCATAAACAGAAACATACTACATGGTGTCAATACGAACTATCTCATAACTAAATAATATAGCATGTGTCCCATGTCCATCATATATATATCCCTCATATGACAAAGTACAAAACCCAGAGATATAGAACATCTCTGATCTCTATCAATACATCCTACACAGTCCATCATGCATCTGTCAAAAACTCAGTAAGCCTGTCACCTCCCAAATGAACTCCCCACATCTGATCTCTGTGGAGACTCAAGTCCTGCTCCTATGCCTGGTGAAACACCTGGTGAATCACTAAAACCACGTGTTTGTGTCCCCAATGACTGAGATGGCGCTGGCATCTGAGGTGTCTGCCTGGTATAACGGAATAACCACTGAGACAGGTTTGGAATGGAATGGTAGTATGCGACCATCCAAAATCCTGCCTCTCTCGCGTTCTCCTCTCACTTCGCAACCTGCACCCGAGCGGAATTCCACTCCTGCCGATATCTGTCTCGATCCCTGGTGATAGCTCTCCTCTCCTGCTCCCAGGCCTCCTGAGCTAACTGACACTGTGCCAACTCCGCCTGTAATCTATCCCTCTCTCTTTCCACCATCTGCACATCTGCTCCGAGCATCCCATCCACACCCTGACCTGTCGGAACACCAGCCATCGCAGCATCCCTCTCTGCTTGTAGGGCCTGCATCTACATCTCTGCTGCATCCCTCTCCCTCTCAGCCCCCTGTGCCCGCGCTACTGCTGCATCTCTATCCCTCTAGAGAGCCTATGCCCGCAACTCTGCTAAATCCCTCTCTCCGGAGAGTCGCTACCTCTGCCACTGCCTCATCTCTCCCCCTCTGCAATGCTTGTATCTCTACCTCTGCTGCAACTCACTCACCCTGTACCTGCGCCTGTGTTGCATCCCTCTTAGCCCGCATAATCCGTGCCTGCTCTACTGCCGCGACCTCCCTCTCCTGCATCAACCCCATATCTCCAAGTGCCTGCTTAAGACAATGTACCCTGTCCTGAAGCTCGTCCCACTCTCGAAGATCCCTTGACTGTTGACTAGTACACCCTGTCCCCTGATCTACTCCCTACTCTGTCCTCTCCTCTGGCTCCCCTCTGGCCTGTAAAACCATGACCTCTGCCTGTAATCTGTCGCGGTCCCATGTCATCCTAGTCAACTCCCCCTATATCCTCTGCACCTCTGCTTGTGCCCTGTCTCTCTCCCTCAGTGCCCCTCCTAGCTGGAAAGTAATAGCATCATAATCTATCTCCACCACATCCACTCCATCCATCCCTCCTCCCCCACCACGGGCTCCATCTCCCTTCACTCTACCTCCCCACTGTTCCCTCCTTTCCTCCCTCCTCCACGGTCCTCCATTGGCTGTCCACCTCTCCACCACTCCATTCCTCCTCTCCTCCCCTCCTCTCCCCTCTCTGTCCTCACTGGCTTTCAGCCGGGCTCCCTGCTTCCTTCCTTCATCCACATGTGTCTCCCTTTATCCACTCCTTTTCCTTCCACCTCCCTCCATATCATCCACCTCCTTTCCACCCTCACTCCCCACAGGCTCTCACACATTGCTTCACCCCTCTCCTGCTGCTAACCCTCTCTGTCCACCCTCTACTCATGGGCTCTCTGTGGCTGCCCCCTCTCCCCCTGCCGACCCTCTCCTCAACCTCGTCTCTGATGTCTCCTCCTCCTCCTCCCTGCTCTGCCTGCCTGCTCCGGCTCCTTCTATCCCCCCTCGTCTGCCATTGCCTCCTCTCCTCTCCTCTCCCTTGGTGGTCCCTGCTCCTCCGCTGGTCTGGCACCTGCTACCCTCAACCTAGGCCGCACGGGTGTAATCCTCTCCCATAACCTGTTTTAAAACCACCTCCGATATCGCTCGGTCACCACTGGCACCTGCTCTCCTCCTACCCTCCCTGGATAAGCCGCTTGTCCTGCTGCCATCCATGATGCCCTAGCTGTCGTTGGTGATATGCGGCCTCCCCATGGTAGCTCCCTACTATACCGCCAAAACAAGATCGGCGTTGATGGAATATCCTAAATCAAACCAAACTATCTATGCATGCTATCTGGCCGATGAGACTCTACTATGTGTGGTAGGGTCCCAATAATAAAGCACTGGCTCAGAAAATACCCCTCATGCCTCCCTGTATCCGACCATCCCCTGAACTGACGGGCCCTATATGGCCGCCACTCTATCTCCCCCAAATGCAGATCATCAAATGCTCTCCTCCACCCCTCCATATCCCCCTGCATCTCATAGCAGAACATCCACCTTCTCTCCTCCCCATACTCCCAAGCCACGGGCTCACGGTCATCCGCTATCCCCTCCCTCACTACTACCGGTCTAGTCACGGCAATATGCTCCCATGCCCAAATCTGCAGTAGTGTCGCATGTGTCACACTCGATATCTCCCGATAACAGATCCCATGCATGTCTCTGTACAACTGCGCTAATACACAAGAACCCCACGAAAATGGTCCCCCCGCCACTCGACAATGTGGCAGATCACCTCCATATAGTGTAGATTGCATAGCCGTCTACTCCGATCTGGTAGCAGTATCCCGCTAATCAATCCACACAAGAATAATGGTAAAGCTGGCACCCCTATAGTCAAACACTCATCCAAATCCAACTGCCCCTTCACTAGGGGCAGCCTCACATGACCAAACAACACTCTCAACGTCTCATGTAACACCGCCCACGTAGACACCACCTCGCTCACTAATCGACTAGCAATAGGCAGCCTCAAAATACGCCACACGTCCTCCAAGGTCACGGTCATCTCTCCTGTAGGCAGCTGAAATGTAGATTTCTTTGAACTCCACCTCTCTATCAGTGCTGTCAACATCGCCGCGTGTGCTCTAACTACTGGAAACTGCATACAATGTCCTAACCCTGCATGATCCAATGTTGCCGGGTCCTCCACATTCATTGCCGCTATCGTCACCGCCATCACCTCCGACCGCCGCTCATGCACTCGCAATCGCTCAAAACTCTGCATACATAAACATTTTTATCATTAGCCCCTTTTCATTTTTTCGTATTTTTCTCCCCTTTTTTTAGCTACCATCGTCCTTCTCCCACTCCCCTCTCCTGCTGGGTTATGCTTCCCCCCGCTTGGTGGCGACAGATCTACCCTGCCGCAGAGGGGCGGCTCCGCCCCGCCGCGGGGGGCGGGTCCGCCCCCGCAGAGGGGCGGCACCACCCCGGACAGGGCGGCTCCACCCTGCTGCAGAGGGGTGGGACCGCCCCCTCAGAGCCAGGGCGGCCGCTCCCCGAGCCGGGGTGTCCATGCCCCACGCCGGGGCGGCTACGCTCCGGAGCCAAATTCTGCCCCCCCCCCCATGTTTTTTTTATTAATTTTACTTTTTTTTCAAAAACCTAATTCCTACCCATTTTGCTAATTTTTGTCCCCGACAAAACCCATGTCCCCAAATTTTAAAGTTTTGCGTAAACAATGCGTAAATTACATATGAGGGTTTTCTTGCTACTCACCTCCTCTCCGCTTGCGCCCCCGCTGTACATTGCACGAACCCCGTCCGCCCGGTGCACGATCGTGGTATTATTGTCCGTCGGCATAGTGTCTCCTTGTCGGTTTTCACTCCTCTTCTCTCTTTCTCTCCACTGCTACAGTGCAACTGACCAAGGTAATTTCTAAAATTACCTTTTTAACCCCCTCCCCTCAAAAGGTATTTTTTACCTTTTATTTAACCTTTTATCCCTCCAACTAATCCCAAACTTCCCGAGGCTGCCATTTGCAAACCGTACGTCAGATCACCTCCATTCAAAAACCAAAATTGCTTAGTTTTCCACGCTCTATCCAATGGTGTCTTTCTTTTCTTCATATCAAGAGGTTGCTCGGGGCCCCCTTTTTCCTCCCCGCTCGCCCTCTCGAGGGGGCATACCCTCTTACCATTCCTTCATTCATTCAGCCAAGTCATTGGGGCATCATTAACCTTTTCCACGCTAGGGGCATCATCATCTGCCACCTCTTGTCTCATTCGCATATTATTTTTCTTCGAAACACTGTTATCCTAACAATATTTCGAAGAGGGGCAAAATGTAGACATCTAAATTTAATCACTTCCATATGATTAAATTTATTGCCTTTCCGTCTACCATATTAATATTAATTTATTAAATTAATATTATACCTTTTTTTCTCATAAATGGTAAAGTATTTAATTTAATAATTAATACTTTGTCTGTCACCTTATTCCTCCCTAAATTAAATAAATACGCTAATTTATTTAATTTAGTCATTTTCCCCTTTTGATTTAAAATCAATTTAAAATTTCTCACTTTCTCTCTCCTTGTCACATCCTCCATAACCTTGCCCTAATCTGAATTAATTTAATTAATTCATGATTATGATGTGCATCCTCTTAATCAGAGATTAATGTCACATCCTCCTACATTTGCCACTTGCCTCTAATCTTCCATTAATTAGCCTAATCCAATGTTTGCACAACCTTAATCAAGGTCATTAGTTTGATTTAGCACCACTTTTTAGCCAACCTTTGCATTTGCCTTCTTTTGGCATTGACCCCCTTTCCCATGTGAATTTTTAATTCACATTTATTTGACCTAGATTCCCCTCCTTTATATGTGAATTTTTAATTCACATTCCCTCCTTCCAAGGCTTCTAGAACCTTGGACTTGTCACAATCTCCACATGTGACCAAGTCCCACCTTTTTGGAGCCCACCTTTTATCCTCTAGATCCTCCTAGGAATGTGAATTTTTAATTCACACTTATTCCCCCAACCACCTTTCCTTTTCTTATGTAGATTTTTGAGGAATTCCAAAATTCCTCAAATGTCCCTTTCACTCCCACTTGGGGACAAGGAATCCCTTTTTGAGGAAATCTCCTCACTCCCTAAGGTGCATGTCATTTTTCCACCCCATGTACCTTCTTGACACCTCACTTACACCTCATATCCTCTTGTCCACTTCGCCCTCCACATGTCAAGATGTGAGGGCTTGTGGGTTGTCAACCCACCATATCCCTTCATCTTGGCCTTGTTGGATCAATCTTGACCGTTGAATTCTCTAGAGAATTCAAATTCTCTTATAAATACCCCCTCCCCAAGGGCATTTTAAAACACTTTTGCATCTTCATAACTACATGCTACCAATTTGAATCCCCAACCCTTTGCCATCATCTAGCCATCTTTTTAATCATTTTCCCATCTAATCTTGCATTTTAGTCATTCAAACAATCATCTAAGGAGCACACAATCAATTCCAAACAAGGGCCAATCAAAGAGATATCAACAACAAGGGAGGTAAAATTGTTTGTGTTTCATTTTATTTACATTCCTTTTCGTTGTATCACTCTTTTGACTAATTTTGAGGTGTCCTTGGTATTTTGTCATTTCATATTTCTTAGTTATTTTGCACATTTAGAGTAGAGGATAAATTCCAAGGTGCACATTTTAACATTGGATTTATATTTTTGTTTAGGCTTCCCTTTACCTTGAGAAGAATTGACAAATAATGCTTAACTTTTAAGCTAAGGAGTACATGATTGTTCCCTAGAGGACGTTCACAAAAAAGTTCAAATAAAGGCATCTTAAATTCTTCTCTTAAAACATCCATCATAGAATAAAAGATAGAGAAAAACACTTGAAATGGTCCTTTCAACTTAAATAGAATTAGCAAAATACATTTAGTGTCATTTTCCCACTCACCACAAACTTAAAGTTTTGAGAATATAAGAAATTTCTCGATCAAAGGAAGTTACTAAGAATTAGAGAGGAGAGCTCCACTTCTAGCTACAATGCTTTGAATGCATTTGTCTTACCAACAATTCTTCCACTTTATCCTATACTCTTTTAAGTATGTCAAACTCCATAATAAAAAGCCAAAAAAAAAAACAAATTATTAAAAATACACATATCAATGAGACAAATAACTTAATATAACTGGTTTGATTTGAAGATAAATTATTAATTTGAAATTGACACTTCAAATATACACACTCTATATTAAAAATAAAGAGAAAAAATATTCTTTGTAGAAAATAAATCATGAAAAATAATCCAAAATAACCACAAAATTATATAAAAAATAGTATCCAACACTAAAAATAACTCTTTCTAATAAAGCCTATTCTATGGAATGCAGTTTTTAAATATTCTTTGTAGGCCGTCTGTAGACCGAAAAATAGATTGCCGGGTATCGTGGACTATAAAATAATATTATTATTATTATTAAATACTTAACTACAATAAACTTTTGTAAAAGTAGAGGGCCCACTTACCGATAAATGTTCATAAATACTAGGAAAAACAAAGCACTTAAAATAGAACAGAGGGTGGAAGCACTTAAAAGGAGTGTGGGGTCCACAAGCAGATGGAACGAAACGTTGGCTTTAAAATCACCACATATTTCAGTTTGGAAGTCATTCTGTCCCTTCAAACGGTACAAGGGGGCTTTACTAATGCGATGAATGGCCCCATATAACAATTTTGCTTTTTCTCTTGAGAAGTTTTATAATAATTTTAGGGTATTTGTTTGTTATTTTCAATCATATAGTAATTATAGGGTACTTGTTTTTTGTATTCGATTATTTGCACAGATTATTAGGGTTGATTTTGTTTGTTGTTTTCGATCATTTACACACATTATTAGGGTTGAGTAAGTCTAGGGTACTTGTTTGTTGTTTTCAATCATTCTCACACATTATTAGGGCTGAGCTAGACAAGCATTTTTCTTGTGATATGACTGAAACCTTTCCAATGTACTTCAATTTATTGTCAATCTTTAAATATTGGAAAAAAGCAAAATATACAAACCACTTATGTGATATGCAAAGATACGCATTGATGAAGGTCAAATCCATACATAAAGGATCAATTTATGACCACATAATAGACCAAGATTTATAGGCTTGATTCAAGATAGATTATAGGTTCAACATAAGATTTGACACATCTTACTAATAGAGAGATAGGTTTCAACATCACCAAACAATAGTCATTCTTTGATTAAATAATTAAGTGTCTTTATCCATTACATTTATCTTATATACTTTAACACTTAATTTTATAATATATCATTCTACACAATTACTTCAACATCATATTTATTAGTCTAGATTATTTTTTGTTAAAGTAGAAACATTTCAATTCATTAACCTAAACTGAACCTAGGAAAAGTTTATTTTCCTTCATAGATAGTTTAAAACAATTAAAATTGACTGAATATGTTAAATAGAAACTTGGTGGGAAAAAGTTTCATTCAAAAGACATAAATCAAAGAAAAGTTGCACCATTTTTTTAGATTATTATTATTATTATTTAAGAAATATAAGGTATGAGTGAAGGAGTTTTATAGGGGTATTTCTTGCAAGCAAATGAATTCTAAGTTGTTTCATTTTTCTTTTGAGTTAAGTGATAAGATAAATAGTTTTTACTTTATTTTTTTAATTAAATTTTAAATTGTAAATTACTAGTTAGCTTGTAATGTTTTATGTAAATTATTCTTTTAACTTAAAAGATTTAATAGACATATCAAGTTTAAGTTAATTCTTGTTTATGAAAATAGAATTAGAATATTGATTGATATTAATCAATAGTTTATATAATTTATGTAAATTGGTATTATGTGCGAATTAAAAAAATCTAAACCAAATTTTAAATTTTAAAAATTTATGGTTATGATAATTTAAAAGAATTTAGAATGATTTTATAAGAATTGGTGAATTTAAAAGTATTATTATTTATAATTATTCTATGTGTATAAAAGAACTTGAATATTTTTTTGATTTTATGTCTCTAAATCCCTTGCTTTGTTCTTATTTCCACTTCTCTTAGTAAGGGTGGTTGAGGTTTGGTCTTGATGCAGATCCACACATACATCACATAGTCTTTGTCCTCCAAGTTTTCTTCTACAGGAATGAAGGAACCCAACTGGTTCCCTATACATTTTAGGGTTTCCAATTCCCAGTATTTTGAGGGAAAATTGTATATTTTGATCCATAATGGTACCTCAACAATCTCTTGCTTCAAGGGATTAAAATTTGATTCCCAATCTTTTAAGTACATGCCAACCTCACCAATAAATAAGGGGCCCCATTCAAAATTTTCCTTTTAAAAATCCTTGAAGGCACGCTACTAGAAAGAATCCATTTAGTAGGGTTTTCAACTTGAGGTCTTTTCCCCATTTAGATTCGACCTAGTTTCTTATTTTATCTATGGTAGGCCATTGTGTAGCCCATTTAATAAAGAAAGATAACTATTTCAATTTAGATACCAAGCTAAATAATTTTTCTTCTTTTAGAAAAAAAAGGAAATACATCTACCTGAAGCTTTAGGGAAAATGGGAATTTTGTTTGCACTTGTGGTCATTTGGCTACCCCTCAATATCTATTAGGTAATAATATTAAAAAAATTGGTTTAGATCTTTGATTTCTTCTAAAACCATATTTTCCTCTGAGGTTGGAACACTTCCAATCTTCTTTTTTATTGATGTAGGAGCACCAAGTCTACGAGCAATCCTACATCAACCAAAAAAAATCCTTATGTTGTTGTTTTCTTGTAGGAGTTGGTGATCAATATCCAAAGAATTTCAATTGGTCATGGCCAAGTAACAACTTCACCTTGAAGGAGGGCCAAATGGGTGTCTACATTTCAAATTTGAATGAAGTATTGAGAAAAAATGAGTAAGTTGTGGAGATGTGAAATTTTTTCCTGTTACAATATGCAATGAAACTTTTTCAATGTCCTAGATGCCCTTATTTTCCCACTAGATCCATACCTAGTGGAACTTTCTCATGCTTTTGGATATATCATGTTTACCCATGAATTTCTACCAATGTCCTTGACTACGTTATCTCCCCACATAGCTTGTGTTGGTGAAATTTTCCTATGCTTCAAAACATATCCTGAACCCCCATGAACTTCCGCTAGCATCCTAAAGGTCCCAATTTTTCTACTAGAATGTCAAAAGGTGTCAAAAAATGAAAAAAATGATAGTTTTAACGACCAAAAAAGTGACTTAACATGTACTCTAAATGGTTGACACATCATCCTTAGTATCTGATTGTGGGGTAGTTAACCTTTCTCCATTCTATGCGCTTTAAATAGTGATCTCAAGCTATTTTAGAGAGAGTTGTTGAATTAGAGAAAGTTTTTGTAGAGTAAAGAAAGGTTGAAGAAGTTGAATGCATGTATTTCGGGAAATGTAGGAAGGCATGTTGAATGGTAATGCATTGTAACATCCTTACTTCTATTGTAATATTCTAGTTACAAGCGAATAAAGGAAAATATAGTAAATTGTTGTTTGTAAGTTCTATTTTGTTGCTTGGTTTGGTAGCTTATCAAAGCCCCTAAACCTTGACAGGTGCATTAAGTGGTATTAGAGTAGGTTGAATCCTGAAGACTATGGAAGGTTGAGCTTAGAGTCCTAAAAGAGATTGTTGTAGGAAGAGTGAAGAGTGAAGAACCTACAACTGTAGAGGATCTAATGAAACATGATGTGCAAAGGAAGAGGCAGAAGAGTAGTTCAACAAGCTAGAGATATGGCTATTGTAGACCTACTAAGAGGGATCACAACTAGATTGGATGCTATAGAAAGAACAAAAAGTAGAGTACCTATAAATGATGTGAGTGATGAAGAAGAAGAAGAAAGAGGAGATGATTAGAAAAGGAGATTTCTAAATGCAATGACCAAAATTGTTAGTAAACCTTGTGTAAACCCTCCAAACTATAGTGGTAACATGAATCCAAAGGAGATGATTGATTTGATTTCAAAGGCAAACAAGTATTTTGAGTTTGAATCCATTGAATATCCTAAGAGGTCAAGAATTGCAGCTACAAGATTGAAGGGACATGTACCTTTGTGGTGGGATCATGTGCAAGTTAAGAGATAAAGAAAAGGAAACTTGATAAAATCAAGACTTGGGAAAGGATGGTAACTAAATCGAAGAAAAAATCCCTACCAACAAACCACCAAATCACTATGTTCAAAATTATGCAAAACATGAAAATAAAGGACAACAGTGTGCAAGAGTATATAAAGGAGTTTTAAAAATTGAACATCAGAGTTGGAGACATTGAAGATGATGTTGAGGTCTTCGGGTATTTTAATGGGTTACACTACTTTATTCAAGATGATATTCTAGCATGGTAATAATTACCATTTTAGAAGAATCCTATCCATTTGCATTGAAGGCAAAATAAAAGATCTCTAGAAGATATAATATTTCTAGGGGAAGAGGTAAATCTTTAAGAGGTAAAGGATAACCCAATCCTACACATGGTTATTAGGATAAGCAATTACTTCTAAAACTAGTACCTAAGGAGGTAGAAGAAGAGATGATTACCCTAGAGGTAGAGGAAATGTTAGAAGAGGAAGAGAAAGAGGATTTAGTGGAACATGTTTCTAGTGTGGATAGGCTAGACATAAGATATTTGAATGCTCTCAAGTACAACAGGAAATCACCTGATGGGAATGGAATTTATTCTTTAAAAAATATATATGTTATTTTTAGAACTTAGATTGTTCTTTCTAGATGGTTGAACACTAATATAGATATACTATAGTTTTCTCATTGCAATATGCATATGAATCTATTTTACAATTTTTACTATTTTTAGTACTAATGTTTGGGTTTACTAATAGTTTAACCTCATAATAATATGTCTACCCATTTTTATAGCTAGTTTGGATTATAATAGTAGTAGCATATATATAATAAGTCCATTCACCCACAAAAGGTCCCATAAGAGAGTCTTACCCAATACTAAAATAACATACAAATAAATGAGCGTAGCTTTATAACCCTTTTAACAAACCATTAAAACATATGAAATTCTAAAAAATAGAATAAATAAAGTATCATTCATAGGTTTGCATTACTATAACAAAATATTTAATATAATTAATTGCAACCTCATACCTTTATTATAAAATAAATTTCCTTTGTTCAGAGCTTAGTGGAAGCAAATTGGAGTTAGAAGACGACCAAAATTGTGAAGGGCATTACAGAATAGAATGGCTTCCACAGTAGCCACCCTTTCCTGGAGGACAACCAGAATGACTTATTTAGTCTATGTGCTTCAATGCTCAAAAGATTTCCTTAAAGAACCCTATAAATCTGAGTCTACTCTATCCGCAAATGGGTCGACAACAAACAGGAGAAACAAGGTAACCAATACATCTTTCTTTTGGGTCTGATAAGTTGCTGGTTGTTTCAGCTGTCTTTGTTACTGGTTGGTTTGGTTTTATGAATTCTTTGCGAGTTGTCTAGTGTGCTGTTGTTCATTCCTTCGCAGTTGGCCTTTTGGACTGCATTTTTTTTTATATTGTATTTATTTCCGCTTTGTTCAATAGAAAAAAAAATACATCTTTCTCTAAAAGTATGTTCTCATAGTTAACAAATTCTAAAGGAAAGGGATTGAATAATTAATGTCTTCATTTAACGGGATTAATAATGGTTTAATATCTAATTATTTAGATTATTAAATCTTAGATTCTTTCATCACAAATTTGGTTGTACAATTTCATGTATCATTAGTCACCCCATTGAATAAGTGGATAGTACTCACCACTGAATAAGTGGAAGAGTTAAATTATTATTATTTTTATTTAATTTACCCATTGAACAAGTGGACATATGTAACTTATTTGCCCATTGAATAAGTGGATGGTACTCACCACTGAATAAGTGGAAGAGTTAATTTATTTTAATTTATTTCCTTTGTTATTACAAATTTACCCACTAAACAAGTGGATGTACATAATTTATATTCCCACTGAATAAGTGGATGTTTTATTCTTTTATTTATTTTTATCATTTAGGAATTCTATGTTATGGAATTTGCATTTGTCTTAATAATTCATGAGTTTAAGCATAAGTTCAATCTTTGAAAAGGATGAAAATGTTGGAAAATTATATATATGCACATTGAGATTTAAAACTAATATTTTGTAAGCATGAAAGATTAAGTAGGAGACATGGATACTCAAGAAAGACAAATGTCATATCTTCAATCAATATATACATATCAATCAAGGATCACATGACAAGTCTACTCAAGGTGAATTGGCATCAAGAAGGTACTTCTATATCCATTGTCTTCTAATGTGATTCAATAAAGTAAATGTTGCACATCTTATGTCCCCTTTCCATTCATTGATTTCAAATATCATGTATTATCTCATGGATTATTGTTATGGCTATTAGATGGTCGAAAATCTTAGGAAAATTCTATGTATGTACAGTATCCTTTGTTTATTATCCCACATGAGAAGATTGTAAAAAATAAATTGGGAATTATGACGATAATTAGTTATGATACTATTCTCTCTTTTGCATTTAGAAAGAAATTTTATATTTAAGTTCCATTATGTAAACTATTCACAAAATTCTTGTCTCTAGATATATAATTCTTCCAACCTTTATAATTAAAAGGTTTGATTTTATTTAATATTGGAAAAAAATTTCCTTTTATGTCAATATCGAGTTAGTTGTGTTTAATGTTGTAGATTTCTTTGACTAGTTAACTAGTTAATTATGGAATAGATCATATGGAAGAGATATTGATCCAAATATGAAAAGATTTAGATAGAGTTATCAATGTATTGGAATTCTCATGCAATTACTATTTTGCATAGTTTTCAGGATATACTTGTCACTGTGCATAATTAACAAGTAATATCATTATAGTCAAGGGCTCTAATTTTGTTAATTGTTAAATCATTAATGATAATCCTAATATTAAATGTATAATCTGATCTATTATTTGTCTTGCTCAACTTAAAAAAAATATAATAGTAAGAATTGATTTATAAATTAAAAATAGTTTTAAGAATATTTCTTGAAATATGAAGTATATTTCTAACAACTTAGGTTGTAAGTAAATATGCAAAGGAATACAATCTAGTACAATGTCATTACTTCTTTGGAGTATTCTTATTTAATTTTTCCATTTTAAATTAGGTTCAGTTCTTGTTTCACCTGAGTGGGTGGTAACCAACGATAAATTATCGAGAAAATGAGACCCTAGAAAAGGTTGCGTACCCTCTCACATAGTATTTGATTGATTTAAAGTTGTATTGTTGTGAGAAAATTGAACTTGATTATTGGCCATCAAAGTATGTGTTAATTTAAGTCCAATTGCCAAACTATGAAGCCTCTACGCAATACGTAGGCAAGGCCATTAGAGATGAGCCCCCAAGGAATAGATTTATCCCCTAGCCCCTAATATCTTATAATTAATTTGGTATGACATGTGAATTAGCCTTATGTTGTGGTCATAATTTAAGGATGAGTTGTCCTTGTCTGTGTTTGGTTGTAAAGTATGGGCATGTCTAATAAAGATCATGTTAATTCATTGTATAATAGAAGATTTAATAATTCAAGAGAAATTCATGAGTTAGAGAAGGGCTAAAATTTATATCATAAAGGTTAAGATAAAATAAGTTCTTGTATACTCGGAAGGAATCCCGAATGGATTCACTTGACTCCTTGAGGCTTTAGGCCGAATTTCAAGGCTAGACTCAAGCTAATTATTTATTTTATATACTCTTAAAGATGACGACCTTGGTGCACACCAATAGGGGAGTGTAGTCTTTAGAGAGTGACTCAGGACCCGAATGGTCTTGACGAGTCTAAGTCTTTGGCCAAAGCATATTTCTATCTCTAATAGATAGATGCCTACCCCATTTGGGTAGATACCTATCTCAGAAGGATAGATAAAATCTTCTTCGTTTAGGTAGATGCCTAACTCGTATGGTTGGATGCTTGTCTTGGATGGACGAAAGCCTATCCAGTATAGATAGAAGTTTCCAAGCATAATCCTACATTAATTAAATATTTAAGATATCTTTTTAGGATGTTTTGACATATATATGTGTGTATGTATATATATGTGTGAGTATATATATGTATGTATGTATGTATATGTATGTATATATATGTATATATGTGTGTATATAGGCACACACATCTTACTTGCTTAATTCTACTCATCTTCAACAACTAAATTCTATCATTGATTTGAAAGCTAAGTATACCTATCCTCTTCATTTAATTTCATTAAATTATTAATTCCCATCTCTTCCAATATTAACTAAATGTAAGTCAGTTAATGTCAGATTGAGTACATTTATTAATGTCCCACGATTATATGGGGCATCATCAAGTCTCATGTGGTAACCATGTAAATACAAATCTTTAAATTTGAGAGTCATTTACACAAAAATATTAATAACAGTGTTTTTTTTAATATTTTAACTTTTGATATTAATTTTTTTGGTTAATATTAATGTTTAAGTCTTATCGTTAAAAAGTATTTGATAAAATGATTTTAATAAATTGAAGGTTGGGATAAAGAGAGGATGATAAGAATAAAATTAAGTTTGACTTAAAAGAGAATTTGATTTTAAATAAATTAAAATTTGTGTCCACACATACATATATCTAGTAAATAAAATAATTCTACAATAAAAATAAAATGATTTTGATATTTCTTTAGATAGATATATTTAAGTTATCTATACTAGTTTAATTATCTTAAATTGATGCAAAAATTTTCATTAGAAGATATATATATATAAAAGAATGCACCTCACAAAAATTTACATAAAACAAGATTAGATTTTCAATTAAATGTAACATATTTATTTTTAGTCAATTATAAAAGAATCACAAACATTTTTAATTATAAATATCAATTTCCATCACACATTCATAAACATGTACATAAAATTCAAACATATTGTCATCATGTCAACACCCTAATCCAACTTACTACAAAATTTTAAATTATATATACTGCGATGATTTTATTAAAATTTAATAATCACTGCATAAATATAAGAAAATATCTTTCTGTTCATAAATACTCATTTACTCCATTTCCCAGTGAATTTAAGTGCCAAAGCTATAGAATGCCAATTAGGATTTGAAAATGTTTTCTCTCTTCCCAAATTGTTGGAAGGCGAAGAACCAAATTCTTAATTATGTTTAGAATGGCCCAAGAAGACAGACAAATATATTGTCTCACCTTAGAACGAGAATTTGTTCGTAATCATATTTTACAAGTTGAATCTTTACATAGGAATGTCCAAAATTACAGGAATCTGCACCTGCAAATTCCAACCACATGTTTTGAATATCATGTGAAGAATTCTGTCAGGAACGTCCTTTTCGAATTCAGGGACCATACACCAGGTCCCCAAGTACCTGGGGATTTCCTGCCATGCACGTTCTTAGAAGACCGGGATGTATCAAACAATCCCAGGTGGAGAGCTTGCTATAGTAATATTCCAAAATGGAGATTAGTCATGGTTATAGGACAACTTTCTTTCCATTAAAATCTGTTAGAGCTTCTTACAGGAATACCATGTTGAGGGCAAGGATTCTCCCGGCTGGGATGGGTTCAAGTCGGGCAACAGCATCCTTGAGAAATTCAAAACCATCTGGTTGTTGCAGATTTCATTTGGGTTCACTTTCAAATTATTGGTCATCAATTCCTTTGAACGGTGGGAAACGGTCTTGTCCATTGCTAAATACAAATGGTATATTGCACAGTGCACCAACCCAGCTCTTAATCAGAGCTATATCAAATGACGGGGCTTTGGGGATTGATATAAAGGAAAATGAGTCTAGAAGAGATTTCGGGGTTTCAGGGAAATTCTTGAGTGCAGTAGGATTAATAATAGGCACTGCAGTTGGGCCAGGAATATTGGGTTTGCCTGCGGAAACAATAAATGCTGGTACTCTGCCATCAACTGTGGCGATTTTGGGCTCATGGGTGTATGTTATTTTATCCATCTTGCTTGTTGCAGAGCTTTCTTATGCTATTATGGAAGACAGAGGACTGGAAGAAGTGAGTTTTGCTGGCCTAGCAATGCATACCTTGGGAGAGAATATGGGAATTCTGGTTGCAGTGGTTTATGCAATTTTGAACTATGCCCTTTTAGTTGCTTGCATTGCTGGCCTGGGTTCCCTTGTTCAGACATGGATGCCCTTTCTGTCGTCTTTCGTGGCTTGTGCTGTGTTTCCTGTCATAGTTGGGGGGCTTGTAGGATTAGCATCCTTTAAGGTAATTGATGGTGTGAATAGAGTTTTGTGTGCTCTTATGGTCACATCTATTGCTGCACTTGTGGGAGTGGGGGTATTTGTAAAGAGACACTGTATATTTGATTCTTTGAACCATGCAGTTTGGGCTCCAGATGTTCTTTTGCCTGCTATCCCTGTAACTGTGCTCACACTGGGGTTTCATGTCATAACGCCTTATATTTGCAAGGTTGTAGGAAGAAAACCTCAGGATGCCCGTAAGGCTATTAGCTGTGGCGGGGTTGTGCCTCTTGCAATGGTCTTATCCTGGAATGCAGTTATTTTAGGCCTTGCTCAGTCAAGCACCCATTCTAGGACACTGGATCCAATAAAACTTTTGCTCTCTCTGAATTCCTCTGCCCTGCCTGCAGTGCAAGCATTTATCTTTACAGCCCTCGGAACAACACTGATTGGTTATGGCCTCAGTTTTCCTAAACAGTTGTATGATAGTATTTGCTTGATTAACATGGTTGCCCGAAAGCATTCTAAAACATATTTGGGGAACTTTCCCAACAAAATGGAAGCTGAAAAAATAGTGAGAAATAGCAATGGAGCTGCAAAAGTTGCACAAAGAACCAGTACAGCCGATGGAAGTGGGAGAGAGGCTAGCTCGGATGACCTATTGGAAGGTCACGAACCTGGTAGAATGGGTTTCCGTGGAGATCAAGAAATAGCTTTGAAAGATTCTTCTACTAGTGGGTATGGATTGAAAATTTCTGCTTACAACGAGCTGAATTGTGCCCAACATGATGGGAATATACAAACTTTGAACAGGGATGCCTGTGTGGAGGACAACAACAATCTTTCTAGAAACTCCTCTGGTGAGAGCCTGGGAAAAAAGATGCCACTATCAGGCATAGAAAATGGCAGTACTGGAAGTAAAAATGACACTTTGTCTACTGAAACAGCACGGTCCTCCAATCTCAATCATTCGAAATCAGGAGAAGCCTTGATGTTATGCCTTGTTCTAGGTCCTCCCACTCTTATTTCAGCCTTCTACCCCAAAGTTTTTGCAGCAGCACTTGATTTTGCGGGGGTCTATGCCAACTGTTTCTTGTTTGGCGTCTTACCTCCATTGATGGCATGGATCTATCGCTACAACAACGTGAAAAGGTATATTCTGAACCACTTTATGCAAATATCGATATAACTTGGGAAACACACCTCAATGGATGATAGTAATGTTATCACCTTCCTGATGAATGTAACTGTACGCAGCTTTATGAGTTATATTAACTTCTGTTGCACTTTTCATCAGTGGTTTGAACTGCAAATCCAAGACGGTGTTTCTTATGCTTCCTTAATCGTAGCGTGTTGCAGAGAGTAATAGGAAAAGTTCTTAACCCCATGTTTTCATGCGGCTGTTTAAGTGTATTTTTTGCTTATATTTAAACAGGCGGAGTGTTCTCATGCAAATTTAAAATTGTGGGAATTCGAATCTTTTCTATTTTGATGGAACAACTATTGTTTAGGAATTGAAAATAAGTTGTAAAAAAAAATGGGGGGCTGGAAATAAGCAGGGGCTGTATATTGAAAAAGCTGTCAGATGGCTCCATAAATTTCTTTTCCTCTTTTTCATTTGCTTCCAATTTTTTCCTCCAAATTTTATCTACAAAAATTATTATTGATATTATTCGTTCAAATAAATAGTAACTGCATATTTGTAAGATGACTGCTTAAAAATAAGCAGCCAATTAAAATTCATGGGTCACCAGCCCCACAAATTACTCCTAAAAAAAATTGAACAATGGCTGCTAGCTCAACTATTGGATAATGCAAAATTTGACCAGCGGCTGATTTATAAAGTTTACTTTAGAGATAATGAGATACCGAATCATCACAATTCTTTTATATATTCGGTTGTCATTGTTCTTAACCTTGTTTCTTATAAGAGAAAACAAACTCACTTAAGGAACATAAGAATAAATTAATATGCTTTCTCATTTTTGCAGCATCCAATAGTTGAGCTTATAACCACATCTCACTAAAGGTAATGCACAAGATTCATGTTTTACAAGGCACCAAGTTTTTAGGCTTTGCCCTGTATTCTTTTGTGCCCTTCTATAGGCTTGGTATTGTACTCTGCAACAAATTTTATATTTGTGTTTGGAAACCAAATGCTGGTCGTTGTCTTTGCGTTGGAAAAGTGGAGCCACTATTAATGATCATCTATTTTTAGGTCGTTAAACACCATTCATCAGCAGTGCTTTCTACTTCAGCAAAAAATGTTCTTTACAACTCAAATAGATCATCTAGCGTCATTCAGATGATGTATGCTGAAGGGAAACTAATGACTGTTCAACACTCTCTTTCCTGTTCAAAAAGAGGAGGCTTTTAGTGCTGTCCTTGCAATCAGATATCCCTGCTTCAGCAGGATGAATCTGTAAGTGGCTTGATCAGACTCCAGTTATGGTACTATGGAGAAATTATTTCATAGCATTAAGCTCAAAGTTGATATTGTGGGAGAAAACCCAACATTCTGCTGATTTTGAAATGAGGTTTCTATCAAGGTTTTGAGCCACCCACCACTTAATAATGTTGTGGAAAACTTTGTCCACGTTGTGGAGAACAGTCATGCATCCCCCTAGAGCCATTTCCAAAAAAATCTGTGCTAGACACTAAGGGAAAGTCCACCCAGCTTATTGACTAAGCCAATAGAGTTCTGTTTTGATTAAGCCTGCTAGACAGGGGCTTATAAGTTGTCCATAACTCATTATTGTTAAAGACTGAATATGAACGAGATTCAATATAACTGACTATGTTTTGAAGCGATTATGTTAAAGAATTGACTTTGGTTCACAGTGGGTAGTTAATAAACTCTGATTGAAAATTCCCCATGGTTATTCCCCATCAAACTTCAAAGTCTACTTATGCATTTGCCATCAAACCTGTTATCATGCCGTTTAAGTTGGTGAGTTGAGGACTGTACCGAATGAACCATCTGTCAGAAGTCACTGCCTAAATGGGCAGTAAGATATATTTTCCCACCCGTTTATATTTAATTTTTGGTTCTCAATTGAAGCCTAAACCTTATACATCAATCTTGAAACTAGGTTCAATATTTAAACATTATATGAGGAAGGTATGCAAGAGTGCAGGGATGATTCATATAGCAAAGCCTAAAATGAAAATCTGAAATGATCATGTAATCAACTCCCAGATATTTGACATCCACCAATTTGTACTTGTTTCATCGAGCTGCCGGTAGAAACAATACAATCCATGCAAGAGACAGGAAAGCAATTTTCATTTTAATGAACATTGCTCATCCTCGAACTAAATATTCATCTTCTGCACAGAGGATGAGAGAGTGGTTGTAGGAATTAGACAGAAATTAACAATCAAATGGCTCCATACTCTTGTACAAGAGTTTGAAGTCAACCCAAAAAATTAATGATTAACATAGTTTCTGGAGGACATTATCTGTTTCTTCCTGCATTATTGTAGCCCCTTTGTTGGAACAAAACCCTCAGTTCATATAATTTTTAAAATTAGATCTCATTCCGCATTTCCAATGTGATTGGTCACTGTTGATTTGTCTGTATGCTCTAATGGACCCACCTCATTGATTCCTGTTAATCTGTTTCTATCTTCTTTCATTTTTCCAGCAGGTCTGGCAAAACATAATCCTGTTCCTCCTTCACTGACATGAAGAATGTCATGCCTCCCCAAATGTGTACATTTCAAACATCATTTCTCTGGCTTCTTTCCTCTAAATTGAAATCTAGTCCAACGGGTTGTGGTACAATGGTAAAGTGGTTTTTTGTAGAGACAAATTAAATTCAAGTTTTTACATTGCAATAAGGAGACTCATAACTAGGTGGACAATGGACATACATGTATGGTAACATGTCCAAGACTAGGGTCTGTTCATTTCTAAAAGCATTCACAGCCCCCAGTGATGTTCCCAGTTATCCTTAACAAAAAAAACTAAGCTAAACTCTGCTCTATGCCCAACAATTTAGTGATGAGACAGAGAAATTGCCATGGAGATGACATTCATAGCCTTGGGTCATTTCTATGTTTGATGGTACACTCTCCCGCTCCTGGGCAGCTGGAACAAGTGCGTTCAAAATTTGTCCAACTTAAATGAAAAAAGTCATTTAAGGAAGAATGGACCAAATACCTGTTGGTAAAGTTTCCATGTTCTTTACTAGCCAGAATTTCAGAATTTCATGATTCAGATTTTTTTTTAATATAGCTGGTTGTATGTCTTTTTAGGGAGAAATTCTACATCTGTCTTCTTGATATGGAAATTTATTTTGAAAAAGTAGCATATTGTCATTGACATTATATGGATCACTGCCTTGTTTTTATATCATTTTTTTATAATGAATTATGACATCATTGTTAACAAAATAGATTTTGAAACTGCAGGGGGAAAGATTTGGGCAGGAGAAGTGTTGTTTTACTTCCTGGAGGAAAAGGATCAATAGCAGTCCTCTTTGCTATAGCAATTTTCCTCGGATTCAGGTTGCCAAGTTAGATCCACATGTAAACATTAACATGATGATTGACATATTGATTGAAGTAGAAAAAATCATTCTGGAATTTTTCCAAAATCGGATTTTTTCCAAAATGTGGCCCTAGAATTTTATTATTCCTGAGACATCATAATTCTATCAACTACACAATAGTTGAATATTCGTATACAAGTCATATTGAAATTTTTATCGTGCGTTGTGTCATTTATTTGTTAGATTTACATGGATGGACAATCATATTGGTTCTTTTATCTCGTTGAATTTCTATTAACTCATGTCCCCTGTTTAAATTTAAGTAGATAGAGTGTTCTCATACAAAATTTATAATTATGAGAAAAAACGTTTGAAATTTTTCTTTATTTTAGTGGAGCAGTTGTTGTTTAAAAATTGAAAATAAGGGTAGGTATTTATGCGACTATTTACCTTATTTTGGCTATCACCTATTGTTCAACTTGTTTAGGAATTATTTGTGGAGCTGGTGGTTTTATGAATATTTAATTTTTCTGCTTATTTTGAAGCAGTCATCTTAAATTTGTATTAACAGTGTTAATAACAATTTGTACAATTAAAATTTAGAAAAAAAATTAGAGGCCGTTGGAAATAAACAACTACATATTGAGAAAAATTACACATGGCTTCACATTTTTTCCCTCCTTTTTATTTTATTTTATTTTTCCTTTCAAATTTTACCTATAAAAAATTATTGTTAATATTTTCAATCATACATGTAAATAAAGCAACACCCAAGTGTAATTTTTTTTAAAAAAATATACATTTCAAAAAATAAATTTTAAGATGGCTGCTTAAAAAAATAAAATTAAATACTCATAGAGCCATCAGCTCCACAAAATTCTCCTTAAAAAGTTGTGCAGTGCCTATTACCCAAAATAAGCTAAGTAGCCGCATGGGGACCTTCCTTAAAAAAATGAATTCATAACAATATTATAATTATATTGGACTTAAAGAAATTTAAATCAAAGAATCTAATTGTAAGCATATTTAGTCAACTCCCCTACCACCTAGCTCCATAAAACTGTAAAATCTCCATCTCAAACACGACAATTTTTTATTTTTCAATTAGTATCAACTACCAACTTAACTGACCAAGTATCTCTCATTTATGATTGATGTGTTAATATCATAAGTTCTTCATTCATCTTTGTGACAACAAATCAACATCACAACTTATATGCTTACACTCATAAGTGTTAAGCTCACATTGCTAGGGTCATTCCTAGACTCAGACCTAATCATCGAGGGTTCATGGTGACCCTGCCTAAGTATCCCCTCATGGGAATCAGAGGCTTCGTAGTTCACCCCACAATATTAGAGGGAGTTCATTCTCTCCTCTTGCATGTGATCTCTAATCTCGCTTTTAACCCATGACTATTAAATAAGTACATGCAACCTATCAACTTCGCCAATTATAATATAATGTTAATAACTTTGATAATAACTTGCCATCAAGTGTTAGATCCATGCTAAACATTACCAACATTAGTGTACAAGCATTCACAATATTCACAAGGGGTCAAACATACCATAATCCCAAAGATCATACACAATGATGGTCATGAGCATACCTCCATATACACAAGCTGATTAGCTCATACACTACACAAGTAAAACAGTGTCTGGATCATACACAGATCACAAGTACAATGGTGATTAGCTCATACATACATCATAGGTACAACAATTATTATTTCATATGCATATCACAATTGCATTAGTGATTGGCTCCAACATGTCGCCAACCTTCACCTCTGTGAACCAAATGAATGTTGGCTAGTCCCTAGCAGTAGCCTAGACATCGGTCATTAGCACGGTCCAACGACTGCCTGTCACTACTCAAATATCCCAAAGGTTCATTCTTGGGTGGGTATACATAACATGAATCACAAATCACAATCAACAGATACATGAGTCTATACATAGAGACTCTAGATATGGAGTCCATTTTCATAACACATAAAGGTTACATGGAACCAACAAGAGATGGACTTTACCCATCATATACATATATTCAATTACCAATTATAAAGTAGTCAATCTTCACTTACTATATAAAAGTATATTATGTATTAAATATACAGTATTAGATCTTCTTACTCATTCATAACCATTTGATACCCATTCAACATCAAACTGAAACCTACTAAAGAGAGAAGGCCAAACCAATTAGGAACAATCCCAACCCTTAGAGGTATTCCCCTGAACCTTCTCCCTAAGGACTTGAGGTCACAAAGACATCATTTTATCCAAGGACTGCCTACTTACCCGCTTCCAAGTGGATCAAAGTCATACATAGTTCTCCTACAAAGTCTCTCAAGGGACACATATGCACAAGTTTCCCCTTAATCATGGTTTCATTAACTGTTATGTTTTATTCCAACAAGGCTCCTTTAAATGATTCTCAAAAGTTAATAGTGAATAACAACAAGTGAAGAATTCCAACACAATTCCCAATTCATCCATCTTGAATTATAACACTTCCATCAAAGGACACCAAGATCTCAATTTAGACCTCACTACCTTTATTATTCATGATCCAACAAAAGAATCTCTTACAATTACCTATCAAGGATATCATTCAACATTCAGTACCTTGATGATAGTTTATACTACAAGGTTTTGTTTAGGATTAGAGTAGGATAACTAACAATGTGATTTAGTAATCTTATATATCAAAAGTGTTGGTTTTTGATACCTTGAATCTCTTCATTATACTAATAATAAACCTCTTAAACATTCATGTATGAGAATAGCCCAATATAATAAATATAACCATAAATTTCCTAGTACTAAGGGGAGAAATACTCAAGATCTAATCACAATATGATATTGTATTGATATGGTCACTCATCATGATCATTTTAATTAAAACGTCTTGTCTCTTTAAGGCCATACTTGAACATTGTTAAAACTTTGAAAAACATAACACCATGGTTATAAATTTGCTCTAAGCCGAGTCAACACACAAGTCAACTCTAGATGGTTGACAATGCTATATCCATTGGTTCAACATCTGAAGATATACTTCCAATAATAACATATTCTCAATCTCTTTACCTTTTGGAGAAACCCCATACTTCTAAATTAGTCATATTCACAAAACATTATATTCACTCTTGCAACATATAATTGACCTTATTGGTAAGCAACAAGATACCAAAAGATGATATATAGTATGATTACACGTAGTTTGTCTCTTAACTCAATCATAATGACACTATCAAATTAAATGTTAATTATCTTTCGATTGATAGGTACCAATACCCTTACCTAATACCACCTCATTTCCTTTCTCTAAACTCATGTTATGGTTCCCATATGGGGTTCTTATACTTGAAAAGTCAATAGACATCATGCAATCATATAAATGTCCTACCCTTGAATCTTAAAGTGGGTTACCAACAATATCAATTTGCAGCATTAAGAATTTGCTCAATGTATTGTGGTTCTAGTGCCATTAACTCAAGCCTTATCATTTATGTTATTATGCAACCATAAATTAAAGCTCCTATCATATCTCTAATTTACCTTAAGAGTTAGATACATGTTTATATTCAAATTTCTTTTGTCAACTTCCACTTATTTCTAATTAATATGGTCATGTTGCTCTCAATAGAAGTTTACAACTCATATTACAATGACCCTTAAAATGATATTTCAAATTAAGAGAGCTTAGTTGATCATTAAGAAATACTGATGTACTCCCTACATTTTAAGTTCATATCCATCCATACTTATACATAAGAAAGATTCTTAATATCCTTATTATCCCATTATTGAAAGTAGCATTAACATGATCCAACACCTAAAGCACTAAAAGCTACCCAAATACATAATGCAAAGTAAAGATATGCACAAAGCAACTCGATTGTCTAACAAAATCTCTTGAAGATATTGATGCACTTCTGAAGTAACATTGAAATCTACCCTCGTTGTCTGGTATGCCATTGCTCCTTCAGCTCCCATTTTATGGTACCTCTGCGTCTAAAATTCCTCTATCCTTTATGCTTTGGCGGACGTCCATACCCTTTACTCTCCACCGGACGTCTTCTTTCTCCTTTTCAAGAGCTTACTTAGAGATGGCTCCTTTCAACGTAGACAAGGAAGATGCTGAGTAAGATCGTGGAGTTCTTTTTCTTGTTTACCTACCAAATTTTCGTGCCTTGGTCTTCCACCTTTTCACATGTTTTTCTCCTTCTTTCCTTGCAATTATTTTCTCTTTCTCTCTCTCATACGATTCAACTCCACCCCTCCTCGTGTTTTCCTTCTTCCTCATGTATTTTCTCTATCTGCGTTCCCTTTTCCACGCCATAATATGCATTATTTTCCTTCCAACCAGAACTAAATTTCTTCTAAGGCTTTTTCAAAGAATCTATTTTCTTCTATCCTAAGCAATGTTAATACCTCTTCATGTTTTCCTCTCCATTCTTACATCATTCAATTCTTTTGCCATCTCTCCTCACGTTTTTCTTGCCACTCCCTATATTTTCTCCTCCATTCCGTTAAACCCTTTTTTCTCACCTTCCTCTGCATACCTCCATCTTATCTCCCACACATTCATTTCTTCCTTGACTTTGATGAATGTTCATAGACTATTCAAGGATTTCCTCCTACTGCAAGCAAGGATAGTGCTGGCTATGGTTGTGGAATGTGGCTTTTACACCCACCCCCAAAGTTCTAGAGCCTTTTAGCAAATCCATTCCATGCATATCTAGCCTTGCGTGCCAGTTTATACTACCAAATTTCTAAGAAGTAATGGGTTCAATGCCATGCCTTATTAATGGCACTTCCACCCCTTTCCTTGCATCACACCATTCCTCTTATTAATTCTAATTTAATGCACTTGGATTGATTTTTACTGAAGTCGTTAGGGGGTGCGGGGGGAAAGGGCCGGGGGAAAGTCATGAATATAATATGTGGCTTTATCCACGATTTGTAGTTTTATTATTGACAGGGAGGGTAGCCATGCCCTTTGACTGTGTAGCTCCTCCACAACACACCTACACCATTCCTATCAAATGCACTTTCTTCCCTACCTTAAAATGAAGGAAATTGCCTTCATTATTTTTTATACATCAACTAGCAATGCCCACGTGAAATGGTCCTTTTGATTGGGATGTGACAAAAACACAAAAAGCAATTAATCCATGATAAAAAAAAATTAATTAAAAAAATAATATTATAATCTATGCTCTACAAAGTCTTAGGATGGGGGATAGGGGGATGGGCATGGGAAATCAAGGGCCTAGTTTATAGAGATGACAACAAGATGGTGGTAGACGAGGTCTAGGGGAAATACTCCTTACAAAGGGCATGAGCAATGTCCTTAGTGCATTCCTTGTGATACAACATGGGGTCAAGGGGCGGAGCCCTTGTCACTCCCACCCAAATTAAGGTCTTCAAAATCACACAAAATTTTATGATGCAAAAAATTCTCACAATTTTATCATTATGCTTTTTGTAACACCAAATCCTTGTGATTACTTGAGAGCACACTTCCTAATTCTTGCACTCAACTAGTGAAGACTTGGCTAATTCTCTCACTCTTGCTATTGCTCTCATATTTCCTATCCCAATTCTGTCTCTTGTAGCTTCTTGTTGCAACTTGTCACCTTGTTCAATATTGTTGAAACTTACTATTAATCTGGAGTGAGGCTAGGATATGAATTTATCACTTTTGTGAATTCTTAGGGTGTGAGTGGGCTCCATAAACCATTAGGGTTAGGGTTAGTAGCTTGAATAATTTAAAATGCTTAATTTTCTTTTAAAAAATTATTGTTTTTAGTTTTTTAATGTAGGGGATGATTGGGAGTTTCTAGTGCATTTGATGAGTGTTGACAAGACCCTTGAGTGTCACCAAGCCATCCCTATATTTCCTTGGAGTCTTCAAATTAGGGGGATGCCTTAGAAATGTCCCCTCTTAGGGAGATGTCTTGGGGACATTACATCTATAACTAGTGGTAATAACATTGGAGGGGACGTTTCTCTGGAGTCCGCACATTTTAGAGACATCCCCATCTTGAAAATAATGAAAATTTGGGGGGAGACACATCCTTGAGGAACATTGATTGTAATTTGAGATATATGTTTTTAATTGGAAACTCTTTTATGAGTAAAATACAAATTTCAAAGAGTATAGAGAAAGTTTGAGTTAAAGAAAATGGTTAGTTGGTATACATGGCCCAAAATATATCAAAAGTGTTGAAAATGTCTTTTAAGTCTAAAGTATGAACAAGATTAAGCACATGCAACACCACTAATAGGTGGTGGAAGATACTTGTCTCATTGAGGCACCACACCTTAAGAGTACTCATCAACTAGATCCAATGCCACTCAACCATCCTAATTAATTACAAAATCTTGCACAAATAGGGTGACCAACACATTCATTTAAATTATAGATTATGAGTTGTAGATTCATAATTGATGGTAGATTCATCACCATGTCATCTTCCCACGAGCTATAAGTATTATCATAAAAGGAAATCAATCATTTTGACTTTGTAGGGAGAGAGAAATGACCCAACCATATGAGCAACTTCATCTCAAAGCAATAGAAGATGTTATTTAACATGTATCGCATCAATAGCCTAATTGTAACATAACATCCCAATGAAGGGATGTAGTATCACATTACAACATAAAATATAATAATTCATCCTATAGGGATATCAATCAAGGATAATCATACAAGATAAATTATCATAGATTGTATACATAATTATCATTTAGTGATATCATTAATTTGTACATTTAAATAAAATATAGTGATAATTTTTGGCACCTGATTTAAAATCAAATGTTAACTTGTAGATTATAATAGTCAACTACAAGCATACCTACAACCCAAAAGACCCCTATCCAAAACTTACTGATGAGAATAAAATAATCATATTCAAGAACCACCTTTGCCTAAAAGCATAGCTATCCATAATGCCTTGGGAAAGCAAAGTATCACTTTGGAAATAAATTCTTAGTTTTTCCATCACATATAAAAATAAATTAACATAGATTTAACACTTGAAACTCGCATCTTATTCAATAAATGAAGATAATAATATATAACTTCAATAAAGCTTAACTAACATGTAACAAATTCCTACAAAAGTGGAACTAACATGACACCTAATTGAAACATGTTTGACACCAAACTAACTATGACATGTCTACAACCTCTATTGCTAGAACTAAAGCTAACTACCAAAACTTATTCAACATATGCTAAATTTAGCCATTCATTATTTTAACACTCTCCCTTAATGAAGAGTCGAATTTCATCAAACACCCAACATATGCCTACATATTAAAAACTTTATCTTTCTCAAAGGCTTAGGAAATACATAAACAGTGTTCTCATTGGATCCACAATACATCAAAAAAAATTCTCTTGATTAAATTTTTCTTACAAAATGATACTAAGTTTCAATGCATGTTTTTATCTAGCATGATAGATTGAGTTGTCTTCCAATTTCATTGAACTTTGATTGTCACACAAGGTAAGTGTTGGTTCTTCTTTCCTTTCTCCCATGTCTTCAAGAATGTGCCTCAACCAAACAACTTCACATATAGCAATACACAATGCTTTATGGTCAACTTTAGTAGAACACAAACAAATAATTGGCCACTTCTTGTTGATTCAAGAAATGATGCACTAATCTTATATTGAATGCAAATCTAATGACATTTTTAATAATCTAGAAAACCTACCCAATCAAAATATGAATACCCTATCAACTCATAATTCAAATGATTAGTCTAGATTCAACAACAAATTTAAGAGTTTAGATTGTATGTATCAAACAACACTCTTAGCTACTTTCCAATGGGTCTCATGAGGTTTTTCCATGAATTGAGTAGGTATGATGTTAGAGTACGCAACATTAGATCTTGTTATGGTTAAATAGTTCAAACTTTCTGTAATGTAGAAAATTGTATACCTTAACAATTTCACATTATGTTTTTGGCCCCCCTAAATTATTGGACATAATTAAGCTCCTAATTCTCCAAATTATACATTCCAAAGCCTAATTTTAACCATTGATGAAGAAGGACAAATATTAAACAAATGCATCTAATCATTAAATTGTCCCCAACTTTGAGTGTCTTGGAAATTTGGGCCAGGACCCAGTCGCCCATGGGCGACTGAGTCCCCCTTCTTAGCCATAACCCAAATTTAAATATATTGTTGGTGATATTTTAACATCCAAAATTCGAATATGAAGCACGCCGGTTTTTGGAATCTAATTTTTGGTAAATAAGTACAGTTGCATATAAACACCTAGCTATTTTATCATTTGAAATCATCTAAAAAATTATTGGAAAACTTATGATCAAGAGCACTATTGAGCAAGTCAAGAGCAATTTTTCAGAGCATTATAGTAGCAATTCAAGATCCAACATCATGTCAAATTTTATGTGTGTTCATGTTCATGTTTTGTGAAGGTTAACATTATTGTAGGTCTCCATGCACTCAAGTATTCAAGCAAATCTATCAAGCAAGATCCAAATCCTTGAAGTGATGTACATGACTAGTGTCCTTCAAGGAAGCCATTGAAGGGTGGTGAGTTGCAACATTTTGTTCATTCATCATTTCCTTCCTTTCTTATATTGGTTTATTATTGAGATTACCAGTGTGGAAGTGGGAACACTTTCATAGGGTTTGACTGAGACAAGCCCCTATATGGCACAACCTTTTCCCTCTTTGTGAATGTGCAGGTTATAGGTTTGAAGAGGATTGAAGAGAGTTTGAAGATCCATTTTGTTTTCATCAACCTTATCAAGACACATAATCTCACCTATAGAATTCATTTATGACATTTCAAAAAATTTGCAAGTGGAAAATAAAAGCTCAAATCCAACACCAGACGATCCCAAAAGTTGAGTAGGATACCTTAACGAAGACTCAATAGCCATTGGGCGACCCCATCCTTGTGGGCACAACCAGACCAAATTTTCTAGGTAGGTACACATCAATCTGCACTTTCTAGATTCGCTTTCAAATGACTATTTCAATTTGTTTCCTTTCAAGAAATTGCATTCATCATATTAGGTCATTTAGTTTAATTAGGGTAAACATTCCAAATCATTTCCAATTCACTCCCATCCTCAAAGAGATGCAGATCCAAGTTTGATTGACTCACCTAAGAGGTTGTAAGTTAATCTATGCACTTTGTTGATTTGCATCCTAATGGAATACTAGAAATGAGAGCCTAATGACCTTAGGTTTTGGATATTAAACTTAAGGTCACCAAATTTTTATGTTTCATTTTGGTGAACCCGACATTCTTACATCATAGCTATCTAATTTGGTAGTCTTTGAAACCCTAGATCTAGGTTTTGCATCATTATGTTTTGCATTTCTAGGTTTTGCATCATTGTGTTTCTCATCTAGGGTTGCATATTGCATCATAAAAAGTTATAAAAATCCAAAAATATTGCATACATATTGCATTATAGCTTGCATTACAATGTGTTTCAATCATTTAGATTAGATTTTTATTTCAAAAATTGCATACAAAAAAGTGTCATGTTGTTCCAAAATTGTCATACATTTGCATTTCCTTTACATTGAAAATTCTAGAAAAGTAGTCACTATTAAACCTATTTGCAAACAAGAACATTAACCTTAAACTTCAGTCTCAACATTCAGATTTTGAATTTTTAGAACAATGAAAAAAGACTTAGTTGCCCCTGGGCGACCCTGCCCTTGTACAGGTGCTTAAACAAGCTTTTTCACACTTTTTTGTCTCTATCTACTCAGTTTCACTGTACTTGCATATCCTTGTTTTGGAATCAATAATTGCATTTTATAAAGCATTCTACATTTAGTGAAAGAAAGTGGATTGTCTAAGGTAAAAAATTTGTATTCAAAATCATCACTTTTTAGGTCTCTACATATTGCAATTAGTAAATTATTACATCTCAAATCTGAAAATTGCATTAAAATTTGTTCAAAAATCTTCAACATCATCACATACTTGCATTTTGCATCAAATTGGGATACATTAAAAAAATTATAAAAAATTATTTACTTTTTCAATTGTTTGCAAGTATAATATGAATTCTTAAGCAATGAAGTCTTTAGTCAAACTTTGAAATTTCAGAACGCCTGACTAGGACCCAGATGCCCTTGGCTGACCCTGTCCTACTTGTCTTGGAAAAAAAAATTATGAGACCTCTGTTATTGTGATTCCTGATTGCTTCTACTTGTTGCCTTTTGTTTCTTAGTGTTTGTTGTACTTATTTAACAATTTGGTATTCATCTTGGGTGCACTTTTGGTGTTGTGAAACTTGCATGAGTTTCACAACCTGGTGTGCTATTTTCAATACTTTAGTGAGGCATAGTTTGAGACTCATGACATCCCATGTTGTTGGTACATCCACTATGGATCTTGAGTTCTCTAACCCTTTCATGACAAGTGTTGTCAATACTCAATCCATTTTGGACTCTATTTCTGATATTACCATGCCAATGACAACCTTACAAGGACCCACCTTTACTGATGTTGAGACTATGGTTGCCCATGTTCTTGAAGACAAACTAAGAAAACTAGATAACGACCTAGAAAATCTTCAAGAATATGTAAGTACTGAACACTTTGTTGGTACCATAATTCCTATAATTGACAACACAAGGAAGTTGTTAAATGATGATCATGGATTAGAGGTTATGCGTAGTCTAGCACATATACTTGATGATAATATACCTATAATGGCTAGTTGTGCTCAAGCTTTGGGATACACCCAAAGTCTAGGAGGAAATCAAGTTTCCCTCCCTCCCACTATAACCTCTATTCCTACATACACATATCCAACTATTGTTTCAACAATACAACCAAGCATTGGGATAACTTCAACAATAGGAAATCCTTATGGTTTTGGATCTTCACATGTCACACCTCAAGTTCTATCCCCACTTATAACTTCACAACATAGTAGCCCACCAAATACATACACCATTTCACCATATTCACCCCATTCCCAAAACATGTCAAACAATGAATCTGTCATAAACCAACTTTTACAAAACGTAACATCACTTCAACAAAAAATCTCAACAATGAACTATAACCAAAATGGGAAACCATCACAGTATATCAAAAAGAGCCCATTGTCACTTGAGATATTGAAAGCACAAATGCCACAAAACATAGAAATCCCCCGATTTGAGAAGTACAATAGTAAAGGGGACCCTAACAACCACATATCAACATATATTGTCATGTGTAGTGACTTTATTTTTGAGGATAAGATCTTAGATAAGCTTTTCCCTAGGTCATTGAAATACATGGCCTTGGAATGGTTTTATTCATTACCTAATAATTCGATCCACTCATTTAATGAGCTTGTTGATGCTTTCCTCAATCATTTTCAAGTCAACATTGGTCCTCATATCAACATAACTAATTTAATGTGATGTAAACAAAAACAAGGTGAAAAGGTTACAAATTTCATGAACCACTATCAATTGATATTATCACAAGTCAATCCAGCTCTTCCTGATGTGAAAATCCAAAGAATGTTCATTAACAACTTGCAAAAGGATACGAGGGAAAAATTCCTATTGATGAAATTTCCATCCTTTATAAGTTTTTATGTGGCACTTCGTGACTATCAAAATCTGGTTAATAAGTATGACAAAGCATCTTCATCAGCTTGTATTGAAAAATCTAAGCCCATGCATCAAAATAGTTACCAATCATTCAAGAGGCCAAATGATAAATTTTTAAAGATAAATCCATCCAGAAAAAAACCATGGTGTATCAAGTTGCTGCCATACGTTCAACCCCATGCCAATTTAGAGAAAAAGATAGACAATTTACCCCGCTACCTGATTCTCTCAATTCAATTATGTTGTAGCTTTTGAGTAAGAACTTAATCCGCTTGCCTTCGATTAGACCTATGGATACAACCAAACCTCTACCTCCAAGCTTTAATCCAAGTGCCTTTTTTCAATATCACCACACAAATGGACATGATACATAATGATACATGCATCTTAAACATCAACTTCAAAACCTCATTGATTCTAATCACATTTAATTGGGCGGTGTTAACGATAAAGGGAATAAGTTTTTTTTCCTCACCTAAACAAAATTTACAAATATTTACCAATCATAATCATTCAACCAATTTTGTGCAAGCTTGTGATGTTCAGAATGATGAGATGAATATTGATACACCAAATGACACCAATAATGATTACAATAGTAATGAAGATGGTCTACAAAAAATGGTTGGTTTTGTTGATGTGCAACCTTGTAAGGGAAAAACTACCATACCACCTAAAATTGATTTCACTAATGATGATGCACTTAGACATGCACCTGATGGTCCTCCCTACATTGCTAGTCGTATCAATAACAAACCTGCACAAGGAATACTTATTGATCCAGTGTGTGTAGAGAATATGATCATCAAGGAATTCTTGTTTGTGCAAGAGCTTTATCAAGATACCTATGAACAATTGAAAGCATGGATAAAAAATCATGATGGTTTTGCACACCCTACGATAGGTTCTATCACTCTTCATCTCAAAGTTGGACCTAAACAATTAGATGTATCATTCTCCATCATCCTGTTGTCGGACCAATTTCATGTGAAGCTAGGTTATTTGTGGCTACACTCCATGAATGTCTTCCCGTTGGTTATTTACAAGTGTATAAAGTTTCTCTTTGGAAATGAGATATTTATAGTACACCATAGTGGGTTTAATCCTTTTTCTTCTCATGGGAATTTTTCATTATATTTCTTCTAGCCTCAACCTATGGAACCTATAAGGCCTCGTGAAGATTTATTTTTCAAGTTGTAACAAAAGTTCAAGGTAAAACACATATTAGAATTATCTCTTAGCAGTGTTCCTGAAGGTGATAGGTCTATGATTGTTCCTCTTCCCCAACCCATCATGGATGAACCTATGATTGAGCCAAAAACCCTTCCAAGTAACTAAGATAAGTACAATGCAGTTCCTCCACCCATCTCCTATAAAAGACCGAGAGATAATAAAATGATTCCTTTTGTGTCTCCAAAGATCAAAAAAGTATATAGACCTAAAGAAATAGTGGTTTTTGTTAGTAAACAGATTGGTCACTATGATTTGATGTGATAAATAACTCTTTATTGCCCAACTAAGTAGTGACACAATGAACTAACAACTCCAAAGATCATTATTGAATTAGTGATCTTCCTCTGAATTTTAAAGATACAACTCCCTCTTATGATCTTCAATGAATTGGAGAAACTAAAAACAAAACAAAGGTGTGCTTTTAACCAAAAAGTAGTAAAGAAAAATGAACATTTGCGCATAAAAATGACACAAATGCGAGAGTGATTTGGAATAAAAGATAAGAGCAAATGAAACAAAGATCATTCACTCAAACTAGTAAATGATAAAGAGGAGGAAAGAAAATAATTCTCAGAAAATACATGAAAAAAACATGACGCAAAGATATTGCAATGAACACATCCTTAATCTGTTATAACAAAGAAAGTACAAATGAATAATCATGGATTCACAAAGGAAATCAACAATTCAAAAGAAGACAATCAAACACAAAAAGTAGAAATGTCTCCTTTATTCAAGAATATAAAATAGAGCTCCAAGACTCTATCTCCTTGTATAAAGATTAAGTTCATAAAATAATCCTCTTTCCAAGATAAACAGTAAAATGATCTAATAACTATCTCTACCCTAGCCCTCACAAAGACTCTCGTATCATAGCCAATAGACCCCCCTTAGATCTATAGATTACATATTTATATTTTTCCCTAATGAAAACCCTCTTCAGTTTTTACATAACTATTTCTTTGACAAATCAGATACATCATAACTTCTTGTTTCTTAAAAATCGACTACATTTGGAAACTTAATAATCTTCAGATATTCTTCTCTTTATTCCTTTAAACTCTCTCATTGTAACATTTTAAATTTCTTAAGGATAGCTGGAAGATTCCTATAATCTCTTGATGACACATCTAAAGTATTTCACACTTTTCATTCCAATACAAGCAAAGAATTTACCCACAACATCTTCTTTTACTCAATCGTCTTATTATAAGGGCTTTTTAACTACTCGAAGGTGGTGATTCCTTGTAACTTATGTGTCAAGTAGTGACCTTTGGTTTTCTAAAATTTTGAAAGCCTACCAACTACAACCATATCTTAAAAATCCTTTACAGTTTCAGGAAAGATGATTCTCTTTTCAATTTTATTTCCCCTTAATTGGGGGAATCCAATTGCATTTTCTTTTTAAGAGCTCTCAGGTGGGCATTGGTGAAATAGAGAGAAATAAATTCTTTGTGAAAGGTTGAAAGAAACAAGGCCATCATATTCTCCAAAGATGGTTTCCAAACTTGATAAGGCTTCAACCCGAACAAACGTTAATTTAATCCTCTTCAAAATTTGATATTCTCTTGTAATATTTTGGAGATCTACTATCATCTTTTAATTGTATAGATCGTATTTGAGATATGATTAACATATTAGTAAAATTCAATTAACACTTTTCCTTTATTTTACCCAAAATCCTAAAGAGATCTATCACTCAACCCAAGTAACCATCTTCATTGTTTGAAATTGGTACACTAATCAATCCCGCAAGAGTTTTTAAGCATGGTCTATTTTTCGTTATAGGGCCCAAGCATATCATTATGTACACAACATCTAAGCAAAACTGATGGAAATGACACTATTTGTATTTGAATATGTATTGTCGCTTATTGGCAGGGCGACACAAGTTGTATTTCACAACTCCATACTTTGTTAAGTTTGTGAAAATCAATCAAGATTGGGGAATGTGTATCGAGATTTTATGTAAAGAGATCGCCTTCTTTCTTTGAAATATTTTAAGCTTTTGTTTGCAGGGACCCGATAGTGACTTCCCATTTTCTTTTATTGTCAACCAATCCAATGCCTTGTTTGTAAAAAAATGATCCAATGTAGTAATCCTATTTATTTTGATGCTTAGAAAATACTCCATTGGAAAACATTTCCAAACACATCTCTGATGAAGGTGCTAATTGATGTCAGAAGTCTTCGGTCTCAAAAAGTGACTACCACATTTGTCTCTCAGTGTAATTCATTTGTACTTGCAGTCTTTCCATCATGTCAAAGAAGATCCACTTCTCATTACGTATTTCAAGCTTTATCCCTGCTTTGGTGTTACAACCCGATCCTTCATTATTGTTGGCAGACTTTTTAATGGTTTGTATAACTTGTGCGGGCGGCAAGTTACACAATTGAACAAAATTATTGCTTTGCATTGCCCATGAGATTTTTACAGGTTACTCTAACTTTAAAAATCACCACTCAGGTTCACAAAATATTATAAAATACTGCTTGTTGAAGAATCAATTCCTCCATTGCCTTCATTGTCAAATTTATGCATTGCTATCGAACTTTAATAAGATTTAAATCAAGAGGTTGAACTCCCCAATAAGCGTCAATATAAGGCTTTCATCATTCAGCTCACTTCCTCATAGACCTGACATTGGAAAAATAATCACTATCATAGGTTATGATGAATGTCTTTCTCTGTGTCATGGATGTTTATCCAAAATACATGTGCGCCATGGATGACAAGGAATTGATCTTGATCTACTTATTTGAGAGACATCCACCATGTCAACAACCTTGAGTCTACCTATATCCCCTCTATGTAATAATGAATCTCAACAAGGCCAACACTAAGTGACAAATCAACACCATCAATTTTTAGTGGGTCTTCTTCAAATGCGGCAACAAATGTCAACCTTGTTCAATTTTTCCCAAGACATCAACAACTTGGTTGGTTTTGTAATGAAGCTCACCATGTTTATCAATATCAATCCACCATTTTCAAACAATGAAGCTCTTAACGACTAGATGCTGAGTTGTTTCAATGAGGCTAAATATCAAAAGGAAAAGCTCAAAAAATTTCATGGACCAAAATTAGGGATAATAGTGGCTCTATCTAGGGAATGAATTTTCTACGGAAAATGTAGAGAACTCCAGAAGCATCTCTGGGATAGATTAGTGCTAAATCCATTGGGCTAGAGTCAAAGAGCATGGAGGAGACAGAGCAAGAGCAAGCCAAAAATCGAACAAGGCAGGAAAGGAAAGCACCTAAACTACTAGCACAACAAAAACTCCTATTATGTACATGGTAGGAAGACCCTACCTCAAATGGCCTCCAAGTTGATCATACAAATCCATTAATAGACGGGGAGAAGTAGCTTCCTGTGCAAAACAATGCTGGGTGACTAAAAATTGCAAGCATAATCAACTGCCAAATTACGACTATTGTCATCAAAAAGATAAAACAAGGATCTTGTAAAAATTATTTGAATAAAATTTGATGATCAAAAGGTCACTATTATGTCTTTGTAATCAAATGATTCTTATTGATATTGTCTTGCATAAAGTAACCACAATCTTCCTGTACAATATCAGATATAGTATCGTGTTGCATTTGATTTTTTGAACAAGGAGAAAGCAACCCTGGAATTGGACACCCCACATACAAATCATGAGATAAAGAAACTTCTTGGTCACTACATGTAGAAGTAACTGCATTGTTTAAAAGTTTTGAACCCCAATTTGTAGTATGTGCATCAACAAACTCATTAGATTCGACTGTTGATTCATCTAGCTCAATCTCTTCTTCACTTTTATCCATCCCATGTATTGACTCAAATGATGGATCTGAGAAAAAATGAATCTTGTATAATATGAAAAGATTAAAAAATGGGATGGTTAATTACCTCATTTTTTGTTGCCTTGCCTTCAAGAATTTCTTCAACAAACTTAAGCGCTTCATAATCAGGTTGCACACAAGAAGAAAAGGTATTCGATGATTTAGTTACCTCTATTTCTGATAACTTGTTGGCATCCTCTTTTTTTGAAAATTGACCTTCTACTTTCATGTCAACCAAATCATTTGATAAATGTATATCAATACTTTAAGATCTAAAAGTTTCAATTTCTGGAGCATAAGGAGGCATCAACAATTGTTCACTTTTGTTTTATTTTGGACTATCTATAACAATAGATGAATCTTTAGTATTTGTTGCAGCCAAATTAGAAGATGTCATACCTACCGATTGTTTACAAGGAGAGTAATCTTCCTCATCATTGGAAGAATCATAATCACCTTCATCCATCTCACAGTTAAGATTATAAATTTCAACATCAAAAGATTCGGTCCTCACATCACTTCACTTTTTTGAAAATAACTTTGATCAAAGATGGTGAGATTGGAACATTTAGCTATAGGGCGAAAAAGATTTGATGAACTCATTTTTTGAAACTTTGAAGTTTTATGCCCTCGAACCATACCATTTTGTGCAAACCTTTCAACTTTATCTTTCTTCCACACCCCAGATAAAATAAAATCATCTTCAATATTAACAGCTTCTTGTTTTGCAATCTCAAGATCACTTACCTTACTTCGCTTTAAGAGGAATCCAACGTCGGGACGTAATGCTCCAATGAAAATGGTCATTTGTAGCTCTTTACTTGGCTGAAAATTATGAGGAATATTTTGTAGACATCTACCAAACTGTTCTACAAACTCCCTTATAGATTCACCCCACTTTTTGATGTTGAGAAATTGAGATGAAAGTGCACATGCATCAACTGCTGGTTTAAATATTCCAAGAAACTTCTTTTCCATGCTATCCCAATTAGTAATACATCCATCTTCTAAAGATTGAGACCAAACAGTAGTAGCTCCAATGAGAGATTCAACAAATAGTCTAACAAAAAAAATTTCTTCTTTTACCCCCAAAATTCCACAAGCTACGATGAAAGCTCGAAGATGATCATCTACAACCTGTGAATCTTCTCCATTAAACTTCAGAAAGTGTTTTCTTGAACCTGTAGGAAAATTTGAATATTGCAACAACGCTAGTGGTCCAAATTGAGCATGCCATGGTTGGGCTAAAACCAATGTCATAATACATATTGAGAAAAATAATGATTGGATTTTCTACCAAAAATAATTTCCAGGCAGATCCCAAATAACAGAGTCGCCAACCTCCATCCTGGGGAGTGGTGCAGGAGCACCTGCCAAAGTGCAAGCTTGTCTTGAAGTTTTTAATTCAAATCCATTTTGGTTGTGTTTTGTAAGGTTTTTGAACACCATCCTAATTGTGGTTGAGGAATTTTGGTTCCTAGGTTAGAGTGGTGGGGTTGAATAAAGTTTGGAATCCTTTTTGGGGTGGTTTCCTAAGCTATAGTCAAAAGTGGCAAAACACACTGTGTTTTACAACAACTAGCTTTTGGCCGTTCTTAGGCTCAAAAGAGAAAACCTAACTATTTTCTGGAATTTTAAAAGGTAACTCTTGACCTTTGATGAAGGTTGGAAGCTTTGGGAATGTTTGGAGATATATGCAAATAATAAAAATACAGTGATTTGTGTGTGAAAAGTTCTGTTTTCTGTTCTTGGCTGCGTGACTGTTGCTAAATGGATTAGAGGAGGCATTTTGTAGGATTGATAGCATGTAGTGAGGCCTCTAGAAGTTATGTTTTGACACATTAAACTGTTTTTCTCATTGCTTTCATCTATTTTGTAATACTATGTTTTTCTCTGTTTGCTGTTTTGACTGGTAAATCTCAGAAAAATGGAGTTTTAGATTGTTTTCTGTCCGTACCAAGAAGTATGGGTGTTGTGGAAACAAGGCTAAACTCCATTCTTGTACATAATGTAAATATAGGTGTCAGTAATGGTTCAAGAAGCATGCTAGAAGGTTGTTCCTAGGCAAGCTTGAAATCCCGGCAAGGAAAGACAGTCAAAGACAAAACCCTAATGTAGCAGGGGTGTGTTATATTTAACTTCTAAAAAGTGTGGTGGATGCAGGAACCTTTACAAAGGTTGGGCAGGAAGATAGGATCCTTGACTGATCATCTGGAGGCTTGAAAAGGAAAATAGTCCAGGAAAAGGTCTTAGAAACCCTAGTTTCTTGAAAATTTTGACTTAAGCCTGTGTATGGCCTGTGAAGGACCTAAACCCCAAAAATCTTAAAGAACTCAGAAAAAGAGCCAGGGTGTCAGAAAAGAGCTTGGCTTTACTTGTTGAAGGAGAGGTGTAACAACCGGTTTTCTAGGGTTAAGAGACCTAATAGGGGCTCAATGCTTGTAGCCTTGCCCAAACCCAAAACAGGGATTTTGTGAAAACGATGGAGAGTTGGAGCTTGGTGATTTTTCAAGCACCTGTAGAAGATGATTTTGGAAGCCTTGGAAGGTATCACACACCCCTGTAACAGAGTTAGGAAACATTTGAGAATGGTTAGTCTTTAAGGTGATTAAAGGCTAAGTGGTGAATGAGAGGAAGAGCATCAAGTTAGGTTTGGTTAATGATTGAAACTTGATAGCAGGGTTGGCAGGGAGGACCAGGGGTGCCTAATAACTTTTAGGACCTATAGGTTGAGTGGTGGAGAGAAACACCAAGGGATTATCAATTTGAGACCCAGAGCATTGAGCCAGTGATTGACTCAATCCAACCTTGTTCCTATCAAGGAGGTACCTTCAGATTTCTAAGAAGAGAAAATATTGAAAGACATCAGTATTTCAATTCTTCCTTAGCAGTCACCAAAAATATGTTAGTAAATAGATTGGCCACTGGGATTTGATGTGATAAATGACTCTATTGCCCAAATGAGTAGTGACACATTGAACTAACAACTCCAGAGATCGCTATTGAATTAGCGATCTTCCTCTGAATTTTAGAGGTACAACTCCCTCTTATGATCTTCAATGAATTGGAGAAACTAAAAACAAAACAAAGGTGTGCTTTTAACTAGAAAGTAGTAATGGAAAACGAACATCTGCGCATAAAAATGACACAAATGTGGGTGCGATTTGGAATAAAAGATCAGAGCAAATGACACAAAGATCATTCACTCAAACCAGTAATGATAAAGAGGAGGAAAGAAAATAATTCTTAGAAAATACATGAACAAAACATGACACAAAGATCCTGCAGTGAACACATCCTTAATCTATTATAATAGAGAAAATATGAATGAATAATCGTGGATTTGAAAAGGAAATCAACAATTCAAAAGAAGACAATCAAACACAGAGAGTAGAAATGTCTTCTTTATTCAAGAATACAAAATAGAGCTCCAAGACTCTATCTTCCTATACAAAGATTAAGTTCAAAAAATAATCCCCTTTCCAAGATAAATAGTAAAATGATCTGATAACTATCTCTACCCCAACCCTCATCTAGAGACTCTCATATCATAGCCAAAAGATCCCCCTTAGATATGTAGATTACATATTTATATTTTTCCCAAATGAAACCCCTCTTCAATTTTTATGAAACTATTTCTTTGACAAATCAAATATATAAGAACTTCTTGTTTCTTAAAAATCGGTTACATTTGGAAACTTAATAATCTTTAGATTTTCTTTTCTTTATTCCTTTAAACTCTCTCATTGTAGTATTTTAAATTTCTTAAGGACAGCTGGAAGATTCCTATATTCTCTTGATGACACATCTAAAGTATTTCACGCTTTTCATTCAAATACACATAAATAATTTACCCACAACATTTTATTTTACTCAACTATCTTATTATAAGGACTTTTTAACTACCTGAAGGTGGGGATTCCTTGTAGCTTACGTGTCAAGTACTGACCTTTGGTTTTCTAAATTTTTGAAAGCCCACCAGCTACGACCGTTTCTTAAACATCCTTTGCAGTCTTAGAAAAGATGATTCTCTTTTCAATTTTATTTCCCCTTAATTGGGGGAATCCAATTGCATTTTATTTTTAAGAGCTCTTAGGTGGGAATTGGTGAAATAAAGAGCAAGACATTCTTTGTGAAAGGTTGAAAGAAAAAAGGCCATTAGATTCTCCAAAGATGGTTTCCAAACTCGATAAGGATTCAACCCGAACAAACGTTAATAATCCTCTTCAAAATCTGATCTTCTCTTGTAATATTTTGGAGGTCTACTATCATCTTTTAATTCTATAGATTGTATTTGAGATATGATTAACATATCAGTAAAATTCAACTAACACTTTTCCTTTATTTCACCCAAAATCCCAAAGAGATCTATCACTCGACCCAAGCAATCATTTTCACTATTTGAAATTGGTACACTAATCAATCTCGCAAGAGTTTTTAAGCATGGTCTATTTTCTGTTATAGGGCCTAAGCATATCATTATGTACACAACACCCAAACAAAACTGATGGAAACCACACTGTTTGTATTTGAATCTGTATTGTCGCTTATTGGCAGGGTGACGCAAGCTGTATTTCACAACTCCATACTTCATTAAGTTTGTGAAAATCGATCGAGATTGGGGAATGTGTATCGGGCTTTTATGTAAAGAGATCGCCTTCTTTCTTTGAAATCTTTTAAGCTTTTGTTTGCAGGGACCCGATAGTGACTTTCCATTTTCTTTTACTATCAACCAATCCAATGCCTTGTCTATAAAAGTTCAATCCAAAGTAGTAATCTTATGTATTTTGATGCTTAGAAAATACTCCATTGGAAAACATTACCAAACTCATCTTTGATGAAGGCACTAATTGATGTCTGAAGTCTTTGGTCTCAAAAAGTGACCACCACACTTACAGTCTCTCAGTGTAATTCATTTGTACTTTCAGTGTTTCCATCGTGTCAAAGAAGATCCATTTCTCATTATGTATTTCAAGCTTTATCTCTGCTCTGGTGTTACAACTTGATCCTTCATTATTGTTGGCGGACTTTTTGATGGTTTTTATAACTCCTGTAGGCGACAAGTTACACAATTGAAAAAAATCACTACTTTGCATTGCTTGTGAGCTATTTACATGTTACTCTAACTTTAAAAATCACCTCCCGGGTTCACAAAATATTATAAAATACCACTTGTTGAAGAATCGATTCCTGCATTGCCTTCATTGTCAAATTTATGCATTGCTATCGATCTTTTATAAGATCTAAATCAAGAGGCCAAACTCCCCAATAACCGTCAATATAAGGCTTTCATCGTGCAACTCGCTTCCTCATAGGCTTGACATTGACAAAATAATCACTATCATAGGCTGTGATGAATGTCTTTCTCTGTGTCATGGACGTTCATCCAAAATACCCATGCACCATGGATGACAAGGAATTGATATTGATCTACTTATTCAAGAGACATCCACCATGTCAACAACCTTGATTCTGCCTGTATCCCCTCCATATAATAATGAATCTCACTAAGGCCAACACTAAGTGACAAATCGACACCATCAATTTTTAGTGGGTCTTATTCAAATGAGGCAACAGATGTCAACATTGCTCAATTTTCCCAAGACATCAACAACTTGGTTGGTTTTGTAATGAAGCTCACCATGTTTATCAATATCAATCTACTGTTTTCAAACAATGAACCTCTTAACGACAAGATGTTCTGTTTCAATGAGGTTGAATATCAAAAGGAAAAGCTCAAAAAATTTCATGGACTAAAATTAGGGATAATAGTTTCCCAATCCCTGGTGGTTCTTTTAGTTCCTCTGCTAAGGGAAGAAAAGAAAACTATGGTTGATAAAACCACTCTTACCCAATGACAACTTGAAAATTGTGCAAGAAGAAATTGAAATCCTAAAGAGGCTAGGCGTAGACGTCGTGTTATTGCTCGTGAATTGGAAGAAAAGAATAAACCAACACTAATGGAAACAACTCAAGAAGAAATCCAACCTTCACCAAAACAAGAAATGCAACCAAAACAAGGAATCAAACAAGAGAATTCAAATACAATTGTCAGAAAACCTCCCATTGTGATCAATTTGGATGATGATGATGATGAGATTGCTAAAATTGATGAGGAGGTGCATAATGAGCTTAATGTTTTATTTTCAAAGAAAATTAATTTAGATAGGGGTAATTGTGATGATTCTCCTGATGAGAGTGACCCAACACATGTTGAACCTGGTGATGCTCCTTGTACAACGATGTAGTCCTCTTGGCTAGTTGTTCACCTTCCTTATATAATGAGCAAGATTGTGATGCAAAAAACTTTCTCTAGATCATCTCACATGTGAAGTACTTCTTTTGTGTGTTTTCTTTCCATGTTTTTGTGTTTGCTTGCATGTAATGTGATCTCCCATATTGTGTTGCTTGGCATGTATTTATGTTTGTGAGTTTACTTTGGATGACCCTTGTTGCTCTGCTGGTACAAGGATACAAAGGAAACAAACCTATTGTGGCATTCTTTTATTTGTATCTCAATTCTTCTATATGTCATAAACTTTATCTTTTATTTGTCTAGTGTTTTCCTTTGACAGAAAATACAAGGTGTCAAGACATATATGTCTCTTCCATGTTCACCCAAAAGCTTGTTATCTTCTCTCTCAATCTATCATTCCTCCTGTGTGTTCATTGTTCCACGAGTATTTGGGGAATGATGTTAGTTCTGAGCTCTATTATATCATTGTAGCAAAGACATACTGACTGCATATGATCCGTGGATCCCTCAGTGTGCCTTCCTATGTTGTTTATCACATTATATTTGGGGGAAACCCCTTATCATTATGTAGCTTTATTTGGAAACATATCATTAGCATAGGGCTTTCCAAATAAGCTTTTGTGATATTTTCTTACACGACATTTATCATTTTTCCACTTTAAAATAATTGCTCATAGCATGGTGTTTCACAATATCTTTAAAGTGGGGGCATACAATGGCATTATTTTTGCTTCACTTTGTCTAAAAGGGCCGGACTTAGTGGTGCATTGGCATTTGACATTGATATTTTCCTACTTCACTTTGTTCACAGGGGTTGAATTTAGTGTAGCATTAACATTGCATCTTGTGGCACCTTATCAAGGTTATCAGGAAGTATAACTCTTGGTATAGTTGTTATGGGAACACCTTGTAGACCTAGTGTGTGTTTCTAATTTTTCCATTGTTATGGGTACACCTTGTAGACCTAATGTGTTTCCCATCCTGTCTTGGGGGCTTACCTAGTGAGTATCGAACTTGACTAGCTCATGTACCTTCCAGTTTATAATTCACCTAGAAAATATCAAACTTTTCTATTGTGTGTCATAAAAACCTTTGTATGGATTCTAGCATAATACAATTTGTTAGTCCATACCATCTTTTTCATTTCATGTTGACATGTATGTTTGTGTATGTTGTTTTGCTACATATCAAACATGTGTGTGTTGCTTTGTGCTTATGTTGGTTTGCCATGGGATCTTAGTTCCTGGGGCTTGATCACCCTCCTTGATCCTTGGCCATCCCATTCCTTCAACATTTGGACAATTGAACCCCTCTTGCCTTATATTTTTCTACTTTAGTGTGATTCTGAGCATAAGTTCATACTCTCACTAAGGTGGGGGCTAAATGTAGTGTAGAAAATTGTATACCTTAACAATTTCACATTATGCTTTTGGCCCCCCTAAATTATTGGACTTAATTAAGCTCCTAATTCTCTAAATCATGCATTCCAAAGCCTAATTTTTACCATTTTATGAAGGACAAATATTAAACAAATGCATCTAATCATTAAATTGTCCCCAACTTTGAGTATCCTAGAAATTTGGGCCAAGAACTAGCTACCCATGGGCGATTGAGCTCCCCTTCTTAGCTAGGACCCAAACTTAAATATGTTGTTGGCGGTTTTAACATCCAAAATTCAAATATGAAGTGTTAGCTTTTGGAATCTAATTTTTGGGAAATTAGTACAATTACATATAAATACCTAGTTATTTTATCATTTGAAATCATCTAGAAAATTATTCCAGCAAACTTATGATCAAGAGCACTATTAAGAAAGTCAAGAGTAGTGTTTCAGAGCATTATAGCAGCAATTCAAGATCCAACATGTCAAATTCTATGTGTGTTCATGTTCACATTTTGTGAATGTTAACATTGTTGTAGGTCTTTGAGCATTCAAGTATTAAAGCAAATCTATCAAGTAAGATCCAAATCCTTGAAGTGATGTGCATGACTTCATTCCTTCAAGGAAGCCATTGAAGGGTGGTGAGTTGCAACATTATGTTCATTCATCATTTCCTTCCTTTTCATTATCGGTTTATCATTGGCATTGCCATTGTGGAAATGGTAACACTTACATAGGGTTTGACTGAGGCAAGTCCCTATATGGAAAAACCTTTTCCCTCTTTGTGAATGTGCAGGTTATAGGTTTGGGGAGGATTGAAGAGAATTTGAAGATCCATTTTGCATTATTACATTTGTTTTCATCAAACTTATCAAGACACAAAAAATCACCTACATAATTCATTTACGACATTCTGATAAATTTGCAAGTGGAAAATAGAAGCTCAGATCCAACACCAAAGAATCCCAAAAGTTAAGCAGGACACCTTAACAAAGACTCAGTAGCCATTAGGCGACCCCATCCTTGTAGGCATAGCTAGACCAATTTTTCTAGGTAGGTACACATTAGTCTACACTTTCCAGATCCACCTGCGAATTATTGTTTCATTTTTTTTACTTTTAGGAAATTGCATTCATCATATTAGGTCATATAGTTTAATTATGGAAACATTCCAAATCATTTCCAATCCATTCCCATCCTCAAAAAGATGCATCTATCTGGGACTGATTGACTCACCTAAGAGGTTGTAATTCAATCTATGCACCTTGTTGATTTGCATCCTAATGAAATAATAAAAATCATGGCCACCATGACCTCAAGTTTTAGATATTAAATTTAAGGTGACCACATTTTTATGTTTCACTTCCAACCAACTATATACACAAAGTTCCATTTACTAAAGTTTTGTGTCATCATCAATGGTAAGTTGGAAATTATGTTTCTTTGAATATTTTCCTTGAGTAATCAAAGTCTCACCATCTCCCCTCCATACTTCAATTCCTAATAAATAATGCATCTTTCCAAGATCATTCATTTTAGGTTAATGTGATAAATTTATTTTGATTTCATTATTCAAGCCTACAACATTTCTTGTTGATTAGATTATCAATATACAATGATATCATAACAAAATTCTTGTGTTCATCTTTATTTATGTTCAAATTTGGACCACTCTTATTTTTTGTGAACCCTTTTGAAATAAGTTGTCAATTTTCACACACCATGTCCTTGGAGCCTATTTTAGACTATACTTGATGTTTTTTATACTTTGCATACAAGATGTTCTTGCCCCTACTTCATAAAACCTTTTGAATTAACAAGAAACATTTCTTTTTTTAAATCACCATTCAAAAATGTTGACTTAAGATTCATTTGATGTAGGTCCTAATTATACCTTGTAGCAAGTGCAATCATTAGTCTAATGGTGCTTATTTGAGCTATAAGTATAAATGTGTCTTCATAATCTATTCCTTCCTTTTGTGAATAGCTGTTTGCAATCAATCTTGCTTTAAATTTGTTTATAATACCATCAACATTAAAATTAGACAAGAAATTTTTTTTGTAGGTAATTAAATTAATTCCTAATGTTAAATCCATCAATAGGAGAATAGGAAATTAAATAAATTAAAATAGTTGATGGGGGAAATAATGAGGTATGTGTGCCTAAAGAAGAGGGGAAGAAAGGGATATTACAAAAAATTAATGGGGTACGGGTTGTATGTGTGAGAGGAGGAATGACTTAAAATTTGGTATGGTCTTGCATTCACAACCATTAAATGAGGATAAGATAGGTGTTGGTGGGGATTGGTGTAGGAAGTCATGGCTATTCATCAAAGCATTAAGGATAGAATAATTTTATTAGATGAGATCATAGGTGAGAGCATGTAGAGAGGGGAGGAGAGAGGGAGTGAAACATAGTATGGTAGATGCCCAGGAAAATCAATTTTTCCTCTACATTAGATTGAAGATGCAAAGATTGAGCATGTGTGCACATCTAAGTACATGGAGTGATGAGAAGGGAGTTGCGATTTCTATAGAAAACATGCATGTAAAATATGTAAGCATGGAGAGGAAATGAATTTTGTTTCATGAAATCTTTCAAAGAAATGTGTTTTCATGGAATACCATTATTGTAGGATATGCACAAAACTAATTTGTTAAAAATGCTTAGAATATATCAAGAAAATACAATTGGCAAGTGTAAGGATAGACTCCACAACCTTTTTCAGTGTCCTCCCAAGTGCCTATGTTAAAATGAGAGCTTTATAATAGGTTAGGGACAAGCTTATCAAAGCAAAAAAAAGATGGCAATGATGACTCCTAGTAAATGGGTCAATGGAAGACAAAGAAAAAATGTGTGCTATATTTTTCAAGATACATTATGACAATAAAAAGCAAGTGTTTCATGAGGTGTCAAACAATAAGGGATTATTTTTTGGGGGGTTTGAGTTACAACATTTACTAAGTTATGCTCTCTATTGTAGGACTTCCCCTTTCTAGCCATATACATTATGAACAAGTTGTTAATCACTATTGTAAAGTTGCATTCTTTTATGTTAAGGGGGCCTCTTTCTTGGTATGTCATCCATCAATCAATATAACCTCTCATTTATTTTGAAAATATAGTAGCATTTTTATTTAGGCACCCATTGCCTTTCAATCTTAATTTCAAAAAAATTAATATTGCTTAAGTTTATTTAATTCTTCTCCAACTATGAGTGTTGTTATAGAATTGATTTTTAATCTCCACTATTTTCTTTTATACAAGAAAATCATATTTAATCAAAGTATCATAAGTAAATTATTACAAGAGCTTTGAGAATGAAAAAATATATTTTAAAACAATTTGATTTCCTGGGACAAGATTATATATCTTTGTGACATGTTGCTAAAAAATGGGGTACCAATTACCTAGTTCTTGGGGAATTTTATTAAACTAGTTCACATGCTTGGTCTAAGCTTAGTTAATTCTATCATAAAAGTTTCCTCAAACATTTTTGTGCTAGTCAAAATTGGTAGCATGCCTCTTTACTTTGTATCATGATTTTGTATGTTAACACCCTACTTTGTAACATGATATTTGTGAGATGTATGCTATTATATTTATGATATTTTATTATTCTCATAGATTATAACAAAAAACATGGAAATGACCTATGAAATAGAAAAATAGTCAAGGGATTCCAATGAAGTGAAAACATGGGGCTAAAATCTAAATATTAACGTTCTTGACATGAGTTATATTTGTACATTAATGAAAACATGTGGATATGACCAATGATGGTTCTAAGGTCAAATAATTGTTGGTACCATTGATAGTGTGGAGTGTTAATACCAATATATATGTTGCTTCTTTGGAATCAAGTTGATAGTTAGATAAGATCCACTTATTTTGTTATGACAATAAATTCTACTTATATCATGTAGCAACAATCTATTTAGTTGGATAGTCGGGGTTAGATCTTATTTATTCCTTTACTAATGATAAATACTATTATATGTTTGTAGAAATACTTTCCAAGATAGAGAATACATTTTATGTTCTAACCATTGACTAGTGGATTTTATGGTTGACTATGAGCCTAGTTGTAGTAAGTGAAATTGATAATTGAAATTGAGTTTACTAACTCTTATGAGTGTTGATTAGTTATGCTTTGTTACTTTTAGATTAATATTTTTATATGGTAATGGTCACATTATGATATGAGCTTGTAATAGTAACTCAATTTCAACTATCAATTTCAACATTTGCAGCAATAGTAAACTCAAACAAAGATATAGCTCAGGGTAGAATTGCTAGATGGTATTTTGAGTTTCTTAGTTATGATTTTGAGATAGAATGGATTAAAGGAGAAAATAATCCTCTAGCTAAGACTCTGACAAGAGAACTTGTAGGTTATATATACCATGAATTAGATATTAATTCTCTATATTGGTACAGACCGGATGGAACTCCAATGTATATAGTCAATCATGGTAATGGCATAATAACCAATCTCCCAAATCTTCCAAAGGATATTGTTCAAATTTTGTTGGAATCTTATTTCTTAAATAAATGGCTTCTTGATATGAAACATCAGATTAGTTATCACCATGCACAAGGACTAATAGATTCAAACGAAGAAGAGGAATTTAAAACATCAATCAGATTAGATAAAGCTCCAATAAGGTATTGGTGTGGAAACAATTATGTTCATATCCACATCAAAGGTTTTTTCGACATGAACTGGTCAAAACAAATTAAAATGAATTTGCTAAAAAAATTGAAATATGGTTTCATTACTAGAATAAGTTTTGATCAAGACTCATATGAAGAATATGTTCATTTAGTTGGAGCAAGGTTTAATCCTGATATGGAAGAATTTTTGAATTTGCTACATCCTTAGTTTAAACGAGCAATGTGTAGTTGTATGGTGAAATATCTGACTCATTTTCCCATAACAAGATATAATTTTCCAAGAATTGAGTTATATCCTCTTGAAGCCAGATGAAGACAAAAAGTCCAGATTGAAGATATGGAGATAAAACTTAAACCAACATTACTTGCCAGGAGAATTGAATTGGATCAAGCCTATTCCCAAGATTACATGGTTTAGATAGACTATACCTTTAACCATCGACATGAAGATTGGGAAATGGTTTACCAAGGGTTACCGGATGAATTATTAGAACCAATACCATTCTGACTGGCTAGCACATGGGCCTGTTTGTGCTGTGATGTCACCCACATTAAGATGTGAAAACAGGATTCAACCCTATCGTAAAAAGCAAGATCCTTGTGTCCACTTATGAGTGTTAAGTGGGCCCTTCTCACTAATGGGTGTTCTAAATGTGATTGTCTTTATTCTCCACTATGTTAGTGCTTACCACATACTCCCTACCAACTGTCTACTCCATAGTGTGGTAGGTAATGGGATGCGTGTCACAAGCGTATGGACAGATTCCAAATTTATTGTAATGTGCCATGAGGTTACAAGCTCAACCTCTCCTATAAATTGTTGAGGATGCCCCATTCTCAGCACGAGATGTCTAGGATTGGAGTTTGGAGTCTAGAAAAGAGTCCTTAGTTTTTCATATTAGACGTATGCTCTCTCTTGCGCTTTGTGCGATCTGGATGATTAGATCCATTAGTAACAAGTAGAATAATTTTGAGCCTTTTCTTTAGAAGTACTAACAAGAGAGAAATAGGTAGAGCACCTAGTTTAGCTTGTTATTTCTATAGAGTGAGATTGACCATATGTAGATTCACTAGCAAAGCTAAGATCTAGGGCAAAGCCACAAGCACCGGCGGTTCCAGATTATCTAGTTGAATGAGTAAAAGAAGAACTTCACCCAACACCTACTATTGGTTCCATATATAGATATAGGCCAACCCCCTATGGTGATGAATCAACCTAGGTTACTAGCTCTCTAGCTACCTTCGCCCCAAGAGGCTCTGCCTTTCTCTATCCTGTTGGCTTTGTGCCGTGGATGGTGGGAAGTCAACTTTAAGTGCTATTGCCTCCCCTACCTTTTGTGGTGTTTCTTTTTCCACCATTGCTTGCTCAGATGCATCCGCTATCTCTACCTTTTCTATTGGTGCTTATGTGTTTTAGTAAAGAAGGTCAACCAACGCTAGATATATATTGGATATCCAATGAATGGATTTGGATCAAGATTTTTCACGGTCTACTGGGTAGATTAAATTTCTAGGCTCCGCAACTATAGGTGTCATCACTCTATCCCCAAGAGGTGCTACCTTAGGCGCTAAAGAAGCCTTGACCTATATTGTTGGTGCATTCACTAGTTTGTGATTCAACTTAGTTAGTTGGCTCAGGATCAACATAATAGACAAAATCCAACTGCTGAAGCTTTCACTTGGTCAACTGGATCCCTTTAGAATAGTAGGGCTGAATCTAGACCTAGATCCCTTTAGAATAGCAGGGGTGCTAGCTTTGGATCTTCTATATATGACCCCTACTATTCTAAAGGGTGCTGGTGGATATGGAACCAAGAGCACTTCCTTTAATGAAACTTTGTTTGAGCAACTTGAAGCTTCAACTAGTGGACGCCCTAGTATGTCCACAAGATCCTATTCCATGTCCCACAATTTTCCAAGCACTTCTAATAAGCCATATCTTGATTACAATCATGAAGAGTCATTAGGATCATCTAGTCAATTCCCATGTATAAACAACCATCTGTAAACCCTTATCCTTCCAGAGCCTCCTTGGACACACTTTCTAATCTTAGTAGTAATCCAGAACTCATGGATAGATTGGCCAGACAAGTTAGTCAAAGATTGGCTTTGACCACAAAAGAAGAAGAAAAGTCATATCAGAAGGGAAAAGGGATTAAGCTTACCAAGATGGGTGAAAAACATTGTATGATGAAAGAAAAGATCCCCAAAGAAAAGCTTCCAAGAACAGGATTTGAAAAGAAAAACATATATAAAATGGAATTGAGTAATCAAGAATAGGAGATCATAGGATATGAGCCTGGAAGATGGCCAACTCCTGAAACATTTACTGTAATCAATTTTGATAAGAGATTGTGGGGAAGATATGAAGCAAGGCTTCATATAGAACTAGGTAGAAAAAAAAGAACTCAGAAGCCCAACAAAACTAGATGGCATAATGGATGAGCTCTGCATAAGAGAATTTAGATGACATGGTTGTAGATGTAAGATTTTCTGGTGATTTATGTTTAGAAGCTGTAAATAAATTAGACATTGTTTCAGAAGATCAACAAAAAAATACACTTCTACTAAAATTTTTGAACATTATTATTCCACTCTGTCAAATGATATTGTTGGTGTAAGCTATGATGTAAAAGAAGTTCATAAGAGTGTGAAAAATGTCATATCCACTCAACAACACCAGGATAACTATCTTACACATATTTATGATGATCAACATAATAATAAGACTACTAGGAAAGTTAATGATTTAGAAAATAAAACTCTCCTAGACTCTGTTGCTAAGAAACTCGAGAAGGTAAAAATGCTTACTAAAAAGATAAGAGTTTCTCAAACTAGAAAAGATAGCTCAGAAGAAGAAGACAAAGAGAAAAAAGGTAAATCCATGGAACAACCTCCCAAACCAAAGAAGTTTCTTATTCAAAGAAGGAAACCTATTCAAACAGAAGAAGAAAAAGCTTCAACTTCTAGAAGACCTTCTCATAAGCCAACTCCACATGTTCCTATGCCTAAAATTAAGGAACATAGTTTAGCAAACAAAGAAGAACATCTAAAAGATTGGCTTGTAGAATTGGGAGTAGAGCAAGAACAAGTAGAACTTGTATACATGGATGAACTTGGTTTTGCAAATAAAGAATCCGAACCTAAAACTTCTAATACAAATACTTAAGTTATTTCTGGAAGTTCTAGTGATTCTGAATCTTCTATAAATAACAATTTTGATGAAATAGATTTAGATTTTTCTGGATACAAGCAAATTGAAGAGAAAGAACCATGGGAATCACTGAAGAAGCTAACAATGGACATTGAGATGCAAAAACTTGTTACAAAGAATCTCAAACCAGAACAAATGAGACCCTATGCTTCCAGTGGTTACATTTTAAATATTGATAAGCTGGTGAATCCTTATGAAGCAATATGTACATGGAAAAACATATTGGAAAATATGTTTGAAAGAAGTGGTTCATGGACAAAACCAACAAAGGTTTTATATGCTATTAGATTAATGTCTGGTAAACTGAGAAACTGGTGGAATAATCTACTAGATCAAGGACCCATGCCCAAAAATATTCCAACACAACCATCAGATCCTATTTTAGTGGATACAAAAAACTTGGGCAAAGATGATATATTTCAAGTTGGCTTTGATGAGTTCAAGTGGCTATTGACTAACTTATTTTGTGATGATATTTCTAATCAAGCCTTAGAAGCTAATAAAATCGTACAATCTATGAAGTTGAAGAATTTAGCAAAATTTGATGAATACAATTGTATTTTTGAATCATACATGGTTGCAGCTGATAAAATGCATGATGTAGCCACAAAACAATATTATTTGAATTCACTTCCATGTGGTCTAGGAGCTTGGGCACAAGACTATATCATTAGAAAAGACCATAAGAAGCTTGATGATGTGAGTTTTCCAACAATTAAAAGATTGATTAGATATAAGTTGGAAAAACAATGTTTGTTAGGAGCCCTGCAGCCCAATAAGGAAGAATATAACTATACTTGCAATTTAAAAGAATTCTATGATCTTCCTCCCATTAATCAGTTGAAAGATTTTCAACAATTGAAGCAATTTAAAAGAGGTGGCTACGATAGAAAATGCAAGTGTAAAAGATGTTCAAGATCCAGATATTATGAGGGTGAATACACTTTCCACCATAGTAAACATGGAAAGTATGGTAGTAAGAAAAAGTATAAAGCTGTTCCTTTCAGAAGAAGGAAGTTCTCTAGATAGACACCACCATACTTGCTTAGGAAAAGAGATAGAAAGGTCCCAAAAGGTATCAAATGCTTTATTTGTGAGGGACCCCATTATACCACTAACTGTCCCAAAAACTAAATCCTGGAACAAAAATTTATGCCATGTTTGAATATGAAAATCCAGGATGGGAAGTTATAGATGGTAGAAATTTTTTAGATAATTTAGAAAATTTATATGAATTAGTTGAAATTGTTCTTGATTAAAGTCATATGTTGAGATTCAAGGACCTAAAGGACAAAAATAGACAAATGCAAAATTTTGCTTCTATACTAGAAAGTTCTAATCTTGATGAAGACTTTCTCACCTCACTCCTCAAACATACATTGCAAGATATTCAAGTAAAATTGTAGATTGAGAAGTCTAAAGATCTTACAAAATGGTAGGAACAAAAGAAGAACGAAAGAAAGTTGTTCATCAACATCTGGCCCGACTTATGCAATTAGAGTCAGACAAAGTTGAAGTAGAGAAAGAACTTAAACTATAGAAGAAGCCTTCTAAAGGCTTTGGAAAAGAAATTGACCATGGATATAAAATTCCTCCATGGCAGAAAAAAGACAAACCATCCTCCTCCAAATCTTCTTCAAAACACAAGCCGTCAGAAACAAATACTGATGTGATTACAATCTTTAAAATTTTTGATCTTCTATTAGATGATGCTATAGATCTAAGAAGATTGATAAAGACTCAACAAAATGAGATAGAAAATATTTTTTCTATAGTGGGAGAAATCAAAGATCTCTTATTTAAAGCAGATCAACAAACTGGGTTTGAAAAGGTCTCTTCTCAAAAGGATGAAGAAGAAGAAGCAAGCAACAATGACAACAATAGTATAATCCAAAAGACAAGAGAAAAACCATGTTCTCTATTGCTTGCTAATAATGGTAATTATGTCAAAGTGAATTTTTGTTTCCCAAGTTACAAGAAGATTCCATTAGATGCATTTGTGGATACATGCTCATCTTGTTCATTGGCTAAAACCAATGCCATACCTCTTGAATTCTAGAAACATAGACTTGATCTACCTCATAGCTATGCAATCAATGGAGAAAGAATTCATATGGGTAGGTATGCAGAAGATGTACATATTGAAATAATGGGAAAAATGTTTGTGAAAATTTTCATTGAATACAATGATCTAGAGGATGACGTTCTGTTAGGATTCTTGTTTCTTACAAAATATGAGCCCCTCCAGTTTTGGAAGCAACTAATTACCATCAAGAGGGTTCTGCATGAAGCAATGAGCAACTTTAACACTAGATTCCATAAGACTTGGCAAAGGATTCCCATCACCGCTTGACCTTAGGTCGCCATGGCACTCATGTTCTATCTGAAGGCTTTTAACCCCGACATCGGAGTCATGATAACCTCTATGGGGGGATATCTTGCTCAATGCATACGAGGTGGAAGTGCATGCAGAAAATAGTTTGATTGATGTCGGGAAGCCTCTGCCACAACCCCCGATACTAGTCTTTACAAAAATATCTAATGGTCCAAAGGGAGAAACCACTCCGAGCACTCCCGCAATGAAGTTAATGTTGGTCACTGTGCGGCCTATGAGCATGCATCCCACCACTCAAGCAAGCACATTGGGCTTTTCCTCAATGTTAATGGACATTAATGACATGAAGGATCTCATGCGGACTTTCACTAATGAGTTGGTCATTATTAAACGACAGCAAGCAATGCCCTTGAAGCAGACCACACAAACCTATGGTGGAGGGAAACCATCTTATCAACATAATCCATATCAAGGATTCTCTAAAGAAGGAAGTCAAAAAATGACATCCACAAGCCAGATAGTTCTGATCACCATGCCATTATAGACAGTCAAGGATAGTTCGAATAAAGAATTAGTCTCGTGCCAAAATAATTTGGTAGAAGATGAAAATGTTTGGTGCTTTCCATGCAACGATAGTCATATGCCCCAAAATTGCCCAAGGGGAAATATGCAGTAGAGGGTAGCGAAACAATGAAGCAAGGGCATGCTCCCAAATGTGGACGATTGCAAGTCATCCAAAATCGAAAATGCATGTTTCAGAGCATAAACGCAAGTGATGTGCCTTGAGTAGGAGCTAAACATAGCACTCGACCAATCTCTTTTCTCATGGTTAGAAGAAGAAGAGGTTGTGTTCGCAAATGACTAGTGTTCCACAAGTGCAGTTGGATTACAACACAAGGTCTAAAAGAAGGCTCACGAGAGAGTACGTAGAACAAGCTTTGCTACATCCTTTGCCATGTCAATCATTTTTTTAGACAAAACCGGACTCATTGCCCACTGTCCGTTCTTTTCTGCAGCCACACAACACATCATTGGAGGAGGCTGAAACAACCAAAATGCCAAGCCTAGTCATGTCGAGACATTTTCTTTCAAAATCGAGAGAAGTGCCACCATTTAAGCCCAAGGTCCAAATAGTCGGGACGCTTAATGTAGTGGAGCAACTGAAGAAAGTGCCAACCCATGTATCATTGTGGGACATCATATCAATTCCTAAAAAAAAAACATTGCTTCAAGAAGCGTTAAAAGAAGAAGAGCAAGGTTCATGTGAGGTTGTAGTTCAACCAGGCAATCAAAGTGAAGACAACAATTCCTTGCTGCTTCCTTGGGCTCTGAAAGCTACAACTTATACAAATGATGTAGGCAACACAAAGGAGAAAGAGGTAAGCAGAAGAAAGCCCATTCCTTTCTTTTTAACATTTATAGTGGGAGATAAACTGCTACATAACAATATGATTGATTTGGGGGCTAGCACCACTATCATGCCAAAACAAGTGGCAGATGCTTTAAAGCTAAAGTATGAGTCTCTTGAAAAGGGCATCGTGCAACTAGACGAAAAGAAGGTTTTGACCATTGGACTGATAAAGGACTTTTCCTTGACTCTTTTCTCCTGCCCAAGCCAAATAGTTATGCAAGAAGTAGTAGTGATAGATATTCCACCAGTCTTCAAAATGTGCCTATCAAGAGATTTCATCGCCAAGCTTGGTGGATACCTGGCACTTGACTGGTCCCACCTAATATTGAGAACCAATCACAAGGAAAAGATGAAAATCCTATCTAAATCCTTGCATCTTGAACATATTGTGGATGACACAAACCTGTGTTTCGGCAATGCATATACCTCTTTCCCCGAGCAAAAGAGTTACTATGTAGAAATGTTAGAAGAAGAGAGAGATACAATTAGACAGACTCCAGAAGAAGTATTTCTCAACCAACTCACTATTTCCGATCCATTTGGCAACTTCCATGCAATAGGGATGGGAACCTATGTAAATTTCGACGGTGATCAAGTTTTTCTGAAAATAATCAAGGATTAGAATGGATCCGATGACCTATCTGATAACCGTCTATGGACCCTATATTTTGATGGTGCCAAGTTTATGGCCAGCTCTAGAGCAAGTATCCGATTAATATCTCAAATGGGATCTAAAAATCTTAGAGCTTATCATTTTCAATTTTCATGTTCAGATGATGATGTTGAATATGAGGCTTTGGTCCATGGCCTAACCCTTGCTAAAAAAAATGGGTGTAAAGAGAGTACAAGTTTTTAGAGATTCAGAGCTGGTGGTGAGCCAAGTCCACATCCAAGCAACCATAAAGAACACTCAAATGAAATCATATAGACATAGGGTATGGGATATCATCAAGAACTTTGAAGCCTTCAACATACAAATAATTCCCTGTTCACAAAATAGTATTGTTGGTAAGATGGTTCCTAATGGTCCACAATTTGAACTAGTTTCCAAGTAGAAAAGGCATAGCATAGCACAAATCATTGTCCGACCCTCAATTCCTAATGAGAAAGAAAATTGGAAAATTTTGGGTGATGACATTCAAGCAGCCTCTGACTATCCATCACCAAAGCTGGACTTTCCCGAAGACACAAGGAATGACAATACAAGATTCTTTGAGGATTCAGGGGGTGGTAAAGAACTTGACATTGGAAGCAACTAGAAATTGAAAGACGGAAGGGGAAATCCTTCCAAGAAAAAGAAAAGGCTAAAGGATCTATGCTTTAGATATGGTCTCAAAAGATACGACCTAGGCATATTTCAGTGTATTGTTGATTTGGTGAATGGATCTGAATCCGTCTGACAGAGAAAGGTTAGTCAACCCAAAAGATGAAACCATGGTGGCGCAGGAGCTCACCAGGTGGACCAAATCCAAGACCATAGATGTCTTGCCATTGGTAGGGTGGATTTTATAGATGGTGACCAGATCAAGGATTTTCTCCTTGTTAGATAATCTCTCAAGATGTGATTAGGTCTATGAAAATAAGTCCAACCAATGTAGGATGACGTTTACCGCTAAGTGGGGAACATTTTCATATTCAAAAATATCGTTGGAACTCTCTAATGCTAATGCATCTTTTCAGTGGGTAGTATGCATTGCTTTAGTGAGGATGTAGTTTAGCCAGACTATCCTCCTAAATCTGGGCAACTCAACAATCTTTTCTAGATCAAAAAATGATTGTTTTAATCACCAAGAAAAGGTTTTCCAAAAATATCAATAGTTCGGATTTTCTTTAAATCCAGAAAAATGTGTCTTCAGAGTACCTCAAAGAAATATTTTTAGCTGCAAAAGAGGGAACAACCATAAAGCCCAAAAAGGTCTGAGCAATAAAGGGGCTACATTTTCTCCTGGGGAAAATTAATTTTGTTAGTGGATTCATATCAAATGTCATGAGCATTGCGTGATTGGTCACCTTGATGTTTAGAGAGAACCTACCTTTTGAATGGGCTTCCAAGGACACAACAACTTCTAATGAACTAAAGGCGACCCTCTTTGAAGTCCCAGTGCTGGTTAGCCCAAATATTTTTGAAAGTTTTTTACTTTACGAGAAAAGTGGCCAACATAAGGTAGTTCTTGTGCTTGCTAGGAAAAATGAGAGGTACAATGAAGAGCGTCCTATTGTATTCCATTCAAGGATTCTAAAAGGTTTCGAAGCCATTGTGCGGGGGTACATCACCAAAGGAAAAATTTCCAATTTCATCAAAGCACTAGCAACCATGTTTGACCAACTCAAAATTGTTATGTCTGGCAATGCCCTAGTTGTTGTGAAGCTAGGAATGACAGTTTTTGCTGTTAGAAGCAGGGTTTTCCCAAAAAGCTCACTAAGTTACTACCCGTAAGAAAGAGGGTAACAAGATCGACCAACAAAATCCTAATCCTAAGGAGTAATGGGTAAAAAGAAGCAAAATGGAGTCAACGAACAAAAGATAGTAAAATTAAGCCTCTAGCCATGGTAATCAAAGGAAAGGGCTCATCATCGGGTTTTTCTTCTTCTTTTTTTGTTCATTTTCTTCTTGTTGTTCATTAGAATGCAAAAAGAGGGTTAACACATGACACACATGAGTCACACAACACAGACCTAGGGCCTACTCTTTATGAATCTACACTAGAAAGTCAAAGTGCTTCCTCCAAGGGATACCAAAAACCCGCTCCATTCCATACTCTTGCAGAAGCAAAGTGGTTGCTGGCTAAGAAGAGAAACAATGCGTCTCAAACATCCATGGTGTGGAAATCGGTCAGGAAAGTAGCCAAGGTACATTTATTCCATAATCCACGTGCCTGTGAAGGTCAATAGTGCTCGGATTACCAACGCTGAGGATGGTCACTTGCACTATCTCCCCGAGCCCTTCCATCAGTGAAGTGTTGAACATCTTCTGGAATAGCTCAATTATCACGGGCACACATTTAGGTCCAGAAATGAGGCCACAAATTGGGAAAGCACGTTGTAGTTGCTCTGAAGCTAGTTCTCATCTGTAATGAAGTCCACACCGACTACCCACTTGAACACTACTATAACAAGGGGGTCACATTTCTTCACCAGGCACTTGATTCGGTCACTAGTGATCTCCCCTATGAAGCAGTTTTGCAGTCTCCATGGAAGGAGCCAAATAGGGGTACCAAGGTTACTAGACATTCTGATAGGTAGCGAATTATGGCAGAATGGGAATAAGCGAAAGGATAGCTAACTTAGAAGACTATTGTGGATGCTAAAATCTGCAAAATGTGGTTAGAAATCTAATAATAAAATCTACAGAATCGTTAGTATTTCAACAACAAATCAAAATATTTAACATCCTTATGAAATAATACATCATGTTCAAAATGCAAACAAATGACAAAAGATCTAAAGCAAGAGCATAAGAAAACATGATGCAAACTATCTCATATTGGATTGGTGTTACATGTGCTAGTAACCCTTTTCCAATCCTTGATTGATAAGCTAATGATGAAATTGCTATGGATATGGAGATGCTAAATGGACAAGATCAAATCTCAAATGAAGAGAGTGACCTTGCAAGAGATTGTGGAGAGATGGTGAAGGGTTTGATAAGAGATGAAGCCTCTATTTTATAGATTTTCAAAATGCTAAGTGTTGAAGAGAGACCAATGTGGGACAAAGATCAAGCCAATAAGATAAGGCCACTTGTCAAGTGATGATAGGCCAATGGTTGTGCAAGATTTGGGAAGAGTGCCCATGAGAGGGAAATTTGAATTCAAATTGGCAATGAATGCTGAGTTTGACTTTGGAAGGGGACATGTAAGAGACATGTAAGGCCTCATAAATGCTCTGTTGGGTGTACATGTCCACTTGGGGGGAGATTCAAACTTGGAGAATATTCTTCCTTTATGCCAAGTTGAAAATAAAGATTTTGATAAATCAATTAAATGCAATTTCATGTGCAAGTGGTCAAATCTAGAGAATGCAAGTGGGATGAGTATTTAATCAGGGTTAGATTAAATAGATGATGATTATGCTGATTTAATGTTGATTAGATGATTTTGACTTTTAAGACTTAAATATTTGTTTTATTTAAATCAGAAAAGGATGGAAGATGCATGTTTGAGATTTTAATTAAATAAAGCTTGATTTATTTAATTAAACTATGATTGAGCTTTTGATGATAAGAACCTGATTTACTAGGTGAATGGATGTGATGCATTTGATTTATTTATTGAGCGGATGAATATGCATAATGCTAATTTGACGTGTCTACAACTATGTGTTCAAATGAATGTTGCAAAAGGTGGCATAGCTATATATAGAAAAAGTGAATTAGTAAACCCAACCAACGAAATATCTATTTCTGGCCAGACGACAATGGGAAATTTTCAGATAGAATGGAGCAAGGTAGATAAATCATACGGAGAATCAGACGGAATGCTTTGAGAAATAAATTTGGGTGTTGGGAGTAAATGCCCTCATATGCCGATGGTTGACATGTGTCCTTTGTCATCATCAATGTTAGCCAACCTAATAATAAGAAAAGACATGGATTAATGTGCTAAAACTCTGAAAAATTAATGGTCACATCTTTGTAGGGGTACCTTACATCATCTCAGTGCATTTCAAATGACAAAAAGCACGCTTTCCAATGCAATAAATTTATTTTTAAAAGAGGTGGTGAGGAGAATGTATTAATTCCATCCTTGTGGCATTTTTGGCATTCCCAAGGGATACGGATTTGATGTTCACACATATTGCCTTAGTGTTAGCTTTTAATGAACCAACAGTAATGGCATAGTCTCAAATACATGCATGGGTAAGAGAATTAATTACACTCAAAAAGTAGTTTTCTCTAGAGAAGAAAAGGGAAAGTGGTCGAGCAAAGCTCTCTGCAACCTTCTTGTACAATCACGGTGAAAGCATCCACCTCCGACAGGCAAGCTGTAGTTCAAAACAGATGGTTTGGTTATGCTGATGTTTTTGGGAATTGTTCGTTCAGTAATGCCCCAACACCAAAGGAACGACCATTCAAGCATTGCAAAATGGTCCAACTTGCTAAACACATTCAAAGAGAAGTGATGCAAGGCATCACTGATAATGTTTTCAACCCTCAATTTTCCACCAACCCTAAAAATCTTAGGGAAGGTGCATTTTAGAGGATGTTGGAATATACACCATTAGAGGATTTTGCATCTCAACTCTAGAATAGTGGTTTGCCATAGTTTATGCTGCCTATTGTATATACGTTCCTAGAGCTAGTTGATGCATGTACAAACAAGTTCAATGAAAAAATAGAATCTATTGAGAGTCATGGGATCAAGATTACCATTTCTGCCAAGACTATACGAGATATGCTATGTTTCCCTACAAGTTGGGGTGCTGAGACTTTTGATGAAGAGTAGATGGATGCCCTAGGGGAAGACATGTTTGGATGAATGAGTTTCTATGAGGATGAAGCAAAGGAGAAGCCATAGAGAGGACAAATTCGCTAGCCCCTTTCACCCAATAAATTTAAGAAAGATACATAGTCCGTGTTCTCAATGTTGGCCTGGGTTTTTGGCCTCAACAATGATGAAGAAGTTAATCCTTTCTAGTTTTCCCTAGGCCCTGTGCTCAAAAGGGAAAAAGTTCTGAGGTGTTATGATTTTGCTGAGATAATAACTAGGAATATCAAAGAACAGTTGAAGAATTACCATATTGAGTCTAAGTTCAAGTATTCTTTTGTTTTGACTCATTTTCTTTTACATCAAAATTTTGAGTGGTTGGAGAGGAATGTATTGATATCTAGATTAGATGAAAGGGGTTGTCTTTGGCTAGTTTATGTATGGAACCCTATGCTTTCAAAAACAAGAGATTATTATTGATTTGCAAATTATTTTCTGAGACCAGTGCTCTAGGATTTGTTGCCCCACCCCATCGGTCGTTTCTCTCAGGAGGTTATAGGATGGATGGAGAATCCACCTATCCCACTAGATTATTTCCTAAGTGAAGATTTCATGTTTGTTAGGTTCCACGGTTTTCTCGGGAAGGTTTTTTGACTCCCAAGATTTGTAACTAATAGGGTTTTTGTGCTGGAGGCATGTCGCCAAGTATTTGTCATTGACAAGGGTTATGGTACTGGAAGGAATAAAACAAAGCTCTATGATCTTCCTCTCATGATTGCTAAGAGTCAGGTAATACTAACTAAGTGGAAGGCGGAGGATGAGATCACAAATTTACTTGCAACCTTGGGTTTGGTCCTCATTTGTGACAAGTGATATTATAACCTGAATGGGCTTTTCACTTTAAGGCATGAGGTTAGGGAATATTTACAAAGAAGGAATCTGGCTCAAGAAAGCCCAGAGGTATACATTGACCTGGCTTGCATTTTGGAGGAACGACCAAGATGGTTAGGTTTCTATGAGCCACAAGTGGAATACCAAAGGAATCTCTTGATAAATAAATCTCTCAATACACAATTAAAGAAAAGAGGTTGGTCAGAAAGAAAGAAGTCTAATTTCTAGAGATTCCGATAGGAGATGAGATGTCCAGGCCTCCTGTTCAGAAACTTTCCGCTCAATGAGGAGTTTGAGGATTTATATGACAAGGAGGTTGATTTTGATAATAGCAATCCTAAGACGAGCCATGAAATTGATGAAGAAAGGGTTCCACCTTAGGTTTCTAGACAACGGGAGTCTGACGGTTGAAGAAATTCAAGGCAAGCAGGTTCACAAGCTCCCTCTACTTCTGATGCCTAAAACAAAAGAAAAAGGACCTGACAGTCTTCAAAGTCATCCACCATAGCTATTGAAAGTCATGTTTCAAAATACTCTGCAACCAAAAAACAAAGAAAGATCAAAGACTTAAGGATCCCAATGTGTTTGTCCGACAAGAAGAAGTAGAGTCCATCCTACAAAATGCTTCATCAACCATGGCTCAGGTAAGTTTCACTTCCCCCCTTCTCCCCATTTCTTTACCTTCTCTCATAGAAAGGAATCCTCCATCCTTGACCCCTGAATTGATAATTTTGAATGTGCCCCCTGCCATTTTTAGCCAATCCACTGATACCGTCTCGCATGCTGAGGGAACGTCATCCACCGAATCTGTTGTTGTGTCATTAATCACCCTATCAAGGGCCCCTATTGGATCTATTGAAATTATTGGTTTTCCCTTTACTCCCACGTCATCCGATAAAGGGAAAGTGCCTTTCCATTGACCTGTTTATGTTTTTGCCCTTACTTATTTTTCCCCTACACAATTTGGTGTCTCACCCTTTTCCATGATCACATTGCCTTTTGTGTCCCCCCATGCTCACATGTCCGAAGTGTCCCCTACTATCACTCTTTTTGGGCTTCCCCCCAGTGCTTCCATTGTAGCATAGAGTGCGAATGTCCCTTAGACCCTTCAAGGTCATTTTGATACTACTAGAAAGGCATGAAAGGCCAGAAAGCAGAAAATACTGTCAAAGAATGCTGAGAAGCTTGCTACAAAGAAGAGAAAGGCCTATTTCAATGAAGAGTGAAACTCTCTGCTTATTACCACCAAAAAGTCACTAGTCTCAAAGCGTGAAGGGAAAATGCAGATAAAAGATTATGACATTCATGTTGTGGGCCTAGACTTGAGTGAAACTCGCTTGCGTGATAAGGTGGTCCTAGCTAAAGCTACATAGAAAGCAGTATATGTTGACTATGAGAGGTTGAATAGGAGATTAAAGAAGCATGAGGTGGAGTTGGAAAATGTGAAAGAAATAGTAAGCAAATTGCAAAATGAGGTCCGGGCCAGAGAAGTTGTAGTGACTTGCGTAAGGAAAATTCAAGGCCAGGAAGAGGATGCATCTAAGTTGCTTGCAGATGTTTGGAGTGAGCGAGTTCAGCTTCACGCCAAAATTGAAAATTTAAAAGGAGAGCTGAATGATGCCTAGTCTAAAAATCTGATGATCTTCGGAGAATCTAGGTGGAAGTAGAGGAGTCCAGACAAGAAGTCGAAAGACTGAGTTTTAAATTAGCAAACAATCTTCGGGAAAAGGGCCAAATGGAAGAAAATATAAAGACAAGGGAGGCTTGTTTCAATCAATAGTTAGCTACTTTGCGAGGGTCTTGACCCCTCCTTGTGATAAAAAGGCTAATAACTATGCATTGGGAGTGGATCTCAGCTGGTGTTGTTGTTTTGGGATCCGTCTTATAGTTTTTAAGGGATGTTCGGGAACTAAATGCCAAGGTCGGGCCAATGGTTGATCATTTCATGCAAAAGTGTTCATCCTGAGTGGCATATTCCCAAAGTTTTATCTCTAAATTGTACATCACCACTAACCAGACCCTAGAAAGAATAGGAATTCCTGATCAGTGGATTGCCTCTGTCAAGGCCAATGAGATTATCAATTGTCATAAGGTTGTAGAAGAATGTAAAGATTGTCAGATAATGTTGAACAAGCAGGTTGTTGAGATCAAGAAAGACTTTGACATCTTGGTTAGTTTTGGTTTGCCTCCTCTTCTTTCAATAGATGAAGATGTGTTGACAATGAAGTAGGTTAATGATGCAATTCGACGCAAGGTCTAGGCCTCAAAGAACATTCCAAGTTCAAGTGTTGTGCCCATGGTTGATGATGTCGAGCGTGAAATCTATCCTCTTTCTCAACTCAATTATCACTTGGGTGCATTTTCTTCCAAATGGGGGTGCATCTCTTTTAAAGAGATCTTCAATCTCAAGCAATCATACAGACAGATTTAGATCCTTGTCCTACCACCTGACGTAGACTGGGAAGCTTAGTGTGTTGAGCTCTTGTCAAACTCCAAGAACAACTAGAGGCCTAGGTTTGTGTCTTCGCAAAGTGAAGACCTGTGTGAGTCACCGAAGTTGTGAAGAGTTTTTGCCCTAGTCATTTTCATTTTTGGCTTGTGTAGAGGATTTCAGTTTCGTTTGTCTTGTGCTTAAGGAAAATTATCAGAAAGATGCGCAATACACATGTGGTGGCTGCACATATTTCATCTCTCATCTTCCTTTTGGGATAAAGTTCAGGACATGTGTTGACATGTTGGGTATTCTCTTGGGAGCTATATTCATAAGCTCAGAGTTTTTCACCTAGCTGAAACATCACCTCTTTGTTACGGGCAGTTTGCTTCTTCTATGGAGTAATATGTTTCGGGAGTTTGTCGGAGTTGGTTGGCTTTCTTCCTTTCTTCTTTTTATGATGATTTTTTGGGTCGGTGCCTTAAGATGATGTGACCGATCAACAAGACCTCTTGCTAGTTTGTTATTTCTAAGATTTGATTGTCTGCAAGCCCTTACTTTGCTAAATATCTAGAAGACATAAATGCAGTAGTTGAGAAGTAATGAGCAAAGATTTTTGCGGCCTAACCAAGAATCCACAATCAGATTGCAAGCTATCAAGTGATGGAATCTGGCAGTAATTACTTCTATGTTGAGGTGATGCTTTCTTCTTCTGGCGGCTATAAAACCAAGGTGACAACACAGTAAAGGATTGGGTTCCAAGTAGCAGTTTCTTGAAAAAAAAGTTTCTTTAGTTTTCTTAGGATTTTTAGAATTATTTTCAGAAACAAGTTGTAGAACTACTTTATTCTAGCATGTTATATCTATTAAGGTTTAAACTATTGTCAGATTGACATCCGATCTTTGTTTCAAAGTTCATTTGATAATTAAAGCACAAACTATTAAAGAGAAGTTATTGAGACTGTGCATGTATGGCATTTTTCAAGCTTTCTTTCTTTATATTGTCATTTTGAATGAAACACTGTGTCTTGCAAGCTGAATCTAGATAATTTAAGTAGCAAATTTCTATGTTGTATGCTTGTATTGCAGAATAGTAACTTAGAAAACTGGACTATGTCATTGGATTTCTCTGTCTTCTGAAAGTTGTTATTTTATCATACTATGTTGCATTAGGGATACATGTGATTTCTAAGATATTGTTCTGATAATTGTGAGAAGTCTTTATGTTTGATCAGACCTTAATGAACACTTCTTGTGGAAATATTTGAAAGTCTGTACTGTGCTTGAAGTTAGCCTTTGTTGTTCATTCTCTTTCCAACAATGAAGGGTACTGATGTTCTATGTCTATTTATATCATTCATAGGAATGGTTCGGGTTTGAAATTTTGTAAAAGCTTTGGCGCATCACCTTTTATGTTTTATGTTTATATTTCTTCCCTTATCTCAAAACCCCAAAAGAAGAGCCGACTTTCTATAAATTTTTTGGAGGTATTCAATGAGACGTAGTTTGTCCCCCACTTGCTGAATTTCCCATTAGACTATTAAAGAGGCATAATCTTTGATGATCAACACATCCCATACTACACCAGGGTCCACCCTCAACTCAATATGATCAAATATACCATTTCCACATCACGATATGCCAATACCATACTATGAAGTTGGTCCAACCCTTACCTACATATTCTTCATTAGAAACTCTCTTCCATGCATTCCATCAGATGACTAAGCAACCAAGGGTGGCCATATCTAGCATAGAATGCTCCTTGACTACTATCTATCTTGAGCATAATACTACTCCTAGACACATGTCAATCTCAAGCATATTAGTACTGCTCCTTGACTACTGTCCATCTCGAGCATAATATTGCCCCTAGACACCTGTCAATCTCTAGCATAATAGTACTGCTCCTTAACTCCTATCCATCTCAAGCATAGTATTGCCCCTAGACACCTATCAATCTCAAGCATAATAGTACTGCTCCTTGAATCTTTTCCATCTTGAGCATACTACTACCCCCAGACACCTGTTAATCTCGAGCATAATAGTATTGCTCCTTGACTATTTCCCATCTTGAGCATAATAGTATTCCTTGACTCATGCTTAGCACTATAACTGGAAGATAATAAGTAGATCACAATTGGCTGAATTGATAACCTTTACATCATCATATAAGTCTAAGGTTATTTTTTTCACAATACATAGTAGAAATCACTTAATACCAATGCACTTGGTGAGCTCAACTCAACTAGTAACCACTACCAAGTAGTCCAATTCATTCCTTTCATTTAACTTATTATTTAGACACATACATTATGTATTGAATACAAGTTATCAAGTTTTCTTTCATAACCAACCAACACCCATTGGCCTCATTCAAAGCCTATTGAAGAGAGAAGGTCAAACCAATTAGGAACAACCCCAACATCTAGGAGCTATCCCCCTAGACCCTCCCTCTATGAATTTGAAGTCACAGGGCCATCCTTTGCCCAAGGACTGCCTATGTACCTGCTTCCAAATTGATCAAAGTCACATGTAGTTCTCTTTACAAGGTCTCTCAAAGGACCTACACACAAGTTTCACTTAATCAAGGTTTTACTAACACTTCCACTCAAGGGTATAAAGGTCTTGGATCAAACTCCACCCTTCATATTTATAATACAATTTGTACATCCCAAATCTCTTATAGGTTCATCTCATTTACTTTTGGGATAGGCATATTACTTAATAAGAAATTATCTTTGGACCTACATGATCACATTGTGACCATTAACATATAACTCCCCCCCTACTCAAAGTATCAAAGTAATTTCCAATTCAACTCCTCATGTTAAGATAAGTAAAGGGTCAATGAGTAAACTTTATAACATCTCTATAGCTTTTAGCTAAGAATGAAAAGTCATAGTAAGATGGACAGATATAATAGTCTTAATGATATATGCCCAATGTCTAATAATTTCCCAACTTGAAAAGTTTACTAGTCACATATACCTCGACATAGGAGCACACAACCCTTTAGAGTTTCCCTCGAAGGATGAAATACTACATTTATTAATTCTTAACAACATAGTCAAAATAAAATGAGTCTAGTCATATCAAATCACCAGATAACAAACATAATATCTTCACATTGCAATCATATAGTGCAAGTCCCTTAGTTCATCTATGGGTTTCCATGATAGCGTTCTTATACTTAAGAGGTTTGTACACATCATGTAGGTGTATAAAACCCTACTCCTTCATAGCTTGAATACCTAAAATATCACTTCCGAAATATGCTCATTATAGTGTTGCAGTCGACCATATTTACTCTTATTATTCTTAGTCCATCATATGACTAACAATATTACATGCGAATATAGTCATGATGCAATTATAATCATCTACCATAAATCATTTCTAATATCATTATAAAATAGCCCACTTAAGACCCTCTAAGTTGGTGTCTCACTTATTCCAACTGGCTTAGTTGTAGTCATGAATTGGAAAACCAAAATCCGTGAAATCTATAAATTTGAACATGGTTCAACCCAAAAAATTAATGATTAACATAGTTTCTGGAGGACATTTTCTGTTTCTTCCTGCATTATTGTAGCCCCTTTGCTGGAACAAAACACTCAGTTCATATAATTTTTAAAATTAGATCTCATTCCACATTTCCAATGTGATTGGTCACTGTTGATTTGTTTGTATGCTCTAATGGACCCACCTCATTGATTCCTGTTAATCTGTTTCTATCTTCTTTCATTTTTCCAACAGGTCTGGCAAAACATAATCCTGTTCCTCCTTCACTGACATGAAGAATGTTATTCCTCCCCAAATGTGTACATTTCAAACATCATTTCTCTGGCTTCTTTCCTCTAAATTGAAATCTAGTCCAACGAGTTGTGTTACAATGGTAAAGTGGTTTTTTTGTAGAGACAAATTAAATTCAAGTTTTTACATTGCAATAAGGAGACTCATAACTAGGTGGACAATGGACATACATGTATGGTAACATGTCCAAGACTAGGGCCTGTTCATTTCTAAAAGCATTCACAGTCCCCAGTGATGTTTCCAGTTATCCTTAACAAAAAAGACTAAACTAAACTCTGCTCTATGCCAACAATTTAGTGATGAGACAGAGAAATTGCCATGGTGATGACATTCATAGCCTTGCGTCATTTCTATGTTTGATGGTACACTCTCCTGCTCCTGGGTAGCTGGAACAACTGTGTTCAAAATTTGTCCAACTAAAATTATAAAAGAAGAATGAACCAAATACCTTTTGGTAAAGTTACAATGTTCTTCACTAGCCAGAATTTCATAATTCAGTTTTTTTTTTAATATAGCTGGTTGCATCTCATTTTAGGGAGAAATTCTACAACTGTCTTCTTCTATATGGTAATTTATTTTAAGAAATTAGCATATTGTCATTGACATCATATGGATCACTGCTTTGTTTTTATATATTTTTTTTATAATGAATTATGACATCATTATTAACAAAATAGATTTTGAAACTGCAGGGGAAAGATTTGGGCAGGAGAAGTGTTGTTTTACTTCCTGGAGGAAAAGGATCAATAACAGTCCTCTTTGCTATAGCAATTTTCCTCGGATTCGGGTTGCCAAGTTAGATCCACATGTTAGCAGTAACATGATGATTGACATATTGATTGAAGTAGAAAAATCATTATGGAAAATTGTAGAGTGGTATTTTTGGTAATATACAGTTGATGTTCTTTTTTTTTCATAGCTTATTTTCAATATCTAAACACTAGTTGCTTCATTAAAATAGAAAAAGATTTCAAAATTTTCTTTTTTTATAATTAAAATTTGCATGAGAACGTGTTTCAATTGCTTAAATTTAAGCAAAAAATACAAGTAGCCACATGGAGACATGGGGTAAGCTTTGGTGGTTGAAAATAAGCAGCAACTACATATTGAAAAAAATTACACTTGTCTTCATATTTTTTTTCTTTTTCATTATTCATGAGACCACTAGCTCACAAAATGCTCCTTAAAAAGTTGTGCAGTGACTACTAGCCAAAATAAGCTAAGCAACCCAATAGAGACCTTCCCTAGAAAACAAATCAATTCATAACAACATTATAATTATATTGAACTTGAAAGAAATTTAAATCAAGGAGTCTAATTATAAGTATATTTAATCAACTCCCTTACCACCTAGCTCCATAAAACACAAAAGGCAACTAATCCATGATTAAAATAAAATTAATTAAAAAATAATATTTTAAGTGTGGATGGGGGGATGGGGATGGGAGATCAAGGGCCTATATTTTAGGGATGACAACAAAATGGTGGTAGATGAAGGTCTAGGGGCAATGCCCCTTGCAAGGGTTAGAAGCAATTCCCTTAGAGTTTTCCTTGTTGTGATACAACATGGGGCAAAGGGGTGGAGCCCTCGCCACTCCCACCCAAATTAAGACCTTCAAAATCACACAAATTTTCATGATGAAAACCATTTTTATAATTTTATCAGTATGTTTTTTGCAACACCAAATCCTTGCAATTAGTCTCACACTTCCTAATTCTTGCACTCAACTAATGAAGACTTGGATAATTCTCTTTCTCTTGCTATTGCTCTCATATTTCCTATCCTAATCCTCTCACTCTTGTAGCTGCTTGTTACAACTTGTTGCCTTGTTCAATGTTGTTGAAAATATTGATTTGGAGTGAGGCTAGGATATGAATTTATCACTTTTTGTGAATGCTTGGGGTGCAAGTGAGCTCCATAAACCATTAAGGTTAGTAGCTTGAATAATTAAAGATGCTTAATTTTTTATTTTTTTTAAAATATCATTTCTAGCTTTGTGATGTAGGGGATGATTGGGAGTTTCTAGTGCATTTGAGGGGTGTTGAAAAGACCCTTGAGGGTCACAAGACATTCCTTCATTTCCTTGGAGTCTTCAAATTAGGGAGATTCCCTAAAAATGTCCCCTCTAAGAGATGTCTTGGGGACATCATGTCTATAAGTGGTGGTGATAGCATAGCAGGGGACATTCCCATGGAGTCCCCACACCTTAGAGACATCCCCATCTTGAAAATATAAAATTTGGGGGGAGAGACATCCTTGAGGAACATTGATTGTAATTTGAGATATATGTTTTTAAATAGAAACTCTTTTATAAGTAACATATAAATTTCAAAGAGTATAGAGAAGGTTTGCAATAAATAAAATGATTAGTTGGCATACATGACCCAAAATATTGAAAGTGTTGAAAATATCTTTTAAGTCTAAATTATAAACAAGATTAAGCACATGCAACACCACTAATAGGTGGTGGAAGATGCTTGTCACATTGAGGCACCACACCTTAAGACTACTCATCAGCTAGATCCAAATCCATTCAACCATCCTAATTAATTACAAAATCTTGTACAACTAGGGTGACCAACACATTCTATCCAATTATAGATTTATGAGTTGGAGATTCATAATTGATAGTAAATTCATCACCATGACATCTTCCCACAAGCCAAAAGTCTCCCACAAAAGGAAATCAACCATTTTGATTATGGAGGGAGAGAAATGACCCAACCATATGAGCAACTTCATCTCAAAGCAATAGAAGACACTATTTAACATGTATCACATCAATAGCTTGGTTGTAATATAACATCCCAATGTAGGGTTGTAGTATCACATTACAACATAAACTAGATAATAATCCATCCTATAGGGATATCAATCAAGGATAATCATACAAGATCAATTATCAAAAAATGTGTATATAGTTATCATTTATTGATATCATTAATTTGAATGTTTAAATAAAATGTAGTGATAATTTTTGGCACTTGGTTTAAAATCAATGTTGACTTGTAGACTATAATAGTCAACTATAAGCATACCTACAACCCAAAAGACCCCTATCTTTACTGATGATAATAAAATAATCATATATTCAAGAAGCACATTTGCCTAAAAGCATAGTTATCCATAATGCCTTAAGAGACCAAAGTATCACTTTGACCATAAATTCTTAGATTTTTCATAATGTATATAAAAATAATTTAACATAGATTTGGCACTTGAAAACCGCATCTTATTCAATAAATGAGATAGTAATATATAGATTCAGTGAATCTTAACTAGTTCATGTAATAAATTCCTACAAAAGTGGTGTTGGAGAATCCCAAGATCAAAGATTATGAAAAAAATTCTCACAAGTGAAAAAAATAAACACAATAATATGTCGATCAATATACAAAATGAAGAGTGTATAATACAATGTAAAAGCCTTGTAGATATATAGCCAATGAACATCTGACTAACCCTCCAAATATGGAACACTTGTGATATCACTTGACAAGTGTATGAGAAAGTGTCAATAAGTGTCTCAAGTGATGAGGACACATGTCTCAATGCTATGAAGTGAGAAAAAAGCAAAAGAAACCTAAGTAAACTTAAGTTATGAATGTGAATAGGTCAATTAGAGAAAGGTGATTAGCTAATTGGGTATTTGATGCTATTTAGACTAACACCCCCTTTAAGTGCAAGTTAAGAAGTAATGTATGCACAAATGATGCGTCTCGATTACTAGGCCATGTTAGGTACTCATGTACAAGTTTCTAATAAAATGGAGTAAAGGAGAAAAACCTTGTGGAAAATAAAAACCCTTCAACAAAAGAGAAATGATGCAAATGTAATAAAATGTACAAGTGAATAAGATAAGTGATAGATGGAGAACTCATGTACAAGTTTTTCAAGTGATGAGGACACATGTCTCAATGCTATGAAGTGAGACAAAAGCAAAAGAAACCTAATTAAAATTAAGCTATGAATGTGAATAGGTCAATCTGAGAAAGGTGATTAGCTAACTAGGTATTTGATGCTATTTAGACTAACACTCTCTTTAAGTGCAAGTTAAGAAGTGATGTATGCACAAATGATGCATCTCAATTACTAGGCCACATTAGGTACTCATCATGACCCTCCAAGGACTAGTTTTAGCAAAATGTACAATAAATGTTCCCCCATAGGAGAGAAAAGAGAGAAGGTCTATGTAACACCACCTCCCAATAGCCCCCTCAATTTTCTTTTTGAAGTAGTGGACTCTATGTGAGGAAATGCTTCCTTCCAAAATTGATAGGAAAAGATAAACCATGCAACCTCCCATCAAAATGATGTTTGTAGTTTTTGTAGATGCTCAACATTGGATATTGAAAATGATCCACGATCGTTGAACAACATTTATCCCCCTAGGAAGAAATAATACCAAAAATGTGTGTAATATGACTTCCCATTCTTGATAGGAATATGTAGGAAGTAGATGAACATCTTTGAATTTTTTACATGATCCAGATATTAATATGATGCCAATGATGCCTTTGAATTATGTTCAATTATCTCCAAGCCAATGTTGATGTGTCACAGATGCTCATAAGATGGATCATGTATCATATATGATTCAAGAAGCGATAACTAGACTGGTGTGGATTTGATATTGTTGTATCTATGATATCAACATAGATGAGGACTTAGTCAGATAGTTCAAATCATGAATATTTGCATAATCTATCATGATATAAATTGATGTAGGTGAGACAGGAGAAATATCTAAAGATGGAAATGGTGATACAACTTCATTGAAGCTAACACCATATAGAGGAGATGATTGTCCCAAATAGTTCCATCCAAATCTATAATTTAGGACTCTACAAACAAAGATGTGATGTACATGGTAGATATGCATCCCAATGTGGTGGATCTAAAACAACAATAACAATGCCCTAATGCAAAGAATCACTAGAACTCATGGATGACTCAATACTGGATTCAAATATAGCATCAAGTGATGTGTGAGATGAGATCTCAATGCAAGCCATGTGACTACATTGTTCATCCCCAAATGATGGTGTCTCACAAGATGTCTTAGTGAGGCTAGATGGTGATTTTGCATGTTCTAGAATTAGATGATTCTAAGGTATGTAATACTGTGATTGAGAAGAAGTTGCTTCATTTCAACAGTTTGACATTGAAGACAATATTCTATTGTATGCCTTTTCATTCCACAATATCCACATTTGATTTTCTATTTATTAGGAAGATTATGGGGTAAGTGCACCAAGATGGTCGCACTTTTGTGGCCACAAAAGTGAAAAATGAGAAAAAACGCGTTCGCATTATAACGCAAACGCGTTTTGTCTTTTTAAAAGCAAAAAAAAAGTGAACATTCTTCATTTCTGTTTTTACTGATTTCCATTTCTGCCCGCGGCCAAAAACCCTGCACTACGTGCTCGCGTTGTTGAGGAGGTGACTTCTTCACATTTGATCAACTTGAGTTCAATTTTCTTCACAAATATGGCACCCCGACGATGAAGAGATGCAAGAGGTAAGTTTTGTTTAGTATTTGTAATGAATTTTTTTGTTTTAAATTGAATTTGTTTGTTTTAGTTTAGAAATGAATGATTTTTTTTTAATTTGTAGGAAATCCTCAACAAGAGGAGGAAAATCCTCAACCAAATCAACCTCAACAAAATCAACCTGCCCCACCATTCTCTCAATACCCTCCGGCACTCAAGAAAATTTGAGGAGTGAAATTGAAAACAATAAAAAAGAAGTTGAGGATCTTATTAGTAGGTTGAGTGATCAAAATTCTTCAACCACAAAAAGGATACATCTAGCAGATTCATTGAAGGATTTGTTAAAAAATGTGGATGCAATTACCCAACAAATATCTGGATGGCAAAATAGGAGGCAAACATCAAGGGCATATTATGCAGATAAATTATCATATAAACAAGTTAAAGATTTAAAGATTACTAAAGGCAATTTGTGCTCTCTATTCACTGACCCTAGAACAAATCAAAATCTCACCCTCAATGCAAAGAGGTTTCCTATCCATTGGTGCCACCACGTAGAGATTAGGAACCATTTTTATGACAGATGGTATATGGTCTTTGATTACCCACCATGCAATAACTGTGAAGTCCCCAATATTTTCTTAGGAAATTATACTGTGAGTTTGTATTGAACCAAATCCCAAATTATTTTGATATGAAGGAGTTTCAGGGGAGAGGTGGGGGGTCAGCACAGGATAGGCCTAGTGCACAGCCGGATCCTACACGACAGGGGAGACGACCTCTCGCTAGGCCTGCCTCGTGAGCAGATTGCGATGCCGGTAGTTGCAAAGGAGAGTGCTGATGTAGAGACTTTGCAGGCGATCACATCCTTGACTCAGAGTGTCATCCACCACACTAGCCCCATTGTACAGCGCAATCCAGGGGAGTCTTCAGGTGGTGGCCTTTGAGGCCATGTGTGTCGATCTTGCGGAGCCACTTGTTCGTATGACCCTACCGGCCCTCAGGAGGGTGCTACACAGGATCCATATACTTCTACGCAGCCTGATCCGTATGCATCTACGGGATGGAGAGGGCAGCTGACATTCTACATGATGCATATGGTATTGATAGTCAGGTAAAATTGAACATGTTCATTGAATTTATTTTATTAAATTTTAATTGTCAAATGCGAGCCACCAATTCTAGTTTTATTATTTTAATAAAAATTGTAGGGCTACGTTGTTGACTCGGTACACTGTTTTCTAATCTACTTATTTATATTGACCTATATCAAGCAGGTATGTAAAGTTAGTAAACAATTATAAATTGATTACATATGTTAATAGCATTTTTTTACTTAATGGTGTATTTTAATATGTGATTTGATGTTGAACGGGTGTTGTTGAGGTTCAAGGAAACACTCCTATGTGAAGTAGATTTGATCAAACTTTCACTCCAGGTAATATAGAATAAATAGAACTTAAAGTTAATGAATTCTGAAGTTTAATCTAAATTTGTGTATATATAGTCATAAGAGTATATGGTTCACTAGGTTATTATTTGAAATCTTAAGAATGGTCCCACTAAGATTGTTTGTCTTAGAATTCTACACTAGCAAGCTATATATATAAAAATTTAACATGGAACTCCATTAAAGGTAGAGCTACATTCACTCCATCCTATATAATTTTTTGTGATGTCAACGTAACCAAGAATAAGACGATGGATGTCCTACATGATGTCAATGTAACCAAAGCAAAATTTCTATCCTCGACCTCTGCATTCCATCACCTAAGACTCCTTCAATATCTCCGTATCGCTTGAGATGCTTAAGACTAGGTCAAAATACCCCATATTCTCTTCATTTGTCAGTGATAGCTCATCAAAGTTTCCCCTATATGTTCTCTAACTAATTACATTGCATGTAAAGAAGTTATAGTAATTACTCATTAAACTCCTCAAACTATTGAGAGGCCTTCAAACTTCCTATAGACGTGTAAAAATGCTGAAATGATTAAATTTCTAATAGGTGTGGGAGATCTTTAGGAAACATTTTGACACTAATTTGATCCATTGAATTCTTCTTCATTCTTATATATTCCTCAAATATACCTTGCAATACCCCTATCATACCTAAATCTACTACATTCATGTCCTTGTTAGCTAGCATGTAGGTGATATAGTATGGTCCATGAATCTTTATGTCTTCTTTTTTCATTTTTCTATACAATCCTCTTTTATCTCACTACTAGGTCCTCACATAAAAAGAAAAGAAAAACATTACTTCTTTTTCTCATCTAAGGCCCCTAAGGTTTTAAACCCCTTAGATGCAAGGATTCAAAGCACATCAACCATGTGGTACAAATGACTAAATCCCAAAGACGATTTGTAGCAATGAAAGAGTTTGGAAAGGTAGAGAGAGCTACACCGGTGACTCAAGAGAAACTTCAGCTTTCAAAAACAAAGCCAATTAGGCTAGCAGACATGTGGATCAGGACAACATTTGGTGGAAGAGGAAGAAAGATGACTAGAAGTCTAGAGGCCCACCATACCGGATTTTGATATTCAAACCATGAGAGCAAAGAGAGAGCTGATATCATGTATCAAAACATTAAGCATGCATTCTTCCAGCCACCGGAGAAGGAGATGATTACTTTGCTTCATTTTCATTTGCATAACCATATCAAGGCATGGGAACCAAGAAGACCAAGGATGTTGAGTTTTTTGTGGAGGTAATGGATGTGGTCCAATCTTTTAGAGGCAAGAAGGTCAATGCATGATCTTGATGAATGATAGAAGAGGGGTTGGTCAGACAAACCAGGGGCACCTAGTCATGAGTAGGGACCTATAGGTTAGATTGGTGAAGCAAAGCACCAAGGAGGTCTTACAAGGAAAGGCCTAGAGTAGGTACATACAAGGAAAGGCTCCTCCCTGCCTGCTCCTCTTCCTCTATTTGAACCTCCTTGAGGTCCTCTGCACCTCGTTATGTCCCACCTCTTGTAGATGTTTCACCTCCATGCTCTATGAGTTTTGACTCCTTGGTTTCTTTGGTCATCAGCTCTACCTTGGGTAGCCACTCATGCTGTCCCTTTGATCTCTTTCCTTTGCCTTGCCCCTTAGAAGTCTGATCTTGCTTCCTCTTACTCCCTCTCTTCAATCTTAATGCCAATTGATAACATTATGCACTGCTTTTGGGCTTAAGAGAACCATCTCCTCAATGTTCCAATTTTGAAACCATTGAGATACCTTTGCCACCTTGATACTTTCTATCATCCTTCGCGTGGATATTGACCTCATGCAGTGCCTTTGAAACCCTCAAGATAGGAACTCATCTCCCATCTCTTCGGCTCAAACTCGCTCTCCTCTTATGCAACTCAATTTCATGGGCCTTAGGTAGGTATGTTTTCACCTTGGCAACCATTCCTCCAAGTAGAGATAGGTTGCTTGCCTCCTTCTCTCCCTCTCTCTATCTTAAAATGGAATTTCCACCAATTTAAGGTAGAACCTCTAGTCTTGATTTAGCCACCTTTACCTTTGTGCTTCTGACCTGCATCACACCCAAATGGTTTTCATTCCCTCTATCCAATCCATAACTAAATCAGCCTCCATCTTCCACTAAAACAATGGTACTCCTTCAAGTGTTTTTCCACTCAAAGCTTCAATGCTTTCAAGAAGGATCCTCCTTCAATATAGGGCCAGGTTCAGGGATTCTATCCTCCTTTGCAACCTCTTCTTCTTTTTCTATTCTTCCATCAAACCGCATAACATTCAATGCTTGCTCAAGTTGGTCTAACTTTTCTCTCAATACCCTATTGTCTTCGTCTATTTCTTCAACCCTCTTGGCCAACTCAACATTTGTCACCATGATGCTAGAACCACTAGACTCTTTCTCTGACATACAAGATCAATCCAAAATCTTTTGCTTTCTCTGATACCAATCTGATAGGGAGAGGGGTTGGAGGAATCAATCACTGATTCCTACTCTAGGCCTTTCCTTGTAAGACCTCCTTGGTGCTTTGCTTCACCAATCTAACCTATAGGTCCCTACTCATGACTAGG
>VDFB02000003.1:609453764-609492676 GCA_007258455.2 Sequoia sempervirens
TCTCCATTATAGTTTTGGTGTAATTAATTAAGCACACTAGCATAGGTTTAACTTAGGTCTTTATTTAATTAATTAAGTCCTAGGTTGCATCATTAGAAAATCATAAATAATGGGGTCATTACTCTTTCCATGTTTGTAGGAGATAAAGTTCCTTCTAGAAATCATCTAGAACTTATCTCTATCACTTCATCATTCCCTAAGTAGGTTGCTAGGGTTTACATGTTCTCACATGTTGTGTGATCAAGACACTTGGCAACATCATAGTGCATTCTAGATTTCTCTCTTGCCTATTTAATCAGGGCATATGTACATTTGTAACATATTCTAGATCAATCAGATAATCTCTATTTGAATGCCATTGTTTCAACATTTTCTATGTGGGTGAATGTTTTCTTAGAAAAGGTCCTTCATTGAAGACTGTAACTTCATTAGGGACACTTTGAATCCATCATTTCAGCATGGTATTAGAGCTTTATTGGTGAAATTTCATCCCAAGATCAAGGAAGTTGGCTTGTGAGATTCTTTGTATGCTTAAGGTTTTTTTCTTAAAGGCTAGTTGGTTCTACTCGAGGACCAAGTTGATTTTTGGTGTAGATTAGGCTCTCTCCAACCTCTCCATTGTGCTTAGAAGGCCTCAAAACCTATAGATCACCTATATATTTGTCAAAATCAAAGACATATCACCAAGCACAATTAGAGTTATTATCTAGGGTTTGCAATTTGTTTTGTACTATTCATACAAATTTGCAATAAAAAATCTCCCCTTGCAGTTGTCCTCAATGATTTTTTTTTTTTAAGATCAGTGGGATTTTTTTATTTACAAAATTAGGGCTATTTTCCTATGGTATTTGGCAAAAATAAAATAAATTACGGATCAACCTACAATTAAAATAAGCAGTTGGAAAGGGGTTTTTGTTTGGATTATAGTCCATTGGGCTTTATTCTCTCCTTCCATCAACATTTTATATTTTACAAATTAAATATTATTATTGCCATTTCTATTAAAATTTGAATTGCATTTTTTTTGCAATATTCAAAATTTTATGGTTTTTATCGGCATTAGTCTTTTCACAATCTACAGACATTTATTTGGCATAGTCGATGCTTGTCACATCAACTAGCAATCACCAGACCATTCTTGTCGCCAAGGACTTCCAATTCCCAATTTTTGATGTTTATTTCTTGGCCTTTTCTGTTACCGTCATGTTCACACCCCTGCCGGAGAAGGCTCCAGTCACATCAAAAACCAGAGGCCTCGCTATAGTCCGAGCAACATCACCTACATCCTGACTACACCACCAATGGTTCGCCACCTCGTTGCTTCAACACTGCTCCTGGTGGGGAGTGCTTTATTCTGCCCTATACACCTGTGGTCACATCAAAGACCAAGGGTTGGAGATTTTTTAGCCCCCAAGGCTTAATTTTTTCTCCTAGTTAGCCTATGCTTTCCCAAAACAACATTTTTTTTGAAGGCCATAGCTTTGTGCCATGGTATCAAAAATACACAAACGAAATACTATCAAAAAGAGGATTCAGAGAACTTTCCAGTGGTGCACTCTAATTTTTAGTATTCTACTACTATCAAAAGTTCAAGTCAACTAAATTCAACCCTCCATTTTAGACTCAACAACCAATATCTTCACATTAGATTATCAAAATCCAATGATTTCAACGACATTCAAAATATATGTTAGGGATTTTTTCATTAGCCAAGTTACTTCCTTTAGTTTTAGCTCCAGGTATCTTTTATTGGTTTTTTGCAATTTGGTGCATTTTCTTGATTCCTTGGACATCCTGAAGCTTGAAGAATAATTTCTTATTTTGGGAGGCATCTTTCAATTGCATATCATCTTTGGAAGTTTCTATTTACTGTTGAAGGTCAATATCTTTGTATTATTGCAGATTTGTCATAACTTGTTATGGGATTTTCAAGTCATCTTTCACTGATCATGTTGGGAAAGGGAAAATATCAACAATGGAGAGTTGCATCATCAATTATCTTCAATCTCTTCATTTTTTGCCACATTTTTATGGTTGGGTTCCCCCTCCTACTAATTGTATCCAAAAATTTGATTGGAATTGTCAAAGGTATGATGTTCTAAGAGTTATTTCAATGCATGTTGTTGACGATGTTTTGAAAGCTATTGATCATCATAACTATCCTCACATTGTTTGGATTAAGATTTGGGATATATATGGAGATTTAGATACTCCACCATTCCCCGATGATCATATTTCAGAATGTCATTTGCCTCGTAATTCTTCAAATTAGGAACCCCATGATGATATTGTTGTGTAGGATGTTGTTTGTTTGGATTGCCTTGAATCTTCCAAAGAGGTTGACAAGGTTTCTTCAAATGTTCCTTCTTCTCCATCAGAGACTATTGGTATCCCTTCACATTTAGTGATTCCTTGTCTAGAGTCATTGATTGAGACCTCCATCATTTCTATTCATCAAGACACATTCAATTTTCTAGACTTGAAATCACAGGATGGTTTTGTTTTAGGGATTACCGACTTGGCTATTTCTACAGGTTTGGAGGACATTCTAGAGGGGATATCACTCCTCTATTTAGATCATACTTTGGAGATTTTTCTTGAGTCTCCACATTTTCTTGTCTCAACCATAATTGGGGATCCTAAGACTACTTTGGAGGCCCTTGTTTTCTCTTCAAATATTTCATGTATGAAACTTCTTCCTTCTCATTCCATTCGGGAGTTGGAGTTTCTTTAACATCTACCATTGGATTTGCTTCTTCCTAGTGGTAGACATGTGGTTTGGACACCTTTGTTGCTTCAGACTTCTTTCGATGGTTTTGAGGACACTTCATTCTGGGGGGGAAATCTAGTCTCCATATATTCCTTCAATGGAAGGATTGTTGTATTGGAGTCTTTGGATCTTATTCAACATCGATTTCTACATTGTCCTGGTTTGTCACCTTCTACATTGATTGGGTATGTACCCGAGTTTATTGTGGAATCTTCATCTTCCTTGGGAATGGAGACACATGAGTAGTTTTTAGAGACATCATCAACATCCATATTCATTCTTCCTTCCTTCAATTCCCATTCAGAATGAGAAACATTCTTGCACTTGCACTTGGTTTTGTTTCTTCCGAAAGGGAGACTGTAAGTTGTTTGTCGACATTGGATCATGTTTTGTCTATAGGAATTTACCATTTTTGTAGGTGATCTTGTGTTTTGGGGGGGCTATATAGTCTCTCTATTTCCATCCTATGGGGGTGTCTATTGAATGTATTGTATACATGTGATGGATGGTGTACTTGGGGGGTATCATGGAGTCCTCCATCCTTCCTCACTTTTCTCCATTTCATCTCCTTTTTTGGAGAGGGGTTTTCTTCCCACTGGGTTTTCCCCTTTCTCTATTTGTGGGAGATTAGTTGTATTTTCATATCATTTGTAAATGGGTACCTAATATGGGCATCATGTTGCCAGGACCCATCATCCATTGCATAATCAATGGATAATAATTTCCTCCCTTTGCACTTATGGGGGGATGTTGGTGTAATTAATTAATTACACTAGCATAAGTTTAACTTAGGTATTTTATTTAATTAATTAAGTCCTAGGTTGCATCATTAGAAAATCATAAATAATGGGGTCATTACCCTTTCCATGTTTGTAGGAGACAAGATTCCTTCTAAAAATCATCTAGAACTTATCTCTATCACTTCATCATTCCCTAGGTAGGTTGTTAGGGTTTACATGTTGTCACATGTTGTGTGATCAAGACACTTGGCAACATCATAGTGTATTCTTGATTTCTCTCTTGCCTATTTAATCAAGGCATATGTACATTTGTAACATATTCTAGATCAACCAGATAATCTCTATTTGAATGCCATTGTTGCAACACTTTCTATGTGGATGAATATTTTCTTGGCAAAGGTCCTTTGTTGAAGACTACAACTTCATTCTGAGACACTGTGAATCCATCATTTCAACATATAATACACTTGGTCCTCCATTATAGAGGTGGCGTACCTAGGAGAGTGCCTCATCACTATTCCCTTTTGTAATCTCCCTTCTTCTATCATGGTACAAATACACATATAGTAATTTAATCAAATTTAGACTTGCGAATAATCATATCAGCAATACATAATGAATTGTGGTTATACTATCATAGAATATAAGTAATGATATGCATGAAACCTTGATCCTATTTAACAATTCATTATATCCCTTAATTATTCCATCACAAATATATCAACTTACAATACAACTGAATCTTTGTTGCCAGCAAATCTCTTACTTTTATTTCCTAAATCAATGATGCTCTGTTTTGGATCTATCTTCTCTTTTATAATTTATTTTTCCAACAATCCTAGCCTTTCGTTTGCCAAGGGATATGCCCTTTGGCATCTATCGCACTACTTAATTTGTCAAAATCACACTTTAATCATGGCTTATAGTTTGGAATCGGTTCAAGTATGTCTATTGTGAATAACCAAAACCATCACCTACATAACAATTGCACACAACTATAGCTTTTATTATGCTTTAAACAAAAAAACTGTGGAAAAGGAAAAGCATAAATCTAGAAACAACATATAAGATCATTCAAATCTTCAAAATTGATGAAAAATAGAACAATCTGGAGTAAAATAGGATTGATCTTCGTCTTTTCTGTCATCCACTTCAAACAATAATCTCCCAAGCATTTCTCATAGTAATATATGGACCTAGAAAATCAAAAACCAAAACATTCATAAGATCAATATAAAAAACATAAAATCATCGCCATCCACCAATAATATAACCCATTTTGTACTTACAGAGCTTTAGATGATGATGGAGTGGTTGGTATTGTGGTTTAATAAATTATAACCCAAATAATTTATTAAACATGAGTGAAAAATTTCGGTTGCTTGACAAATATTCTAGTAATAATAAAAAACGCATGCTTTCCTCCCATTCCATCCATTTATGAGGAGGGCGATAACAACTTTCCTACAACTTGAGCTCGTACACTCGCTTTCTCAAAACGGACATATGTGCGTCTATCATGCTTGACCCTTCACCAAAACAATTGCCATTTGTTCTAAATCACCAACACGAACCAAATTATATATACCCATTTTGTATTTATAGAGCTATGGAGGGGTTGACATTGTGGTTTGACATATCAACCACTAGCAAATATACTTTGTCTCCATCGCATTCACAATCAACCATCGACAAATATACTCCATCTCCATCTCAAATGTCGTCCGCCATCAAACCTGCAAAACTAGTGGATTGTTTTTTAAACTTTGCTTTTAACCTTCGGCAACCTCCCGCTCATTTTTCAAATTTGTACGTACGTTTAACCTACCGTTTGCAGCCATTCGCATGCTATGGTAGGGGAGAGGATGGAGTATTTGAACATGTTTCAATAGTTGTGATAGTAGTTGTTTATATAATGCCTAATATTTTTATCAATATTGGACCAATAGTTGTGACATGACTACCCATAATTAAACAAAATGTATTCTTTTGATCTAAAAAGCAACTAATCATGTGATGCTACATCAACGCTCAACTACCCATGATGTGAATGCACAAGTATTGGTCAACTACATCTTGACAAAAACATGCTGATGTGGCATCATATTTGATGATGTGGCCCCCAAACGCTATAAGCAGAGGACTTGCCAAATAAGCTGCTGTAAAAAATTGGAAGTGATTTAAAATTTTCACATAGGATAATTAGAAGCGTTAAGTTAAGGTGCACAACTACTAGGTTCTCTCCCCTAATATCCATATGATATAGAATGTAAGACATAGGTACATTTTGATATGCCTCAAAAAAATCAACAAAAGATTAAAAAAAAAAATGAAATCCTTCTCAAGTTTCCTCGTCAAAACCTAGGGACATACCCATTCCATATTATGTGTGATTGCTAGTATTACTTCCTTGGTAATGAAAAGACAGCGGCCCTTCGCAAAAGAAGGTATACAATGTCCCGCCATTGTATTTTCCATCATCCAAAATAATTTCAGCCATGGGAAGGTCAGCCAAATTCGCAGTCTCCTCGCTGTAGGTGGCAAATAACTAGTTTCCCAGTTGGTGCCAAACTCAGAATTCCGCGTTGATCGTGGTGTGCTCTTTTATTTTTTTACTTTTTAAAATTATTTTATAATAATTTTAAAATAATATGATTTATTTTACAGAACATGACGTCATCTATATTTACAGTAATGTTCATTACCGCTTATTTCTGACACCATATATGACGTTATCTGTATTGACTGTTTTTTTCTTCATACCTGCTCAATACTTTGATAATATATATAATTTATAATAATTTTAGTAAAATATTAAATTATTTTATTTATTTAGCCTTTTCATAAACAATGAGTCAACATACCCGTTGTTTATCTGTAAACACACTGTTTGAAAACAAATTATAGATTTTCACATTAATAAAAATGTTTTTTTTTTGTAGATTTTACTGTTTGTAATTTATTTGTATCAATCTTTTTCGATCTATTATCGGAATGAAAAAGAGTGATTATAGAGTGTGTTTTGATGATAAATTACAGAATGCGATCCAAAATGTTGATCCGAGTGATCATGAAATGTGATCCCAAACACTGTTTCAAATGATCATGAAATGTGATCCAAAACACTAATGCAAGTATCATGAAATGTGATCCTATAATTCATTATAAATTACGCATAGTAAAATCCAGAAAAAATCATCTGGATTAGAAGAACAAAGCCTTACGAAATATGAAGATTATTGAGAATTGTTTTTCTAACGGTTAAGCCCTGTCCGTCCATTTAAAAATTATCAGAGCATATTCTCGAGCACCAATATTTCAGAGCCTATATATACATTGTCTATCCTAGGAAAATTCAAATAATCTGTGAGTTGTAGTTACAAATTTAGTGGAGGACTAGAGATATGGACGCCATGTTTTCTCGCCTTCTGTTTCTGATAACCATTCTCTCTTTGTTTGCAGGTCAGTTGTACAAATTATCATTTCAAACTTCCCTCATTTTGTACTCGTATGGTTTTCATTCAATTTTGATTGATTTGCAGGGAGAAGCAAAGCAGACAAGGCTCAGGCGCTGTTTGTGTTCGGAGACTCTTATGTCGACACAGGGAATCACGATGCATGCAATCAAAGCGAAAACCAGCCATGGAAGCGACCATACGGTTTGACCTGGCCTGGATATCCTGCAGGCAGATTTTCTTCTGGAAAAATCCAGACAGATTTTTGGAGTAAGCCTTCCTTGTATTCAGAAACAGTGTAATATCAGGTTTTAAGCAGCTTGTGGCTTATCTATCTGTGGCTGTGGTCTGTGCAGGCGATATTTTAGGGTTTCCTGCTCCCATAGCTTATGAGCTGCTGAAAAGCCATGACTGTAAAGCAACTGCAAAGAAGATTAGACAAGGAGTAAACTTTGCAGTGGGAGGCAGTGGAATATTTCACGCCTTCGGTTTCAAAACAGTACCACAACAGGTCAAACAATTTAAGAAGCTGGTTGGAGGAAGTCGTGAGTTCGATTCTCACAAGCTCTCGCGGTCTGTAGTGCTTATCTCGGCAGTTGGCAACGACTACAGTGCATTCCTTGTTAGCAGAAATGGTTCCAGTGAGGTCATTGAAAATCTGAGGCCTTTCTTTGCCAGCTAAATTTTCACATTTATTTTATCTTAATTTGTGAATTTATTACAGGGACTGATCGATCTGGTTAAACCTGTGGTAAGCGGGATAGTCGATGCTGTGAAAGACATGTATGAATTAGGGCTTAAGAATTTCGTGGTGAGTAATATGGTTAGTTTTGGATGCGTACCTCAGATCGGCCTAACATCCTGCGATTCAAGCTCCGATGACATTTTAGCTCTTCATATGAGATTATTGACGGAGGGCGTAGAAAGCCTGAGATCAAATTTCAAGGAAATATCCATCATAATTTCAGATTTGGTGTCTGCAACTAATTATATTTTCTCCACTCCTCTACAATATGGTACTTCAAAATATGTCTTTCTTGTGTCCAATAAATATTTAAAATCTATAACAACGAATATTTAAAATCTATACCAATGAATATGCAGTCCCTCAGATCTGATCTGAAGGAGTTTTCCATCATGATTTCAGACCTTTTGTCTGCAATTAATCATATTTTCTCTAATCCTGTACAATACAGTAGCTCAAAATCTGTGCCTTTCTTGTGTCTAATGAATCTAGACTACTCTCTTACTTTTGTTCTTGGAATTGTGTGATAGGTTTTGTGGATCTGTTCGTTCCTTGCTGTGCTAGAAAAGGCGGAATTGATCTGTGTGGAGAGGTGAACGAAGTAGGAAGGCCTTTATATGAAGTGTGTTCTGACGTGGATAAAAAGTTTTACTGGGATTATATTCATCCAACTCAGCAAGGATGGCATGCGATAATGTCGCTGTACAGTAATGGAGCACAAGAGGGGAATAAAACAATCAGTTTTATAGAGGGGGCGCCAAATGTTATTGCGTGGCTGCACTCACTTGGATTCGTTGCTTACAATATCTCGTCGTGAGCATTAAAAACCCAATGTTACCATCTAAATAAGCTTATGCAGGCATTCCGTGTTTCAATAAACGCTTCTTCAAGCGACTAGAATTTCTGCAATGGAAAAGGAGGAACAGAAATTACGATATGATTTTGTGAGACAATTTATTTTATTTTTCAAATTAGTAATTATTGAGTGTTCTTACATTAACTTAGACTTTATGTATATATGTGTGTGTTTTTGTTTAACGAAGGTTCTTTCATTCAAAAGTCATGAAAATTATCTTTGAATTTTTTTAGATGTTTTAAAAATATTTTTATATTATTAACAAAGATTTTTTATTCTTTGTTATTTGAAGTTATAAAAGTAGTTTAATATTTATTCTCTTTAGTTGATCAAAATGGTCTTTGTTTGAAGGTATTACATATAACTATTTAAAAAAATATACAATTTGATCAAAAGATCTTCATTCAAACATACTTTCAATTGAATGTCCTTTAGATGCCATTCTTCTTTTAGTCACACAATTCTTTGAAGAAATTATTTTTTAAAAGCATTTATGTCCTTTAGATACCATTCTCCTTTTAATCACACAATTCTTTAAAGAAATTAGTTTTTGAAAGCATTTATGTCCTTCAGATGTCATTCTCCTTTTAGTCACACAATTCTTTGAAGAAATTATTTTTTAAAGCATTGATTGGACCATCAAACCAGGTCATTGGGGCATGAGCTTTTGTAGAATTGTAACCCTTAGAGTAAGATTTTTAAACTTATAGTTTTAAATACAGTTAATTCAATTATTATATTTACTTTTTATTTTCTATTGTTTGTTGGTTTTCACCAAACATCAAGGTCTCTATTTCACAGAAAGAAATTATAAAAATATTTAAATGATTTGGATGATATATACTATTTTTTGTGTTTTAAAAAATTTAGTTTGGATATATAAAAAGAAATTCACATGTTATGAAATAAAAATGTTTAAATTATATAATTAATTTTTACATTAATAATTAATAATAAATAAAATATTAAAAAAATAATTAAAATATGTATGCACTAAATATTGGTGTTATGAATATGTGTTTAATAATTTATAACTTTATCCCTTTTGTAAAAAAAGTTGTGTTATGGAATGAATCTCACTTTTTAAAAGTATTGTGAACTACAAATAATAAGTTATGAAAAAGTATATAAAAAATACACGAATAATTTTCTAAAATTTTAAAATGTATATTTGGAATCTACACATGAATTATCAAAAATCACTAGTTCACATCATCTTTAAATTCTTAATGGTTTAGTTGCTATAGGTGACAAAAGGTGATTTTTTCTTTAAAATACTTATTTCAATGTTTTATTTTGGTCAAAATGTTGGACACCCTTTTGTGTGATCAACCATAATTTTTTTGCATAATACTAAATATGCAATCTATCAAATATAATAAGAAAATAAAGTGAGAATTGTGTGTTGAAATGGAGTCATATTGTCCTGGAAGATAATGACCATAGATGAACCAAGGAAGGAAACCAAGAATTATGGTGTGTGTAAATGGTAATTATTAGAACCTATAAATTTTCTTCATTTCTAGTGCTTAGCTTTCCTTATATTGTTGACAAAATCTTGTTTCCAATCCCTATGGCAACGAACTAGTCCTAGGCATTAATTTTTTTCAATCCAAGGCTCATCATGAAAATATGGTAAAATTTTTAGGTAATTCATCATGAGTGTGCAAACTTGATTTTGTGGCTCTCAAACAAATTTTAAGAATTTTTTTAATGTGTCCTATTTTGGAGCAGGTTCAAAGGGTCCCATAAAAAGTTTCAAATGGATCAATCTAGCAATAATCTAATTACTATTTTTTCTTAATAGCTTATATGTTAGTTTTCATGGTTTTTGGAGATGTTTTAGGGTTCAAACAAAAAAAATTAAAGTGTCCTATCAAAGGGTCCAATTTACAAAGGAGGTCTCAAAAATTCATTCTTGTGCAATTTCCGTGACATCACAATGATCTAAACAATTAGTAATAGCTCTCTATAAGTTTTCATCACTTGTGAAAGGTTGCATGCATCCATGTGATCAATACCACCATTTAGCCTATTGAATAATTAAAACACTGCCAACTGTACAAATGCTTAATTGTGCAAATATTTAAGACACTTTAAATGTTTTAAATATATGAAGTGGTAGAATAATATTTTCTAATATTAGTTTTAATCCAAGAAACTAAATCACATGAATAGATATGAAGGACAGGTTAAAATATGTTAAATGTATGGTTTAATTGAAAGATATGAGCTAATGTGACTTGTTTTCTCTTACCACATAATTTTCACCCACAATAATTTAGCATGGAAAATGTTAAATTGAAATTGTGGTGTTAGTGAGTTTTATGATGAATTTCCTTTGGGAATTTTCTCCCACCACATAAGTTATAGCCACCACAAATATTGAGGGCAAAAATAAAGCCAAAATTGTAGTGGCTTGGAGTAGCATGGAAAATATCTTTATTCATGTGCAAGGATTTTGAGTAGGTTTTTGAGGTCATCGAAGCATTAAAATATGCTTTTTCTACCTCCCAGATGTTTCTTAAAGTTGTTCTTATACTTGGGTGATAGTTTTTTTACTATTTCATTGGTTTTTGAGGGCTAGATAAGGGCAAACAATGACCATTAACTTTTTAACACAACCTGCAACACTTTGTTACTTGATTTTGGGTATGTTTTCCTTGTTTCCAACCTACAACAACTAACAAACATTGTATGAAAGTGTTATCTATTCACATGTAATATTTTTTGGGGTATGTGCAGGATCATCATGGAAAAAATAGACCCTTAAGTGGCGAAAAATTTAGAAAAATTAGAGTTAGACAACTTGACGTAAAAAATTGAATAAGTTATCTATATTATTTCAAAAATATGTAAGAATATAATCTATACCAAATTGAATGTACTTTCTAAACTACTAGGTTTATTTTTAAAAAAAATCTATTTGGTTAAAATTTGAAATTTCAATGTGCAGTAGTACTTAAATTTCAGGGAAAAAATAAGAAGTAGGTGTCTATCTGACCACCCTAACCACAATAAAATGATAATATTTTTTTATAATATTTTAGATATAAGTAGAGGACTCATGTACAGATGTGATGCATATTTTTTTGTAATTTTTTTCCAACTAAATAATTAATTATGAATTGTTTATTACAACTTTTAAAAAATATAAAAAATGTATGTCTAACCACCTTAACTTGATAAAAAAAATCATGAATTTATTTTTCTTTTTAATCCTATAGTATGCGAAGCATAGAATGTGATACATGTTTCAGATTCAAAAAATGTGATACTGTTTGAAAGCTATAGATGTTTTTCAATCAGCCTATCAATCAGGACTTTAGTCATAATTCAAATAGAAAATGAATAATAATTATTTATTAAATTCAAAGTAAAGTATAATTTATATTGGTGGAGAGCTGAGAATTTTCTTTAAAAACCCTTTTTGTTTCATCAATTTTGGTTATAAAAAAAGTCGTCAGCCACATACCCTACACATACCCATCATATCGCCACTTTTTAGCCCATCATGGTCTTGCACATACCCTTTGGGAAGATTTTTGAGACCATATGAGCCATGGAGTTTTTTTTTGACCTCCCACATCCTTCTTGGAACTATTATAATGTATGTGCAACATTTTTAATAGTATTTTAATTACTTTCAATGCTGGTGAGGCTTAAAATGCCTCAGTGTTGTCACAAATAATTTGTAATTTATTTTGTATCTCATTGCATGTATTATGAGTGCTAAGCATGGAGAGGAAGAACCTGTAGATGTGTCTCATCCACAAGCATGTGATGAAATGAAAAAAAAACCAATGTTAAACATATGAGTGGATATTACAGATTTATGTAAGCATATGAGTGGCTATAGGCTAGCTGTTTCTCAAAATGTCTGGATGGTTGTAGAGGGTTTGAAGTGTTTTGGGTGGTAAAATCATATATCAAATGCATATATATGACTAGTAGTTAAGTGGATAATTACCTAGGGTTAATATTTTTCTCTTGCAAAGTGAATTACAAATGGTAAAAGTGTTTATACACTCAATTAAAATTATGCATGAGAACGCAAACAAATCGTGGATTTTTCTTTTTTTGCAAATAAAAAGTAGAAAGTGGGAAATGTAAGGTGAAATGACATTTTCTAGATGTCATTTTCATTTCCAAATCAAAGGAGCTCAATATGTCAAGTGTCAAGTGTGTCTTCAATATAAACTTTTGCTTTCTCTATAAATATCTATGTTGTTTCATTTGTAAGGGTTCTTAAATTTTGGAGGCAGTAAGGCCCAAGGGGCATTTCTATAGTTAGGATAAATTTTAGAGGGAAAATAGGTTAAGTCTATAATGGTTGTAGTACACAATTGTTAGTCATTTCATCACAATAATATTGTAACTTGATCTATTGTATATACGAATGTCCACTATTTAATGTAGTTGTCTTCAATTTTAGCATGCAATGCTCTTTGGAGTAAATAATCAAGGGTTATCAAATTATTCAATACATATTTGTTGTCATGATATTTTCTTTTGGTTTATTGTTTGCTTGAGGAATAGTGTAAATTATTGCCCAAGAATAACAAGAGTTTTATTTTTTCAAATGGATTGTTAAGTAGAATTATGTTGTAGGCTCATGAGGATCTCACTGTCACAAGATGATAAGTGTTTAATCAAATCATTAGGTTATGTTTTGGTGTTGTGATGTAAAAGTATAGGTTATTATGACTTAGTAGTCCAAAGAAAGAATTGGTCTTTGCTTTAAAATCTCCTGTTCTAGAATTATTCCAAAATTGATAAATGTTTTAAACAATGAACATTTATTTTAAATTTAATTTATTAGATTTTCTTTATATTAATGGAGTTTAAGGAATATAGGGGATATTCTTGTGATTTGTTCATTCATCAGTCCTCTAGAGGCATGTCCATGTAAGTTAGTGGTTCATAGTATGATTCAAATTATAAGGGATCATGCTTGATTTTGATGAAGTTTTAAATATCCTTTATTCATATATATGTGAACTTACCATTCATCTATATTTTAAAGGTATGTAGCTTTTTCTGTAAGATAGATTTATTTTTCTATATAACCTATAATAGGATTAACCTCCTATGTCCTATGGAGCTCGAAGTGTAGAAGGCTAGGTCCAACCTTGCTCATTGGATTTTCGTGTCCTTATTTTGATTATAGACCAAATATTTTTCGTAATCCTTTGCTCCTCAAGATTAGGCATTATATTTTCTCTAAGGAATAAGGGTTGTAAAAAAAGAAACCAATAGTAATTACAATTAATATGAAAGAAAAATAAAGATTATTGAGAAAATAAAATAGAAAAGTAAAAAAATATAATGCATAAGCAAAAGGCCAAAATAAATTATAAAAAATAAAGGTAATAAGTTTGAATTGGAAACTTTGTAAGCTAGGGAAAGACTAGCTTTGTTGAATGACTATTGATGATGTATCTTTCCTTTCTTTTCAATAAAAAAGTTTTCTTATGCATAAAAAAATGAATTGGAAAATAAAACTCAATATATTAGTAAAAAAATTCAAGCATAAAATAAAAAAGAAAGAGAAGTTATATGTTTTTATTAATATCAATTGTTGTGTATTGGGGATAGTTCACTACTTTGCATCATCTCAATTTCATATCCAAAGATATACAAATAGGAAATAAATAAAAAATAAAAAGAGGCTGTGAAATAAAGGAATGTTCATATCTACTTGTGTCATCATGCACAATGAAAAGTGGTTTTGTATCATCCCTATATTAACTATGAACATGAAAAAGGAAAATAAGGTGAAAAGATAGAAAAATAAAAAATAAAAAAATGTGAAATATTTCATAATATGTATAAGGTAAAATATAATAAATCAATAAATTGAGTGTACCCATCATTATCATATAGGTGGTCTAGGTATAATAGATCATAACCATAGGGGTTGGGGTTGTTGGGACTATACAAATCTTATATTTTTCTGGCCTTTACTCATGTTTCCGAGGAAGTTCCCTCATCATAATTTCATAAGTAGTACAAATTGTTATTATTTGTGTGACCAGATCCATCCATGTTCACCAATAATCCCACCAATTTAGCCTTTGATACATGAGCATTCCTCTAGACATCATTGAGGAAGAGTTTCAAACTACTGGCCTATATCAGCAAGATCAGGTCAGGTCATTCTAATAAAAAAGTCATAGCTTCTTAGCTTTTTGATGTTGATGTTGAGAGAATTTTCTACATATCAGCAGGAAGTGAATTGAGTTACACCAATTAGAGGTCATGGAGAATGCATAATTGATAAGACAATGCTTGTTATTTTATTGATGAAAGTCATTAGCAAGAAGAAAGTTGTCAAAGAAAAGTTGCTAGGTCAGGCCGAGCTCTTAACTCACACCAATAAAAATTGTATCTACGAGGGACAAATTTTCTTTCGTTTACAAGACAAAATAAAAACTATCGGGAAGACTTGTGCAATCAGAATGAATCACAGATATCTCGCCAACCATATTGGTTACACTGATAATGAAAATTTTGGGAGGAGTCTTGCCGATCAGTTAGGACAAAGTGAAGCAGTAGATGGACCTTATAGGAGAGACATGCACAATTAGAGTGAGTTTTTCTATTCTTTCTGACCTCACATATTACATCGACAAAGAAGATTTTAGGGAGAGTCTCACCGACCCATACAAAAGAAAGAAGCGATAGATAGACATATCAGAGAGATCAAATGGCATCGAAGCAATGTGCCATTCTCTTAGCGAGGATCTTTGTCATGCCAATGATAATACAAAGGGATCAATATTCTTCGGAGTAACACTGGCCGATGATGGAAAAGGGCTTCTAATGATCCAAAATAATTTTAGATTGAGGCAACTTCACAATGATCTCCCCGAAGTAGTACGTGTTGGAAAACTAGAAAAGGGTCATTTATGTAGCATCGGTAGAAAGATCATTCAGTCTTCTTGAGCAAGGAGAATAAATCAAAGGTCACTCCTCATCAAAAAGACATTTGGTTATGTCTTGGCGATCAAATGAGAGAGTATAAAAAGAGAGTGGCACCAAGATGATACACGGATCGACCAAGAACCAAAGTAGTCTCACTGATATGATCTTGTCGTTCTAACATTTCAAAATTAAAAAAAATTGCTACATTCATTTACAGAGGTAGACATTAATGGCCACATGAATGTGAATTATGTACATATATTTTGATTAAGAGAGGAAGAAACAAAAGGGATTTTTAGAATTCATGGCAAAAGGGATGAAGGATCAGACGGAAGCCAAAATTTCAGTGCGGGCAAAGATTTACAAGTTCACAAAGTCTCTTTGCAATTGAAATTCCAATTCAATTATGTTATATTGAAAGATGGAAAGATCAAGCTCTAAGAAGACAAAGGGTAGAAAACAACAAGGTGAAAGTAGTCAGCCAAAAGGTAAAAAATGGAGAATTGAAACTAGTGAGGAACCTAAAACAAAGGAGAGGAGACTAAACCAAGACCTCATTGACCAATTGCATGGTTCAGGACCAAAGGCCAAAAGGTACACATAGTTGAGGGCTGATGCTGAGAGGTTAGAAGATAAATGTGCACATGTGGGTGATGTATGGACCCCTATTAGGGGATATGAACTTTTTATTTTTCATTATGGTCGAAGAAATAGGTTCGAGCCTGTATGCAATCCATGGAATTTCAGTTTAGTAAAGCTTGTCGTCCCTAATGTATTCATAAATATTGACCTTGTAAAACTCTTGGAAAAACAATATCAACCTAGTTTGAAAGCCATACATATGTGACCTACAAGGAAAGCCTTTTATACATTTGTCAAAAAATGCTCTTTGTGAAGTGTTCAACCTAGATAACACCTGTGATGAGCCCACAATACATGAGGATTTAGAGAAAGAGTATTGGAGGATGGAAACTACTTATAAAGGTTGGAGATTGCCACTGCATAGACCCAAAAATGATGGGAATTTAGTACCACGTTGATTTGTTTGAGCCATACATGAAATATACCTACTTCTTAGTAGGGCAAGTAATGGGAATTGAGGTCCTTGACTTCATGTCTATAAGGCTGAGGGTAATTGCTACAGATGTACAATGTCACAATCCAAGGCCTTTTGATTATGCCTCATAATATATTTGCAAGGAGATTGATTCAACATTAATAGGCATCAAGAATGGTGCTCCTATAATGTATTTCAAACACTACTCCCTTTTCATGCATATGGCATTGTATTATGCGTAGTAGTTAGGGTTGTGGCCAAAAGAATTGAGAGTAACACAAATTGACAAGGGAGGTCAGCTATTGCCAGTGTATTTGTGGACTGTCATATGGGATAGTAGATTTGTGAGTTCTTGTTATGTGCATTTTGAGGAACATTTTGTCAAAATACTATAAAAAAATTTCAATCATCCATGTGATCATCTTTAACTAATGAAATTTAGAGATTTTTGAGGCTAAAAGATTTCAATGGATCAACAATTGTTGGTCACAATTGAGGTGATCGGTGCTGTTACACCGATGCCACAATGATCATGGTGTATGGATTTGAAGGCACACCTTTAATTCTCCCAAAAACAATACCAAATATAATTGCATATTTGAAAATTGTTAGACAACTAGATTACTATAGTGTTATGAATTTGAGTTCTTTTAAGAAACAATCATTTATGCCAACTACACTATGCTTTGGAGATTTCACCATCTTGTCTAAGGAGGGATATGATTTGATTTTAAATAAATTATCTTAGTTCAATTTGAAGAAAGCAACACCAAGAAAGGGTTTGACCCTGAAGGTTACATTGATTTTGCTAGAAATAAGGTAAACTTGGGCGGATATGCTCATATACCTTACTCACATGATGACATAATAAAAAATATATGGAAGAGGGGGGAGGAAAAACTAGCCATTGTTGAGGGAAATTGAAGAGGTAGAGATGTTTTCTTCTAGTGATGAAGAACCCTTTGGTGAAAAATAACCTCATGATCAAATGAACAAGATTTCAAAATTGAGGATAGAAGAATATCAACCTCCAAACAAAGAGCAAGAGGTTGAGGAAGTGTCTGATGTAGATGCAAGGAAATTAGCCTATAGGTCTTTTGTTTTCAATGATGAGTTTATCAAGTCTTCTAAATTTAGGTCATTTTTGTATAAGAAAAAGGGGAAAGCAATTAGGGAGTCTATTGTAGATATCACTCTTAGCAATGAGGAACAACTACTGAAGACCTTAAAGTTAGATTTGGAGAATGAAATTAAAGACATGACTCTAGAAAAGGGAAAGAGGATGTTAGAAGAATCTGGTGTTATGATATTCCCTAGCTTGAATTTGAATTTAGCTAGATTGTCTTTGACAATTTTTTACACAATAATGGTGCAACACACAAGTTGAGCCCGAAAGGAGTTACAAAAGTGTACATAGGGTCGAAGTAAACCCTGATAAAAATTCTCTCATGATTTGCACTTTGTATCCTCCACATAGGAAATCAGTGATAATTGAAACATAAAAGGCATTTGGCCATGTGATGACATTAAAGGTTGGAGAAGTTGACCTAGTTGCAATATTGATATTGGCATCAATGTTGCCAAATTGAATAAAGCATAAATTCAAATGTTGATCAAAGAAAGGGATATGTAAAAAATGAGTAATGAGAAGATTATTAAGGAGAATTATTTTATAAAGGACATGGTCAAGGGTACAAGGTTATTGACTCAGGTTGAAAGTTCCCATACAAGTGACAAAAGGGAAGAATCAGACATATATGCTCAGGCCAAACTTGATACACTTTCTGCAATATTCAAGAAAATGAATGCTAATTTGATGTTTTGGATGAAAAAGTTTTGGGGAACTCATTCAAAGAGTTATGCTACAAATTAGGAGCACAAAAGGATCAGTGACAAAATTCAAGAAAAGTTTTAGGAAACACAAAAGAGAGATACTTCTAATAATGAAGTTGTCATTGCTACCAAGGAGATCATGAGAAAGCACAAGGTTACTATTAAGAACTTTAGGGAGATGCAAAGGGATTTGTTGATGCTACAAAGGAAGGGGTTCCGACATTGTTCAAAAGTGATGGAAAGTTAAAAGACAAGATCGAATGCATTGAAGAATGCAGGTTGATGTTACATAAAACATTGGAAGAAACCACAAGCAAGGACTCAACATTGGATGAGGCATGCGAGCAAATGGAAAAGATGGTGATCATGAAGATAATAACCAAGAACACATTAGAATATGTTGACACTCATTCAAGACAAGAGTATTTGGATCACTTGTCAAAAGTACATTTATGGCTAACTAGAGCCTAATTAATTATGTTAATTGTTGTTAGATTCAAAAGAAATTTATGAAGGGGTGTGTCCTCTTTAAAGCATTCATATATATGTTGGACATATAGTGATAGGAGAATATAAGAAAATAGAGAGGAAATAGGAGATATAGTAGAAGCATTTTCATAATGTTAGTCATATAAGTTACATTGAATGGACCTTTATGCATGTATAAATTTTGGCAGAAATCAATGAAAGATCTCTAATTCTATGTGGTGCAATATTGGTATCTATTGTTTGTTGATCTAAAACAATTACATAATTGTCGCCATATTGCTACTTCTATGCTATTTGGAGTTGAATATCCAAGTTGATGTTTCAATTCCATCAAAACACATTTCTTGTTGTTGTGTGGTCAAATTAATTGGTTTTTGTAAAGAATTAAATCCTTTTATTTGACTACAATAACTTTGGGGTAACAATTAGATCAATAAAGAAGAGCTAGGTAATTGATATGACTATCATGTTGTCTCCAAATTGATGCTATCCTATTATTCAAGATAAGGTTTAACTTACTTGTCAATACACATTTGCTGATATTGTGTGGTTATGTTGATTGGTTCCTTCAAAGAGGGATTAAAAATCCTTTTAAGAGACCACGATATCTTGGTAGGGTCAATTGGATTAGTAAGAAGAGCTTGTTTGTCACATCCTTGCACGTTTGTACAAAGTATAGACAAGTTAAAGTGCCAAACAATTAGAGTTAAAACCAGAATATGCCACCAGTTATAGAACTACATTGACTTTGCACGTGCACATACCCAATAGAGCATTGTTCCATCTCATTCATATATTATTTATTCAATTTCACATCATAAATTACTAGTTGTCACATTAGAAGTAGATTAGTTAGTAGGAATTCATCTATCCTACACCATTTTCCACCATGAATAGATTATTCAGTTCAACCAAATCATACATTCTTCCAATCTGCTTCATTATAAATGTATACCCACCTAGGTAAGCAGAGCCTGAAGTGCAAGGAGTTACCAAACACATAAGTTAATTTTTGGCCAAACTAGACATTGAACTATTTTTTTTAACTAAATCTTCACTTTTGGGCACCTATAGTGGCTAAACTGTGAGGAATTTGAAGATGATGCAAACTAGTGATTTGTGAAATTTTGTGTGTAGATTCAAAATATATTTTTTTTCAAATTTTTTGGAATCATATTGCACTTCTTTTTCCATCTCCTTTGAAAGCTAGTTTACCATTTTTAAAGAGTGGAGTTACTAGCTAACACATAACTTTTTTAAATCCATGAAGGATAAAATACTATTTTTTTCAAATTTAGATTTGTAACTACAATATCTAGTGCATCAAATTGGTTTCATAGCATTTCATTGAATATTTTTTCCTTAATTAAGTTTCAAAGTCAAACTAGTTATAATTTAGACATGATTTATTAGCTAAAACATAACTATTTTTGTATGTATTGAAATTCATTTTTTTTTTTGTTGGATCAAGGACATCAATATCCAGTGCATAGATATTTTTTTGATAATTTGCTATTTTTCCACATGTGAAAAATAGAGAGCTTGATTTTCTGTGAAAAACCTACATTCACAAGAAATAAAAAATAAATCTAATAATCAAATTAAATTTATTTAAAATTATACTTTTTGGGAAGCTTATAATAAGGAATACATACTTACAATTTTTTTTTTAAAATGAATTCATTTGATCCCCCAATAGGTAAATCAAAAGTAGTTTTTTATTAGAATTTTGATAGGTGTAAAGGAGACTCCGTTATAGGTATGGTTTAAAACTAGTGGGGTTTTATCCAAGGGGGTTTGATCTAAGGTGGTTTCATCAAACCCTCTTCAATTGGAATCCTTTAAATGAAACTTTTCAAGGCTTAAATCATTGTATTTTCTAAAAATATGTGATTTAAAAAAAAATCAAGATCTCCGAAAAAGTGTAAACCACTATTGTGGGATCACCTCTATCCACATTTGAAATAACAACATTTGACATTTGTATGTTGAGTATTAGAAATTGTAAGATTCAAAAAAAGGTGTGTTCGTCAGGATGTTCTTAGGTTTTGCAGCACATAAAGATTTCAAAGTTTATTAGATGGATGTGAAGTATGCATTTTTGAATGGTGAATTGGAAGAAGAGATATACATTAAACAACTAGAAGGTTTTTAGTTGTCAAAATATGCAAGAATGGTCTACAAATTGAAGAAAGTATTGTATGGACTAAAGAAAGCTACTAGAGCTTGGTATGCAAGTTTAGAATAATATTTGTTGCAACAAGGATTCAAAAAAGGTACTGCAAATAGTAATTTGTATTTCAATGTTAAAGGAGAATAAATATTGATTTTGGTAGTGTATATTGATGATATAATATTTGAAGGAAATGAAGGTATTTGCAAGAAGTTTTTAGAAGAGATGTAGAAAGACTTTGAGATGTTAATGTGAGATGAATTTCCTCCTTGGTTTGTATATTTGTCAATTAAATAAGGGTATGTTCATATAATAATCAAAGTATGTCAAGAAAATGTTGAAGTTTGGAATGGATGACTACAAACCCTGAGTATGTAACCCTATGGTTGCTGGTTGTAATTTGAGCAAGAATGATGAATCTCCTAAGACAAATTAGAGCAAGTACAAATCGATGATTGGTGTACTATTATACCTTCAACTAGATCAAATATCATGCATTCAGTTTTTCTTATAGCTAGATTTCAAGAAGATTCCAAAGCATCTTATGTTGTAGCAATAAAGAGGATATTCAAATACTTGAAGGGAACTCTAGACTATGGTTTGTGGTATCCTAAGGATATTGACTTCTCTTTGAGTGCATATATAAATGCAGATTGGGTTGGATGTGAAAATGATAGGAAAAGTACAAGTGGTGGTGCTTTCTTTCTTGGAAGTAGATTGGTTTCATGGTTGAGTAAGAAGCAAGATTCAATGTTATTATCTACTACAAAAGAAAAATATATTGTAACAACATCATGTTGTACATAGGTGTTGTGGATGAAGGAAACATTGAAGGATATAAAAGTTTCATATGATGAACCCATTCCTATCTTATGTGACAATAAAACTGTAATCAATATTTCAAAAGAACCTGGTAATGCATTCAAGAACAAAACATATCTCAATCTAATATCACTTCTTGAGAGAGAAAGTTGCAGAGAATGAGGTGAAGTTGAAGTATGCGCCTACTAAGGATCAGGTTGCTGATATTTTTACAAAGGATCTTCCAAAAGATACTTTTGAGTATCTCTAGGATAAGTTAGGGGTTATTGTCCCTCCTACTTTCAACTAGATGCATAAGTGTGTGCATCTATCCGAGAAGCATTTCAAAATATACTTCATTCTGGATTGATGTTGAAGGATACCTCTCAGGGGAGAGTGCCTATAGTAACTTGGTTACTGGTTGGTGGAGTCAAATGGAGCATATTTTGTGCCCCTAAGGGGGAGTGTGCAAAAAAGTGCAATGAAAAGATGTGTAGAAAAGGTGTGAAGAAAAGAGAGTGTAGTGAAAGAAAAGGAGTTGTTTGATGGTGATGTCCTTTGAAGCATTTCAAAAGGAAGTAAGAGAAAAAGATGTAGAGCAATGGAAAGATTAATTTTGTCCTTTGAATATTGTCAAGGGGGGAGAGTAAAAGTGATCAATGTAAAAGAATCAAGGTGCAAGCATGAAAAAGAGGAAGTTTTTGATGTCCATGGCCCTTTTCCATTGATGTCAAAGGGGGAGAAAGATTCTAAAAAACATGTTTATAGATGTATGGGAGAGAGATTTTGAAAAATAAAGGAACAAAGGGGGTGAGAGAGAATCTAAAAGAACATGGAAAAGGAGAGTTATTTAGAATGTAGGTGTTGCAGGAGAAGAAGTTTGAAGAGAAAGTATGAAGTGTAAAGAGTTGTCTCGGTCAAGGGGAGTACTGCTTGTTGTAGTATTGTTGTCAGTTGCTTTTATTATTGATAATTTTTAGAATGCAGGTGTTTCTATCAATAAAAAAGGGGGGAGATTGTTAGAAGTTTGGAGATGTTGGAAGGTTGAGTTGTTTGAGAGTTACTTGGGTGTTTTCATTGATTTCAACCCCTTCCATTGATGTAGACCCCTTGTATGAAGAGAGTGTTGGAGTTTTTTTGGTGTTGTCATTGATGACTTACTTCAATATAGCTGTAGAAACTTTGTTGGTCTCACTTGTGTTGGGGGAGATTATTGATAAGTGGAGATTGTTGGATGTGTTGTTAGTTGATGAGAGGTATTGTAGATTCTATAGATGTGTTGTAGAGATGCTAGTATTAAATTTTTGATGAATTTGGTTAATTTGGTTTCCAAGTGATTTTGAGAAAATTTGAATAGAAGAGAATTTAGTGTGACAAAGTAGTGTTTTGTGTTTTTCTCCACATTTCTTCATGGTTGAAGATATGTTTATGATGTTTGGAAGTGATAATCATAAGTGTTCAAAGATATCTATATTTTCAAGTTCTAGATCATACTATAGTGGAAGATGTGTTTGAAAATATGTTTGTTTGGTGAAACAAGGTGTTTGGGAGAAATAAGAATTCTCCACTTCTCTTTTTAGTGAAAGTCCCAGTGTTGTGGATCTAGGAACATGCTTATATTGTCTACACCTGTCATCTTTTGAAGTTTCAGGTGCTAAGGTATTCCATAAGGTTTTTAGGTGTGTTGGATGTTTGTGCTAGTATGTTTGGTTACACAGAATGAAAGTGTTCTTGAGTTTCAGATAGTTGCAGTAGTGTGGTGAATATTCTGATAATGTGGGATATTCAAAGATGTTTTGGAGTGTTTTTGTATGGTCCACAAGGTGTTTTCAGACCTAGAGAGGCATGTTTGGAATCAATTGTTAGTGTTAGTGTAGGTTTGGTTGACCTAGAATGCTAGCACTAATTATGGATGATGATTATTGTTTTCAAGAAAATGTTGATAAGAATTTTGGTGTAGATTTAGGCCCTAGTTAAGTAGTGGTGCGGTCTATATTTACTTCTTTCCTTGGTGGAACTGTGTGGTGTAGAACTATTTGGTGTTGCATGTTTGAGGTGCGTACTTTTTCATAAGCCTGATTTAACTGAGATTGTTTTAGGTCGTGGAGGATATAAATGCAAAGTGAGTTGTTGGATATATTATGTGTAGATCATGTGTGATGTAAAGAATGTGAATGTGATCAAGTGCAAAGATCTAAGTGTGAGCTTTAATGCCTATGAATTCCATATGTAGAGAGCATAAGGTGTCTACATTTTAGTCTATTTGTCAAGTTGTTTGTGCTTTAGTGGAACTATACCTTTGGCATGAGAGAGATGCATTGTTAGTAGTTCAAATTAGTAGTGATCCACCCCTTCTTATTTCTTCTATTTTTTAGGTAGTGAGTCCATTAGCAGTGAGCCCTTCTTCATTTTTCTAAGCAGTGAGCCCTTAGTAGTGAGTGTTATTGTATTTGGTGTTGCAATTCATATATTAGTGAGCTATTCCTCAATGTGATTTTTCTCTTAGATTTTCCATGTAAATCTAGTGTTCTTATGTGTTTGCATTATTTCTTTACATGTTTGCAATATGTTAATGCATATTAAGGGTTTAATGGTTGTTAAGGGTTTGATAAGATATTGAGGGATTGAATGTTTTAAAGTATACTACTAATTCACCCCCCTCTCAGTTGTCCTATGTATCTAACATAGCTTCCATCTCTAAAACTGTTACACACTTCAAATGTATCATGAATGTATTGTGCCCTCAGCACACATGCCCCATTCGGAACAGGGACCCTCTTCTTCTTTTTCCTTGATAGGTCATTTTTTGTCGCTACCTCATTTTAGTGTCCTCGGTGGTCAACATATCTCCAAAGTCTTATCTTGAGTTGATTGTGTTTCGCCCCCTTCAATTTTGTCAAGTTCTAGTGTGTTGCAGGGTCTCCTTGGCAGTTTGCCTCTGACCAGCGGCCTTGAAGCTTGGCAGGCCTACCCCGCCGGGTTTCCCTCTTGTGACCACCGTTCCGAACGGCGGAAGGCTTCCACCTTCTTGGGCCCCGGGTCCTGGATCCCTGTTTTCCGTTCGGTGAAACTCGCAATATTTCTCGGCTACATTCGCCCCTTCCGGGCCCCGGGTCCTAGATCCCTATTTTCTGTTCGGTGAAACTCACAATATTTCTTGGCTGCTTTCGCCTCTTTTGGGCCCAAACCACCACACTTCCTCCCCCAGAACTCCGTGCGGAGTTTTCCATTCCCTGTGGCAAAATTGCTGACGGAACTCCGCCCTCTGGGCCCTAAGTTCCCCTTCCCCGCAGGTGATTTCTAAACAAAATGTTCCTAACGACAAAACTTTGCCGGAGCCCACCCTTCGGGCCCCGATGTCCCCTTGGCCATTGGTACATGAAATGAATTTCAAACGACCGTCATCCCGCATCCTTCCGGTCCCTGGACCCTAGAACTCCCGCCGCCGTCTGCGAATTCAAATCCACCAACCATATGCTATGTCGTACTTGCATTTAATGAAGCCATTAATGGTGGTGGGAGTGTAAATATCTTTAGCAACCTGTCATTCTCACTTGTCAAGTTTGCAGAGAAGGATCAAAGTGCTTGTCAGAGGATCACTATCTTCGTCATTCGTCGCCCTCGTGCCCATTGCCATCACTTGCCGACCACTAGTGGATTTCACGCTTTGTCACACTGAGTTTCTGAGGTAGGTTTTCCATCCACCCTCTCGAGCAATTTTTCATGATTTTAAAGCTTAAAGTGATGAACAACACGGGCTAAAAGGACTTTTCATTGATAAAACATGACGAAACTCACAAAACCCTCATCTTCAAAATTCGAAAAACCTCTGCAATGCCCTCATGATTGATCTAGAAGTTAGCCCACACGCGACTGTTCCTCATAGAAGGCATTCGCAGCATCCAGGCCCGAGCCTCTTCTTCGCCAGAAAATTTTATCAAATTCAACATCCTTTTCAAAATGGCCATGACATCTCCCGGGCCCAGATCCTCAGGTGTCTGCAGGCGGTTCGCCGTCTGACATTTCAAACTTGAACTCTGAGAATCGATCTCCATTTTGGCCTCCCAGGCCTGCACCCACGGACTTTTGGGTCCGGGATTCTGCCCAGCTCGTGTCGTTCTTGAACAATGAATGAACCCCATCCGCCTGAGTCTCGGAGCCTGCCTAGCAAATCGTCGTTTGGTGTTGACAATTATCGGCTGCCCGCCAAGCACCCAGGTCCTGACCCGTGGACTTCCGTGGCCAAAACTCCATGCGGTTTTTGCCATTCCCAAATGGCAGAGTCACCCTGTCCACCCGAGATCCGGACCCCGAGCCTCCCTTTTCTATTAGTTCCAAAGTGCAAGCCTACCTTCTGGCATTTCTCTGGGTCCCAGTCCATAGAATTCTGTCCATGGACCTTCGTGGAGTCTTCGCTATATTGAACGACGAACATGCAACATCCTCCCACCTCTCGAGTCTTGACCTCCCCTTTTGCCGCAATGGTTCCAAACATTAGACTTTGGCGTCCTCCATCACATCGGGCTCCGTCGTCTAGGACTCCATCCCATCTCCATCGTCTGGGACTCTTTCCCATCTCTGCCGTTCCAAAAAGAGAAAATTGTGCCCGCCCTTTCAAGCTTCGGGCTCCACCTCCCTGCTCGCCGTGGAAACTCAAAAAAAGAAAATTTGACATCCAACCTAAAGTGTCGGGTACAGTCCTCCAGGCCACCACCCCGTTGGGACATCCTTTCGACAATCATCATCCCGAACGACGAAGGCATGACACCTTCCTGGCTCCTCAAGCCCGAACACTTTAATTTTTTAAAATTGCAAGTTGCCCTTGGACCCTCCAGGTCTCGGACACCGGAGTTCCACCCCCAGAACTCTGTTTCTACTCGGCCATTCCAAACGACTAACCCTAGATGACTTTCCAGCCCTGTGCCTCTAGATGCTCTTAAATTGATCCAAATAACCTCAAATTTGAAATTTGATCTCGACCCACGTGCTCAAATTCGACCCTCTTCGCTATGAGCCTTTCAAACCATCAAAATTTAGTCAGGAGAAATCTCCCAAATTGCATTAGCCCGTTTGCCTTTTTAAAACAACATTCCTGCTAGGCAAGTCTGAGCCTTCAGGCCCGGATTGCCCGAAATCCCTCATCTGAAAGCCTAATGAAATATAGAAGAAAAGGTATGATTTTATGAATGATAAAATGTCTAAAGTTAATTTCGTCTATGGGATTTCGACTAATGCCAAATATTTCATGATCAGTTGCACTGACTATGTCTTTGCTCACAGGATATATGGAATGAACTGCAGGACCCTCGGGGGCTGCCGCATAAAAGACAAAGGAAATAAATCGAGTAAAACTCCTTGCGGAAAAGAGGACAAGGACGAGATGAAGTTCTAGTTCTAGGGTGAACCTCTACGATAAAAAATCACCATGGACTAGAAAGAAATAACAAACACCAATATCGGGCAAGTTGATATTCATGAGTTTACACAAATGGTCAGAATCAACCCGACAACCAAGAATGCAAGGCTGATCAGGCAAAGCAGAATAGGAAAAGATGTGGGCTTCCCCCCATCTCTCATTGCCCCTGAGCTAGTCATGGCTTGTCGGCAGGCATATTAAACTGAGACAAGGACCATCGTCGACAGGGATGGTAATATCCTAGCAGATATGTCAAATGAGGGTATTACAAGGACCTTCTACATTCCTACCTTCGTCGAGATGGAGACGCCTACCATAGAAGAGTGCAAAGTAGCATGGGATGACCACCCGACTAGATGCAAGAAGTTGATAAATCAACACTGGCTCAAAGAGAAACGGGGCAACGCTGCGAAGGTTCCTCACGAGCTCTTCCGTAGTGATTTTCATGAAGATTACTATGACTTAGTCACTATGCTAAGTAGGGTGATGGGTATTCCTATTGTTGTGTTCTTTAAGGAGTGGATGGTGTAATTCATTGAACAAATCCTCTATGGGAATGAGGACATCACCACAAAATCCGTGTTCTACTGGGGAGGCATAATAAGCGACCGCTTTCATGAGCAGTTCATCACTGTCAAGAAAAGTTCAAAGTTCTACATGACCTCGTATCTCGTCTACTCCTTGGGAGACCAGAGGCAATACAACGGGTTGTTTGTGGCACCCGATGAGGAGCAGGGTTGAAAATTAAAGGTCTATGACAGGTACCCCTAGCTCCAGTACCAAAATTTCAAGGAGTATTGCAGGGTAAATGACACCTTCATTGGTCATGTCATCTGACTGCTTGGAGGGGATTTTGAGAGAAGAGTCTCTCATAGTGCACGGGCATTTTTGAAGCAATACGCCTTCCTGTTCCTTCAGTTGCCTAAGCTTACTTACATTCGTGCCTAGGGCTTCATAGAGAGACCAAATAGACTGCCCAGGTACCCTAACGACCAGATCGTCCTATTGGAACATTCTCTGCAGCTCCAGCACATACAATCAGTCTTTAGAGGAAAACACTTGACAGGAATCTCCTATCCCTTGACCCTTGGTCAGGCCATGTACAAATTGCAAACTTCCCAGTGCGCTGGGAATTCAGAAAAGGATCTAGTGGAATACCACTTCCAATTGCACACTCATCGCCCACGGATGGACCTGTATGGGCATGTAAGGAAAGCACTGGGGCCAGAGTACGCCCATTTACACAATGTCAAGGATTTCTAGGCCAATTGTAAGGATGACAAGGAAGCGTGTGCAAGGAATTACGTGCAGATGATTGTGTGATTCATAAGAAGGGTGCAACCATTCCCCATACCCGATCAGGTTGAGGAGGACGAAGGCACCGTGATGGACCCCAGATACCCCACAATCGCCAACTTGCCGATACCAACAATAGACTGGGATGAACAGGAGTTCAATGACCTCAATATTATAACCAAGCCAATCTTGGCCTGTACCAAGGAGTGGGTTGATGGAAAGGTAGCCCGACTAAAACAACAGGGGGTGATCTTGACATATGAAGGGTTCAAAAGCGATCTAAGTGCCATGGAGGAGGCTACTACCACAACTTCGACGGGCGGGACATCCAAGTCCCCTCCGATCACTAGATCTAGGAAGATGAAGGAAACAATGATAGAGCACTCTTCGGATCCCATGGTTTACATAAGGAAAGAAACAGGAGGCTCACCTTCCAAAAGGATCAAGCAAATAGGGGGCAACACAGAACAACCCGTAATCCAAGAGAAAGAAGCAAAAGGTACACCAATTAAAACCTCTTTTGGCTCTCCCTGTGATGACTGCCCCATCATCTACCTCCCTAGGCATGGTCACCACATCCCCACCGGTGGTGGACATCTCTATCCATCTTGCAACTTCAGCTCCGACCGAGCCTATAATACTAATTGATTCTTCCTCTATCGTAACTAATCCTCCTTCCTCCAATGCAATGTCACCTACCAGATACATCCCATTAGCTACTATAGTGGTACCAATACCTGTTTCTGCCCTGCCTGAGGCCTTCTTGAAGCATATGCAGAGTCTCCCCTCTAAGCTCTTCCAGATCCTTATGGACCCCACTCTTCAGGCTGCCCTAGTGCAGGTCCTTACTACTGCCAAACCTTCACAGCCTCCGACAGAACCACCGGCTATGAAGGCCACCATGTTCATCTCTGAGGAGTGGGAGAGACGGGAGCAAGAAGCCTCAAGGTCATTTGAGGAGGAATCTGGTGAATACCACGAGCACCCAGAGTATGAACAGTAGACAATCGATAGGGTGGCCTATGAGGAAGAAGGAATAGGCTCTTCTGAGAGTGGGGATGAGGAGGAAGATGCCGGTGGTAGGGTCATCGTGCAGGCCTTTGATGATGATCTTGAGGAAGAAATGGCCCGAGTGCTGAAGGGTACTGAAGAAGAGGCAGAAAGTTCACCTCTTGGAGAAGAAGGACAACAACAAGAGGACAATCTAGGAGAAGATAAACTTGAGGGTAAGGCTCAAGCTATCAAGAGCATCAAAATTGAGAAGCTCAAGGAGCACGTGCACGAGGTTGATCAAACTAAGGAAAAGAAGGGGGAGGAAATAGAGAAAGAAGAAAGTCCTCGACAACAATTTTCTACCAAGCCTCAAAATCAAGCGCCTTGTGTTCGTCCAAGACTTCGACAAGGAGGAAGAAGATACTGCTAAAATGGAAGAAAGGGCCCCTTGGGATAAGGAAATAAAGTTCTTGGTCGAGGAGGGTGAGGGTGATCATGAATCACCTAGGGAAAGGTTTGCTATGCCTAAATGGCTAGAAAGACAGCTTAAAAAGGAAACTCTTGTACTTAAGGACCCAAGAGCGAGACTGGAGGCTATTTTAGCCCAAGCATAGATCACGACTCGAAAAGAGAAGAAGCCTAGGATCAAATCCAAGGTAACAATGGATGCTTCTGGGTCTCGAGTTGTGCAGATAGCAACGCCTGTGGTAGGCTAGGCTGGTGTAAGCTACATCTCCACCCTTGATTTAGGAACTGCTACCAGGGAGCAGAAAGTGGGGCATCTTAAGGAATCAGTGGCTATGGTGGTGCACCTAATAAAACAAGACAAGATTTCAAAGGATGAGCTCAAAGCACAAGTGGCCACCTTGACGGATTACATCCAACAGTGGTCCTCAATTGATGACCTGCCCACCACATCCGCAGCTCCACCCCAACTATTGTCGAAAGAACAAATTGACAAGCTGGAGAGAAGAAAGAACTTGGCAAGACTACAGAGAGCTGGTTTTGACAGGTCTTGTACATCGAGAACAAGGGAATTAGCTGGGCTGTTCAAACAGCTAGCAAGTTCTTGGATCTGCAGTAGTCTTTAGAAAGCACGAGGAAGCTCTGCACCGACTTCCCTGCAACAGATGACTCCACCTTTCTAAAGATCGAAGCCATCTTCCAGTTACCAAAGGTTGCATGGGAAAAGGAACTTGCATTCAAAATGGACGATCACTGGCTAATGGATGTGTGGAGGCAGGATTTTGACAACAGGAAAGAAAGGCTGGAACAGATAATGAGTAAGGTGGATCCAGACATCAAATTGGTTAAGGAAGTTAGGGCAGAATGTGCTCATTATCTCAAGCTGATGACGAAGTATGACATGCCCGCAGTACAGATGGATCCGAAAAAGGTAAAACCTTACTTTCAAAAGAAGATGGAGGATGGGATGTCTAGTTAGATAATAGTGGAGTTCATGATTTTTTTCACTCATGCCTTCGACCAATCAGAACTGTTCAAATATCAACACGCAAAATATGATGAGGACTAGAAGAAGCTAGAAGATAATACCAAAGAATGGAGCTATCAAATGCTGTGATATGAGATCATTGGGATATACAAGCTCTAATCATTCATTCTAAAATTCATGGAATATACAGCTTCAAAGAAGCAAGAGGACAACCCTGTTATCAATAAAGAGCTCCCAAAGGAGTAGCTACAATAGAGGAGCAATCAACAAAAGACAAAAATGCTATAGTGTTGTCACTAAAGGACAAAATAGGGAAGGAGACAAAATATAATTTTAAATTGTAATATATTGGGGGTTTGTGAAACCCTATTTTGTAATGAATCTTGGCCACATAATGAGAATTAATCTTGGCCATTTATTTGACCTTATGGGCACTATAAATAGGGGTCTCCTCTCATTTGCAAAGAGAGTTAAGTTGTTGTAAAGACATGCTGCTGAAATTTCTAATGAAAATACATTGACTTGGTGCATTTTTTGATTTCTTCACATGTTTCATGGTTCAATCTGCATTGTTAGATGCTTCACTTAGATTTATATTGCTAATTTATTTAGTTGTGTTCCTGATTTGATAGATTGTAGAAATGTTGTTCTGTAGTTGTGAAAATTCCTACTGTGTAGATGCCTTCTTAGTCCATACTTTTTGTTGTTTGCTGCTGGTAGATGGCTGTGTAAAGTTAGTCTGGGCTTAAATTCAAAGTTGTGCCACACTCTTATCTTTGTTCATGCATGTATATGGTGAATGAAAGGTGAAATATTTGTAGACCTTAGAAGATAGCAGAAATTTCATGAGACTGTGAGATTTCTGGTTAAGTGAAATATTATTTCCAGGAAGCTTTCCATTGCAGGAACTCCATGATTATTGTTAACAGTTAGTTGCAGATCCAGGAACTTTCCATCTTCCCTGCTCTTTTTTCCTTTCTTTTAGAAATAGCCTATACTAAGGTTCATTGAACATTGTAAAGCCAAAATTGAAGAAAACATCGAAGTCTTGGATTACTGTCCAAACCTACAACAAAGTGAAACTTGACCTCCATCTCAAAAACTTCATATTTGAAGATCCACCTCAAATCCAACTATGTAATTTTGCCCTATGATTACTAGAAAAATCATATCAACATCAACTGAGGAGTTCCATGCAAGTAATGACTTGACACCCGAGAGACCTTGTGGAGATTTTTGGCCACTTGTAGTTGGAGATTTCCTTTCAAGAGAGGTAGTGCTCCTACGCATTGCCTGTGTTGAGAAGGTGTGCCCAAAACACCCATCAATAGAACTGGCACTAGAAGGAGGTCCTTAGGAAGCTGGATCGAATCAGATCGTTCTCCTCGGAAAGATTTCAAAGAGTTTTACAGTCGACACCAATTAAGGGAGAACTCCAGGAGTTGCAGCCTCCTACAAGGGAAAAAAAAATAAGTGAAGTAGCGCTATTTCTTCCTCTTCCTCCATTCCACCCACTTCCCTTCCACCTTTTCCCTCATTCAGCTTATGTTCATCTTCCACCCGACCACTCGAAATTGCACTTTCACTCCCCATCTCTGACAGCTAGGGAATTGCTTCTCTCTCGACCCTTCCAGCCCAAGGTACAATCCAAACAACCGCAGCTCAGGTGCAGTCCCAGACTACTATTCTATTGCAAGTGCAATCCCAGATTGTTGTCCCTCAACAACGGGTGTCACGCCCGCCTCCCTCCATGGCTTGGTTGGCACAAAATCCTTCGCCGATACACTTTGCCGCCTATCATGATATTCCCAAGAAACCGAAAGAATTTTTTTTGAAGTTCAATCCTCACGACGCACAAAGAACAGCTAAAGAACATATCAAAATATTTGAGACAACAATTACCGAAATGCAGGTTGATCATGAGGATGTTGCATGCCACCTTTTTCCACATTCGTTGGGTGAAGAAACTTTTTATTGGTACATCAATCTGCCGAGGGAATCTGTCATCTCATGGAACCTAATGAAGAATGCTTTCCTACAAAAATATAAGATCTCGATCAGCCCCTCAGAGTTATATAGGAAGTTTATGTCCGTCAGGAGGGAAGTCAACGAACCCATTGGATCCTTTAATGACCATTTTCATTGTGCCTTCACAAGGCTTTAGGACCCATACCTCCATAATGATGCTGCGACCCTCCCGGTCTATTATGTGATGTTAGACAACCTCACATCAGCCCTGGAAAAAAGGATGTGTTCACCAGCTGCCTCATTAGTGATGACCTATACAAAGGCTGTTATTGCCAATGCAGATTTGGGGTAGAATATCTCTGGCTCGTTGCCCTCTTTGGGAGTAGCTCACCCGATGTAGATTCAAGGGCTTAATTAGGCATTCGCTCATCAAACCCCTCTTATGAACCTCCTGTGCCTTCCTATTTACAACATCAACCACAACACAACTATCCTCAGGCTACCCCACAACAACAAGGGTATTCTCAGCAGCCCTAGGTGCCATTGTACCTACCAGGGCCAAAATTTCCTCCAGCTCATCAAAATCAGCTAGTGACCCCGCCCATCTTTCTCCAAAATCTGGTGTCACAGCCGAGCAACACTACTAAGAAGGACAAACTAGAAGAATTGACAGAGATGATAAAGAAAATGTCCACAGAGATGATGCACTTAAAAAATTAGAATAATCAGTTACAGGCATCCCAGCATAACTTCCAGGCCAATCTTAATTGGGATAACCGAGACAATAGGGACAATAGGGACAATCAAGAAGCAAGCACCTCTGGACAGAATTATGATAGGGGACAAATTTTGAATCAAAATTTCAAAAGGAGACCTTCTCAGAGGCACAACCGCACGTGGAATACAAAGCCCAATAATGGAGGCGTCCCTACCCCTCTTGATCAACCAAACAATAATGAAAGAGCAGCTAGTGGGGTGTACCTCGCCGAGGCAGCCTTGTCTCGATGGTGCCAAATTCACAAAACCAACAAACATTCTGAATTGGATTGCCCTAAATTCCAAATAGTTGCAGAAATCTTCCAAATTGAAGTCCAAAATGTTGCTGATAGTACTGGTTGCCGAGACATCGTTCTATCCGAGCCTTATGACTCCTCCTGTCTTGTGGTCAACCAGGCACCATTGCCATGAGGTGACCATAATTAGCCCGAAGTTGAGCCTACCCCGGTTAAAAGCGAAGAAGTGAAGGAGGTAAGTAACGATCAAATTTTGGCTCAGCTTTTTGATTCAGTAGATAATTGCCCAGTAGATGAGGAAGAACCGTATGTAGATGAAATTCATATGTTTCATCAAAGATCCACTCCCTACTTCCTTAGAAATAGGCAGGCTGGTGGACCCTTTACAACCTCCACTCCTCCAAATAATTTTACCACCCCGTCTAACCCCAATGCCAACAATAATCCTGGGCCTCCCCATATACCCACCCAATATCTCAACAAGGATGAGCCTCTAAATCAGGCACAAAATCAGCCTCAAGGCCAACCCCAAAATTAGTCTAGTCAAAGAAAGGTTCAACCTCCTAGCTCTACAATAGGTCAAGCCTTTGGTTCGAAAATTGAGCAAATGGGTGAATACGTGGTAGAAGAGTTCAAAAAGGTAAAAAACAGTTTGTCTGCCTTTGAACTACTTAGAGTCTTTGTCGTAAGGCATGCCTTTCTTTAGGGTCCTTATTGGAACCCCATCCTCTAGCACAACGCAAGAAACATCAGCTAAGAGAGTTACCTTTGAAGAGACTAGGCAAGAACCTGTGATACAGGATAATACCGGGAAGAAGGACGTTCCTTTAAATTAATCTACAGGTAAGCAACTGGAAAAGGAACTAGAGCATGGAGTAATAGGTAGATTTCCAAGGACCAGTAGTTTAGGCCGACCAGGATAAAGTTGGTGATAAGAACAAGGTTCAAGTTGCTCACGTAGACATGCGTTCGGGCATCTTCCAAGGAAGACTGGAAACTCCCCCTTTCCTTACCACCATTCAGATATTTGGAAAAAACTTGCATAATTGTCTGCTTGATTCAGGAGCATCTGCCAATGTCATGCCCCTGGTAGTATGTAAGGCTCTCAGAATTACTCCCATGCCTTCAAGAAGGAAAGTGACTCAGCTGGACAAAACGAAGATCAACATTGTGGGAGAAATGAATCGGATCTTGATGCAAATCGCTATAGACCCGAGGATACATGTCATTGATATTCAAGTGGCTGAAATTCCCGATGCATATGGGATCATCCTGGGGAGAGAATTCACCAAAACATTGAATGGATATGCTGCCACAGACCATTCTCACATGTGGCTACCATGGAAAGGGCTTCCAAATCAAATCCGTGTAGATCGTGAGCCCCGTATAAAATATATGATCACAGTGTACAACCTAAATGAGGTGTTGTTTATTGAGACAAAATTGGGAAATTATTGTCCCTTGGCCTGCCAAGACGAATTCGAACCTCAAGAAGAGTATGCCGCAGAAGTGCTCTTAGTGTAGTGTAGCCCTCCAATTGGCTTTACACAAGTACCTCCGAGTACAAAAATACTGGTAGAATCAGATGATAAAGCCGGCGAAGGCGACAACTGGGGACTACTCAGTGGTTTCCAGGAATTCATCGAAAAAGTGCACTAGGGACCAACTCAGCTTGGGCGCCTGAATGAATTTCCAGAATCTCTTGCTGCCAAATTGGTGTAGGATTCACAATACCACCCATTCTGAATTTGATTGCTGCTTATGTCAAACAGTAGTGGAGCATGTTAAAAAATCAGCTGTCCCTCAGAAGGAAACGCCAAATGAGGCGTTGAAAAAACCACCTGCTGATCAACACACTAAGCTAAAGGGTTCCCCTAAAATTATGGAGGCAACAACCCAACCAAGATGAAGCAAGAGCTTAGTTGGGCTCAAAGTCAAAAAACTTTCCAAATTTTGGACGCTCCAATTTGATGGGTCCAAGTCAAAACAAGGAGCTGGTGTCGGGTTCGAACTCATCAGCCCAATAGGTAAGACCTTTCTTGCCACCCACAAATTACAGTTTTAATGCACTAATAACGTAGTGGAATATGAGGCATTAATCCATGGCCTTCTTATGGCTTTGAAGAAAAATGTCAAAATGATGCAAGTTTTTGGGGATTCTGAACTCGTAGTTAAACAAGTTAGGAAATTGTATTCCTACCATGATAGAAGACTTGCAAACTATAGGCATAGGGTTTGGGATCTCTTAGAAGGTTTAGATGCATTCAATATACAATTGATCTCTCGTGCTCAGAATCATACAGTTGATGCCTTGGCTCAAGTAGCCAATACCTTGCAACCCCTCTCTTTGTTCGGGCTTAAGAAATTTATAGTTGAGTTGACATCTACGCCGTCTATCCTGAATAATGTTACTCACTTTCAGGTCTTCAATGATGACAAACACATCCTTGAATTCATCACGAGTTTTGATGTCTTCACAACCTAGATAATTGATGAAGCCGATCTTTTGGAGGTCGAGTTGGATATAGAGGGGGTTATTAACCTAAAAACCAACATGATTCCCAGAGGTATGGTTCAACTAGAATGCATATTTGATTTGGACCAGATCAGAGAGCAGAATCAGAAAATGAACAAAGAAACCATAAGCCACCAGTGCGATGCTCACAACCTCGAAACAGTCGAGGAGATTAAGAATGTTTTTATTGGCAAAGTATGCACGCCCAAGGAAAAGAGGGGAATCCTTGATGCTTTGCAGAAGTATCCTGATGTGGTGGCATGGAGTTACAAGGATTTAAAGACATATGACACCTCCATCATCACACACACCATCCCTCTCAAGACGGAAGTGAGGCCATTCCGCCAGCAACAGCTTCCTATTAACGCCTTATTGAAGCCCATCATTTACAAAGAGGTGCAGAAGTTGCTTTTGGAAAGAATTATCTTTCCAGTCAGGCATTCTACATGGGTGGCCAACTTGTTCCCGGTCAGAAAAAAGAATGGGGAGATTATATTGTGTGTAGACTTCCGCAATTTGAATCGAGCTTTGAAGAAGGACAACTATCTAGTGCTTTCATTAGATGAGGTGTTGCAGATCGTCAATGGCTCCCAAATGATGTCTTTCCTCGATGGGTACTCCGGGTACAACCAGGTGATGGTACAGTATGAAGACCGTCATAAAACAACGTTCACCACTAAGTGGGGGACATTTGCTTACAAAAGAATGTATTTTGGGCTCATCAACACTGGCGCCACCTTCCAACTCGCCATGGATATCGCCTTCAAAGATCTGATTGGTAAGTTCATAATCATCTACATGGATGATTTAACTATGTTTTCTAAAAGGCAGAGTGATCACGTTTCTGATCTATGCAAGGTGTTTCAGAGGTGCAAGGATTTTGGAGTTTCCCTTAACCCCAAGAAGTGCATTTTTGGTGTGACTGAAGGTAGATTGCTTGGACACATAAGTTTAGAACAGGGAATCTCTATAGACCCTGAACGTATCCAGTCCTTGCTGAAAATCCCACCACCAGGCAACAAGAAGGAATTAAAATCCTTCTTTGGAAAGATCAACTTTGTCAGGAAATTCATCACGGGTTTCGCGGAGATTGTTAAGCCCCTCAACGCAATGTTGAAATAGGATGCCAAAGTTGAATGGACTCTCGGAGCCAAACAATCCTTCGAAGAAATCAAATGGGCCATTGCTGAGGCGCCTGTGTTAGTCAGTCTGGATTATCTGAAGCCATTCTATATCTACTCATTCGCTTCAGAACATACTTGTGCTAGCATTTTGACTCAGAAAGATGATGAAGGAAATGAGCACCCGATCACCTTCATGAGTGCTACCCTGAAGGATGATGAATTGCCATACCACAACGTAGAAAAGCAGGCATATGCCCTCGTTAGAGGGGTAAAGAAGTTTTGGCATTATATCCTATGCAATAAAGTGTTTTCCATTGTCCCCGACCCAACAGTAAAAACACTGCTTATGCAAAATAAATTGGGTGAATGAAGAGCTAAATGGGTCACTCTGCTCCAAGAGTATGATATGGAAATCCAACCGATGAAGCTGGTAAGAGGATAGGCACTTACCCGCACAATTGCTAAAGCGATAGCAGAGGCTAGACTCGAACTCACTGTGCAACAATACCAGCTCGAGGATGTTTCCCCAGGACAATGGTACGAGAATGTCGTCTATTATTTGTTAAACCATAGGTGTCCGCCTCACCTATAGGGAGTCCAAAGCATGCTCTTAGGTTGAAAAGCAATGGCTATATGTTACAGGAGTCCATCTTATACAAGAGAAATCATGAAGGCATTTACTTAAGGTGCCTTGGTAAGGAAGAAGCAAACCGAGTCTTAAAAGAGTTTCATGACAAATTTGGCAATGGCCATGGATCTGGTCCTTCCACTACACATCAAATATTGAGAGTGGGATATTATTGGCCAACTGTCTTCAAAAATGCTCATTGTCATGTTCGCTCATGTCACACATGTCAGACAACCACCACCAAGGAGAAGAATGTTGTTGTTCCACTGCAGCCTATGCTGGAGGTAAGGTCGTTCGTGCAATGGGGCCTCGATTTCATCGGTCTAGTAAGCCTTCCATCATCCGCGGGACACAGGTACATTCTTACTGCTACTGATTATTGCACTAGATGGATAGAAGCAATTGTATGTAAATAATGCACAACTAAGGTAGTTACTAATTTTTTGGAAAGTTTCACTTTAAATCACTTTGGTTGTCCTTATGCATTGGTGTGTGACAATGGACCCGCATTTTCTTCATTAAAATTTGCTAGTTGGGCCTTCGATTACGAGATTGTCCTTAAATTTTCATCTAATTACTACCCTCAAGGAAATGGCCTTGTTGAATCTACAAATAAAAACCTGATCACTGTGATCAAGAAGCTGCTAGATAAGAATCCCA
>VDFB02000003.1:609492776-609614889 GCA_007258455.2 Sequoia sempervirens
AGATTCATTTGATGTAGGTCCTAATTATACCTTGTAGCAAGTGCAATCATTAGTCTAATGGTGCTTATTTGAGCTATAAGTATAAATGTGTCTTCATAATCTATTCCTTCCTTTTGTGAATAGCTGTTTGCAATCAATCTTGCTTTAAATTTGTTTATAATACCATCAACATTAAATTTAGACAAGAACTTTTTTTTGTAGGTAATTAAATTAATTCCTAATGTTAAATCCATCAATAGGAGAATAGGAAATTAAATAAATTAAAATAGTTGATGGGGGAAATAATGAGGTATGGGTGCCTAAAGAAGAGGGGAAGAAAGGGATATTACAAAAAATTAATGGGGTACGGGTTGTATGTGTGAGAGGAGGAATGAATTAAAATTTGGTATGGTCTTGCATTCACAACCATCAAATGAGGATAAGATAGGTGTTGGTGGGGATTGGTGTACGAAGTCATGGCTATTCATCAAAGCATTAAGGATAGAATAATTTTATTAGATGAGATCATAGGTGAGAGCATGTAGAGAGGAGAGGAGAGAGGGAGTGAAACATAGTATGGTAGATGCCCAGGAAAATCAAATTTTCCTCTACATTAGATTGAAGATGCAAAGATTGAGCATGTGTGCACATCTAAGTACATGGAGTGATGAGAAGGGAGTTGCGATTTCTATAGCAAACATGCATGTAAAATATGGAAGCATGGAGAGGAAATGAATTTTGTTTCATGAAATCTTTCAAAGAAATGTGTTTTCATGGAATACCATTATTGTAGGATATGCACAAAACTAATTTGTTAAAAATGCTTAGAATCTATCAAGAAAATACAATTGGCAAGTGTAAGGATAGACTCCACAACCTTTTTCAGTGTCCTCCCAAGTGCCTATGTTAAAATGAGAGCTTTATAATAGGTTAGGGACAAGCTTATCAAAGCAAAAAAAAGATGGCAATGATGACTCCTAGTAAATGGGTCAATGGAAGACAAAGAAAAAATGTGTGCTATATTTTTCAAGATACATTATGACAATAAAAAGCAAGTGTTTCATGAGGTGTCAAATAATAAGGGATTATTTTTGGGGGGGTTTGAGTTACAACATTTACTAAGTTATGCTCTCTATTGTAGGACTTCCCCTTTCTAGCCATATACATTATGAACAAGTTGTCAATCACTATTGTAAAGTTGCATTCTTTTATGTTAAGGGGGCCTCTTTCTTGGTATGTCATCCATCAATCAATATAACCTCTCATTTATTTTGAAAATATAGTAGCATTTTTATTTAGGCACCCATTGCCTTTCAATCTTAATTTCAAAAAAATTGATATTGCTTAAGTTTATTTAATTCGTCTCCAACTATGAGTGTTGTTATAGAATTGATTTTTAATCTCCACTATTTTCTTTTATACAAGAAAATCATATTTAATCAAAGTATCATAAGTAAATTATTACAAGAGCTTTGAGAATGAAAAAATATATTTTAAAACAATTTGATTTCCTGGCACAAGATTATATATCTTTGTGACATGTTGCTAAAAAATGGGGTACCAATTACCTAGTTCTTGGGGAATTTTATTAAACTAGTTCACATGCTTGGTCTAAGCTTAGTTAATTCTATCATAAAAGTTTCCTCAAACATTTTTGTGCTAGTCAAAATTGGTAGCATGCCTCTTTACTTTGTATCATGATTTTGTATGTTAACACCCTACTTTGTAACATGATATTTGTGAGATGTATGCTATTATATTTATGATATTTTATTATTCTCATAGATTATAACAAAAAACATGGAAATGACCTATGAAATAGAAAAATAATCAAGGGATTCCAATGAAGTGAAAACATGGGGCTAAAATCTAAATATTAACGTTCTTGACATGAGTTATATTTGTACATTAATGAAAACATGTGGATATGACCAATGATGGTTCTAAGGTCAAATAATTGTTGGTACCATTGATAGTGTGGAGTGTTAATACCAATATATATGTTGCTTCTTTGGAATCAAGTTGATAGTTAGATAAGATCCACTTATTTTGTTATGGCAATAAATTCTACTTGTATCATGTAGCAACAATCTATTTAGTTGGATAGTCGGGGTTACATCTTATTTATTCCTTTACTAATGATAAATACTATTATATGTTTGTAGAAATACTTTCCAAGATAGAGAATAAATTTTATTTTCTAACCATTGACTAGTGGATTTTATGGTTGATTATGAGCCTAGTTGTAGTAAGTGAAATTGATAATTGAAATTGAGTTTACTAACTCTTATGAGTGTTGATTAGTTATGCTTTGTTACTTTTAGATTAATATTTTTATATGGTAATGGTCACATTATGATATGAGCTTGTAATAGTAACTCAATTTCAACTATCAATTTCAACATTTGCAGCAATAGTAAACTCAAACAAAGATAAAGCTCAGGGTAGAATTGCTAGATGGTATTTTGAGTTTCTTAGTTATGATTTTGAGATAGAATGGATTAAAGGAGAAAATAATCCTCTAGCTAAGACTCTGACAAGAGAACTTGTAGGTTCTATATACCATGAATTAGAATTTAATTCTCTATATTGGTACAGACTGGATGGAACTCCAATGTATATAGTCAATCATGGTAATGGCATAATAACCAATCTCCCAAATCTTCCAAAGGATATTGTTCAAATTTTGTTGGAATCTTATTTCTTAAATAAATGGCTTCTTGATATGAAACATTAGATTAGTTATCACCATGCACAAGGACTAATAGATTCAGACGAAGAAGAGGAATTTAAAACATCAATCAGATTAGATAAAGCTCCAATAAGGCATTGGTGTGGAAAAAATTATGTTCATATCCACATCAAAGGTTTGTTCGACATGAACTGGTCAAAACAAAGTAAAATGAATTTGCTAAAAAAATTGAAATATGGTTTCATTACTAGAATAAGTTTTGATCAAGACTCATATGAAGAATATGTTCATTTAGTTGGAGCAAGGTTTAATCCTGATATGGAAGAATTTTTGAATTTGCTACATCCTCAGTTTAAACGAGCAATGTGTAGTTGTATGGTGAAATATCTGACGCATTTTCCCATAACAAGATATAATTTTCCAAGAATTGAGTTATATCCTCTTGAAGCCGGATGAAGACAAAAAGTCTTGATTGAAGATATGGAGATAAAACTTAAACCAACATTACTTTCCAGGAGAATTGAATTGGATCAAGCCTATTCCCAAGATTACATGGTTTATATAAACTATGCCTTTAACCATCGGCATGAAGATTGGGAAATGGTTTACCAAGGGTTACCGGATGAATTATTAGAACCAATACCATTCTGACTGGCTAGCACATGGGCTTGTTTGTGCCGTGATGTCACCCACATTAAGATGTGAAAACAGGATGCAACCCTATCATAAAAAGCAAGATCCTTGTATCCACTTATGAGTGTTAAGTGGGCCCTTCTCACTAATGGGTGTTCTAAACGTGATTGTCTTTATTCTCCACTATGTTAGTGCTTACCACATACTGCCTAACAACTATCTACTCCATAGTGTGGTAGGTAATGGGATGCATGTCACAAGCGTATGGACAGATTCCAAATTTATTGTAATGTTCCATGAGGTTACAAGCTTAACCTCTCCTATAAATTGTTGAGGATGCCTCATTCTCAGCACAGGATGTTTAGGATTGGAGTTTGGAGTCTAGAAAAGAGTCCTTAGTTTTGCATATCAGACGTATGCTCTCTCTTGCGCTTTGTGAGATCTGGATGATTAGATCAATTAGTAACAAGTAGAAGAATTTTGAGCCTTTTCTTTAGTAGTACTAACAAGAGAGAAATAGGTAGAGCGCCTAGTTTAGCTTGTTATTTCTATAGAGTGAGTTTGACCATACGTAGATTCACTAGCAAAGCTAAGATCTAGGGCAAAGCCACAAGCACCGACGGTTTCAGATTATCTAGTTGAATGAGTAAAAGAAGCACTTCACCCAACACCTACTATTGGTTCCATATATAGATATAGGCCAACCCCCTATGGTGATGAATCAACCTAGGCTACTAGCTCTCTAGCTACCTTCGCCCCAAGAGGCTCTGCCTTTCTCTATCCTGTTGGCTTTGTGTCATGGATGGTGGGAAGTCAATTTTAAGTGCTATTGCCTCCCCTACCTTTTGTGGTGTTGCTTTTTCCACCGTTGCTTGCTCAGATGTATCTGCTATCTCTACCTTTGCTATTGGTGCTTATGTGTTTTAGTACAGAAGGTCAACCAACGCTAGATATATATTGGATATCCAATGAATGGATTTGGATCAAGAGTTTTCACGGTCTACTGAGTAGATTAAATTTCTAGGCTCCGCAACTATAGGTGTCATGACTCTATCCCCAAGAGGTGCTACCTTAGGCGCTAAAGAAGCCTTGACCTATATTGTTGGTGCATTCACTAGTTTGTGATTCAACTTAGTTAGTTGGCTCAGGATCAACATAATAGACAAAAGCCAACTACTGAAGCTTTCACTTGGTCAACTGGATCCCTTTAGAATAGTAGGGCTGAATCTAGACCTGGATCCCTTTAGAATAGTAGGGGTGCTAGCTTTGGATCTTCTATATATATGACCCACACTATTCTAAAGGGTGCTGGTGGATATGGAACCAAGAGCACTTCCTTTAATGAAACTTTGTTTGAGCAACTTGAAGCTTCGACTAGTGGATGCCCTAGTATGTCCACAAGATCCTATTCCATGTCCCACAATTTTCCAAGCACTTCTAATAAGCCATATCTTGATTACAATCATGAAGAGTCATTAGGATCATCTAGTCAATTCCCATGTATAAAAAACCATCTGTAAACCCTTATCCTTCCAGAGCCTCCTTGGACACACTTTCTGATCTTAGTAGCAATCTAGAACTCATGGATAGATTGGCTAGACAAGTTAGTCAAAGATTGGCTTTGACCACAAAAGAAGAATAAAAGTCATATCAGAAGGGAAAAGGGATTAAGCTTACCAAGATGGGTGAAAAACATTGTATGATGAAAGAAAAGATCCCCAAAGCAAAGCTTCCAAGAACAGGATTTGAAAAGAAAAACATATATAAAATGGAATTGAGTAATCAAGAATAGGAGATCATAGGATATGAGCCTGGAAGATGGCCAACTCCTGAAACATTTACTATAATCAATTTTGATAAGAGATTGTGGGGAAGATATGAAGCAAGGCTTCATATAGAACTGGGTAGAAAAAAAAGAACTCAGAAGCCCAACAAAACTAGATGGCATAATGAATGAGCTCTGCATAAGAGAATTTATATGACATGATTGTAGATGTAAGATTTTATGGTGATTTATGTTTAGAAGCTGTAAACAAATTAGACATTTTTTCAGAAGATCAACAAAAAAATACACTTCTACTAAAATTTTTGAACATTATTATTCCACTCTGTCAAATGATATTGTTGGTGTAAGCTATGATGTAAAAGAAATTCATAAGAGTGTGAAAAATGTCATATCCACTCAACAACACCAGGATAACTATCTTACACATATTTATGATGATCAACAGAATAATAAGACTACTAGGAAAGTTAATGATTTAGAAAATAAAACTCTCCTAGACTCTGTTGCTAAGAAATTCGAGAAGGTAAAAATGCTTACTAAAAAGAAAAGAGTTTCTCAAACTGGAAAAGATAGCTCAGAAGAAGAAGACAAAGAGAAAAAAGGTAAATCCATGGAACAACCTCCCAAACCAAAGAAGTTTCTTATTCAAAGAAGGAAACTTATTCAAACAGAAGAAGAAAAAGCTTCAACTTCTAGAAGACCTTCTCATAAGCCAACTCCACATGTTCCTATGCCTAAAATTAAGGAACATAGTTTAGCAAACAAAGAAGAACATCTAAAAGATTGGCTTGCAGAATTGGGAGTAGAGCAAGAACAAGCATAACTTGTATACATGGATGAACTTGGTTTTGAAAATAAAGAATCTGAACCTAAAACTTCTGATACAAATACTTAAGTTATTTTTGGAAGTTCTAGTGATTCTGAATCTTCTATAAATAACAATTTTGATGAAATAGATTTAGATTTTTCTGGATACAAGCAAATTGAAGAGAAAGAACCATGGGAATCACTGAAGAAGCTAACAATGGACATTGAGATGCAAAAACTTGTTACAAAGAATCTCAAACTAGAACAAATGAGACCCTATGCTTCTAGTGGTTACATTTTAAATATTGATAAGCTGGTGAATCCTTATGAAGCAATATGTACATGGAAAAAAATATTGGAAAATATGTTTGAAAGAAGTGGTTCATGGACAAAACCAACAAAGGTTTTATATGCTGTTAGATTGATGTCTGGTAAACTGAGAAACTAGTGGAATAATCTACTAGATCAAGGACCCATGCCCAAAAATATTCCAACACAACCATCAGATCCTATTTTAGCGGATACAAAAAACTTGGGCAAAGATGATATATTTCAAGTTGGCTTTGATGAGTTCAAGTGGCTATTGACTAACTTATTTTGTGATGATATTTCTAATCAAGCCTTAGAAGCTAATAAAATCGTACAATCTATGAAGTTGAAGAATTTAGCAATGAATACAATTGTATGTTTGAATCATACATGGTTGCAGCTGATAAAATGCATGATGTAACCACAAAACAGTATTATTTGAATTCACTTCCATGTGGTCTAGGAGCTTGGGCACAAGACTATATCATCATAAAAGACCATAAGAAGCTTGATGATGTAAGTTTTCCAACAATTAAAAGATTGATTAGATATAAGTTGGAAAAACGATGTTTGTTAGGAGCCCCGCAACTCAATAAGGAAGAATATAACTATACTTGCAATTTAAAAGAATTCTATGATCTTCCTCCCATTAATCAGTTGAAAGATTTTCAACAATTGAAGCAATTTAAAAGAGGTGGCTACGACAGAAAATGCAAGTGTAAAAGATGTTCAAGATCCAGATCTTATGAGGGTGAATACACTTTCCACCATAGTAAACATGGAAAGTATGGTAGTAAGAAAAAGTATAAAGTTGTTCCTTTCAGAAGAAGGAAGTTCTCTAGATAGACACCACCATACTTACTCAGGAAAAGAGATAGAAAGGTCTCAAAAGGTATCAAATGCTTTATTTGTGAGGGACCCCATTATACCACTAACTGTCCCAAAAAACTAAATCCTTGAACAAAAATTTATGCCATGTTTGAATATGAAAATCCAGGATGGGAAGTTATAGATGGTAGAAATTTTTCAGATAATTTAGAAAATTTATATGAATTAGTTGAAATTGTTCTTGATTAAAGTCATATGTTGAGATTCAATGACCTAAAGGACAAAAATAGACAAATGCAAAAATTTTCTTCTATACTAGAAAGTTCTAATCTTGATGAAGACTTTCTCACCTCACTCCTCAAACATACATTGCAAGATATTCAAGTAAAATTGCAGATTGAGAAGTCTAAAGATCCTTACAAAATGGTAGGAACAAAAGAAGAATGAAAGAAAGTTGTTCATCAACATCTAGCCCGACTTATGCAATTAGAGTCAGACAAAGTTGAAGTAGAGAAAGAACTTAAACTATAGACGAAGCCTTCTAAAGGCTTTGGAAAAGAAATTGACCATGGATATAAAATTCCTCCATGGAAGAAAAAAGACAAACCATCCTCCTCCAAATCTTCTTCAAAACACAAGCCGTCAGAAACAAATACTGATGTGATTGCAATCTTTAAAATTTTTGATCTTCTATTAGATGATGTTGTAGATCTAAGAAGATTGATAAAGACTCAATAAAAGGAGATAGAGAATATTTCTGCTACAGTGAGAGAAATCAAAGATCTCTTATTTAAAGCAGATCAACAAACTGGGTTTGAAAAGGTCTCTTCTCAAAAGGATGAAGAAGAAGAAGCAAGCAACAATGACAACAATAGTATAATCCAAAACACAAGAGAAAAACCATGTTCTCTATTGCTCACTAATAATGGTAATTATGTCAAAGTGAATTTTTGTTTCCCATGTTACAAGAAGATTCCATTAGATGCATTTGTGGATACATGCTCATCTCGTTCATTGGATAAAACCAATGCCATACCTCGAGAATTCTAGAAACATAGACTTGATCTACCTCACAGCTATGCAATCAATGGAGAAAGAATTCATATGGGTAGGTATGCAGAAGATGTACATATTGAAATAATGGGAAAAATGTTTGTGAAAAATTTCATTGAATACAATGATCTAGAGGATGACGTTTTGTTAGGATTCTTGTTTCTTACAAAATATGAGCCCCTCCAATTTTGGAAGCAACTAATTACCATCAAGAGGGTTCCGCATGAAGCAATGAGCAACTTTAACACTAGATTCCATAAGACTTGGAAAAGGATTCCCATCACCGCTTGACCTTAGGTCGCCATGGCACTCATGTTCTATCTGAAGGCTTTTAACCCCGACATCGGAGTCATGATAACCTCTATGGGGGGGATATCTTGCTCAATGCATACGAGGTGGAAGTGCACGCAAAAAATAGTTTGATTGATGTCGGGAAGCCTCTGCCACAACCCCCGATACTAGTCTTTACAAAAATATCTAATGGTCCAAAGGGAGAAACCACTCCGAGCACTCCCGCAATGAAGTTAATGTTGGTCACTGTGCGGCCTACGAGCATGCATCCCACCACTCAAGCAAGCACATTGGGATTTTCCTCAATGTTAGTGGACATTAATGACATGAAGGATCTCATGCGGACTTTCACTAATGAGTTGGTCATTATTAAACGACAGCAAGCGATGCCCTTGAAGCAGACCACACAAACCTATGGTGGAGGGAAACCATCTTATCAACATAATCCATATCAAGGATTCTCCAAAGGAGGAAGTCAACAAAGGACATCCACAAGCCAGATAGTTCCGATCACCATGCCATTACAAATAGTCAAGGATAGTTCGAATAAAGAATTAGTCTTGTGCCAAAATAATTTGGCAGAAGATGAAAATGTTTGGTGCTTTCCATGCAACGATAGTCATATGCCCCAAAATTTCCCAAGGGGAAATATGCAGTAGAGGGTAGCGGAACAATGAAGCAAGGGCATGCTCCTGAATGTGGACGATTGCAAGTCATCCAAAATCAAAATGCATGTTTCAGAGCATAAACGCAAGTGATGTGCCTTGAGTAGGAGCTAAACATAGCACTCGACCAATCTCTTTTCTCATGGTTAGAAGAAGAAGAGGTTGTGTTTGCAAATGACTAGTGTTCCACAAGTGTAGTTGGATTACAACACAAGGTCTAAAAGAAGGCTCACGAGAGAGTACGTAGAACAAGCTTTGCTACATCCTTTGCCACGTCAATCATTTCTGTAGATAAAACCGGTCTCATTGCCCACTGTTCGTTCTTTTCCGTAGCCACACAACACATCATTGGAGGAGGCTGAAACGACCAAAATTCCAAGCCTAGTCATGTCAAGACATTTTCTTTCGAAACAGAGAGAAGTGCCACCATTTAAGCCCAAGGTCCAAATAGTCGAGACGCTTAACGTAGTGGAGCAACTGAAGAAAGCGCCAACCCATGTATCATTGTGGGACATCATATCAATTCCTGAAAAAAAAACATTGCTTCAAGAAGCGTTAAAAGAAGAAGAGCAAGGTTCATGTGAGGACTTAGTTCAACCAGGCAATCAAAGTGAAGACAACAATTCCTTGCTGCTTCCTTGGGCTCTGAAAGCTACAACTTATACAAATGATGTAGGCAACACAAAGGAGAAAGAGGTAAGCAGAAGAAAGCCCATTCCTTTCTTTTTAACATTTATGTGGGAGATAAACTGCTACATAACAATATGATTGATTTGGGGGCTAGCACCACTATCATGCCAAAACAAGTGGCAGATGCTTTAAAGCTAAAGTATGAGTCTCTTGAAAAGGGCATCGTGCAACTAGATGGAAAGAAGGTTCTGACCATTGGACTGATAAAGGACTTTTCCTTGACTCTTTTCTCCTGCCCAAGCTAAATAGTTATGCAAGAAGTAGTAGTGATAGATATTCCACCAGTCTTCAGAATGTGCCTATCAAGAGATTTCATCGCCAAGCTTGGTGGATACCTGGCACTTGACTGGTCCCACCTAATATTGAGAACCAAGCACAAGGCAAAGATGAAGATCCTATCTAAATCCTTGCATCCTGAACATATTGTGGATGATGCAAACCTGTGTTTCAGTAATGCATATACCTCTTTCCCCCAACAAAAGAGTTACTATGTAGAAATGCTAGAAGAAGAGAGAGATACAATTAGACAGACTCCAGAAGAAGAAGTATTTCTCAACCAATTCACTATTTCTGATCCATTTGGAAACTTCCATGCAACAGGGATGGGTACCTATGTAAATTTCAACGGCGATCAAGTTTTTTTGAAAATAATTAAGGATCAGAATGGATCCGATGACCTGTCTGATAACCGTCTATGGACCCTATATTTTGATGGTGCCAAGTTTATGGCTAGCTCTAGAGCAAGTATCCGATTAATATCCCGAATGGGATCTAAAAATCTTAGAGCTTATCATTTTCAATTTTCATGTTCAGATGATGATGTTGAATATGAGGCTTTGGTCCATGGCCTAACCCTTGCTAAAAAAATGGGTGTAAAGAGAGTACAAGTTTTTAGAGATTCAGAGCTGGTGGTGAGCCAAGTCCACATCCAAGCAACCATAAAGAACACTCAAATGAAATCATATAGACATAGGGTATGGGATATCATCAAGAATTTTGAAGCCTTTAGCATACAAATAATTCCCTGTTCACAAAATAGTATTGTTGGTAAGATGGTTCCTAATGGTCCACAATTTGAACTAGTTTCCAAGTAGAAAAGGCAGAGCATAGCACAAATCATTGTCCGACCCTCAATTCCTAATAAGAAAGAAAATTGAAAATTTTTGGGTGATGACATTCAAGCAGCCTTTTACTATCCATCACCAAAGCTGGACTTTCCCGAAGACACAAGGAATGACAATACAAGATTCTTTGAGGATTCAGGGGGTGGTAAAGAACTTGACATTGGAAGCAACTAGAAACTGAAAGACGGAAGGGGAAATCCTTCCAAGAACAAGAAAAGGCTAAAGGATCTATGCTTCAGATATGGTCTCAAAAGATACGACCCAGGCATATTTCAGTGTATTGTTGATTTGGTGAATGGATCTGAATCCGTCTGATAGAGAAAGGTTAGTCAACCCAAAAGATGAAACCATGGTGGGGCAGGAGCTCACCAGGTGGACCAAATCCAAGACCATAGATGTCTTGCCATTGGTAGGGTGGATTTTATAGATGGTGACCAGATCAAGGATTTTCTCCTTGTTAGATAATCTCTCAAGATGTGATTAGGTCTATGAAAATAAGTCCAACCAATGTAGGATGACGTTTACTGCTAAGTGGGGAACATTTGCATATTCAAAAATATCGTTGGAACTCTCTAATGCTAATGCATATTTTCAGTGGGTAGTACACATTGCTTTAGTGAGGATGTAGTTCAGCCAAACTATCCTCCTAAATCTGGGCAACTCAACAATCTTTTCTAGATCAAAAAATGATTGTTTTAATCACCAAGAAAAGGTTTTCCAAAAATATCAATAGTTTGGATTTTCTTTAAATCTAGAAAAATGTGTCTTTGGAGTACCTCAAAGAAAGCTTTTTAGCTGCAAAAGAGGGAACAACCATAAAGCCTGAAAAGGTCTGAGCAATAAAGGGGCTGGATTTTCTCCTGGGGAAAATTAATTTTGTTAGTGGATTCATATCAAATGTCATGAGCATTGCATGATTGGTCACCTTGATGTTTAGAGAGAACCTACCTTTTGAATGGGCTTCCAAGGACACAACAACTTCTGATGAACTAAAGGTGACCCTCTCTGAAGCCCCAGTGCTGGTTAGCCCAAATATTTTTGAAATTTTTTTACTTTACGATAAAAGTGGCCAACATAAGGTAGTTCTTGTGCTTGCTAGGAAAAATGAGAGGTACAATGAAGAGCGTCCTATTGTATTCCATTCAAGGATTCTAAATGTTTCGAAGCCATTGTGTGGGGGTACATCACCAAAGGAAAAATTTCCAATTTCATCAAAGCACTAGCAGCCATGTTTGACCAACTCAAAATTGTTATGTCTGGCAATGCCCTAGTTGTTTTGAAGCTAGGAATGACAGTTTTTGCTGTCAGAAGCAGGGTTTTCCCAAAAATCTCACTAAGTTACTACCTGCAAGGAAAGAGGGTAACAAGATTGACCAACAGAATCCTAATCCTAAGGAGTAATGCGTAAAAAGAAGCAAAATGGATTCAACAAACAAAAGATAGTAAAATTAAGCCTCTAGCCATGGTAGTCAAAGGAAAGGGCTCATCATCAGGTTTTTCTTCTTCTTTTTTTGTTCATTTTCTTCTTGTTGTTCATTAGAATGCAAAAAAAGGGTTAACACATGACACACGAGTCACACAACACAGACCTAGGGCCTACTCTTTGTGAATCTACACTAGAAAGTCAAAGTGCTTCCTCCAAGGGATACCAAAAACCCGCTCCATTCCATACTCTCGCAGAAGCAAAGTGGTTGCTGGCTGAGAAGAGCAACAATGCATCTCAAACGTCCATGGTGTGGAAATCGGTCAGGAAAGTAGCCAAGGTACGTTTATTCCACAATCCATGTGCCTGTGGAGGTCAATAGTGCTTGGAATACCAACGCTGAGGATGGTCACTTGCACTATCTCCCCGAGCCCTTCCATCAGTGAAGTGTTGAACATCTTCTGGAATAGCTCAATTATCATGGGCACACATTTAGGTCCAGCAGTGAGGCCACAAACTGGGAAAGCACGTTGTAGTTGCTTTGAAGCTAGTTCTCATTAGTAATGAAGTCCACACCGACTACCCACTTGAACACTACTATAACAAGGGGGTCACATTTCTTCACCAGGCACTTGATTCAGTCACTAGTGATCTCCCCTATGAAGCAGTTTTGCGGTCTCCATGGAAGGAGCCAAATAGGGGTACCGAGGTTAGTAGACATTCTGATAGGTAGCGAATTATGGCAGAATGGGAATAAGCGAAAGGCTAGCTAACTTAGAAGACTATGTGTTCAAATGAATGTTGCAAAAGGTGGCATAGCTATATATAGAAAAAGTGAATTAGTAAACCCAACCAACGAAATATCTATTTCTGGCCAGACGACAATGGGAAATTTTCAGATAGAATGGAGCAAGGTAGATAAATCATACGGAGAATCAGACGGAATGCTTTGAGAAATAAATTTGGGTGTTGGGAGTAAATGCCCTCATATGCCGATGGTTGACATGTGTCCTTTGTCATCATCAATGTTAGCCAACCTAATAATAAGAAAAGACATGGATTAATGTGCTAAAACTCTGAAAAATTAATGGTCACATCTTTGTAGGGGTACCTTACATCATCTCAGTGCATTTCAAATGACAAAAAGCACGCTTTCCAATGCAATAAATTTATTTTTAAAAGAGGTGGTGAGGAGAATGTATTAATTCCATCCTTGTGGCATTTTTGGCATTCCCAAGGGATACGGATTTGATGTTCACACATATTGCCTTAGTGTTAGCTTTTAATGAACCAACAGTAATGGCATAGTCTCAAATACATGCATGGGTAAGAGAATTAATTACACTCAAAAAGTAGTTTTCTCTAGAGAAGAAAAGGGAAAGTGGTCGAGCAAAGCTCTCTGCAACCTTCTTGTACAATCACGGTGAAAGCATCCACCTCCGACAGGCAAGCTGTAGTTCAAAACAGATGGTTTGGTTATGCTGATGTTTTTGGGAATTGTTCGTTCAGTAATGCCCCAACACCAAAGGAACGACCATTCAAGCATTGCAAAATGGTCCAACTTGCTAAACACATTCAAAGAGAAGTGATGCAAGGCATCACTGATAATGTTTTCAACCCTCAATTTTCCACCAACCCTAAAAATCTTAGGGAAGGTGCATTTTAGAGGATGTTGGAATATACACCATTAGAGGATTTTGCATCTCAACTCTAGAATAGTGGTTTGCCATAGTTTATGCTGCCTATTGTATATACGTTCCTAGAGCTAGTTGATGCATGTACAAACAAGTTCAATGAAAAAATAGAATCTATTGAGAGTCATGGGATCAAGATTACCATTTCTGCCAAGACTATACGAGATATGCTATGTTTCCCTACAAGTTGGGGTGCTGAGACTTTTGATGAAGAGTAGATGGATGCCCTAGGGGAAGACATGTTTGGATGAATGAGTTTCTATGAGGATGAAGCAAAGGAGAAGCCATAGAGAGGACAAATTCGCTAGCCCCTTTCACCCAATAAATTTAAGAAAGATACATAGTCCGTGTTCTCAATGTTGGCCTGGGTTTTTGGCCTCAACAATGATGAAGAAGTTAATCCTTTCTAGTTTTCCCTAGGCCCTGTGCTCAAAAGGGAAAAAGTTCTGAGGTGTTATGATTTTGCTGAGATAATAACTAGGAATATCAAAGAACAGTTGAAGAATTACCATATTGAGTCTAAGTTCAAGTATTCTTTTGTTTTGACTCATTTTCTTTTACATCAAAATTTTGAGTGGTTGGAGAGGAATGTATTGATATCTAGATTAGATGAAAGGGGTTGTCTTTGGCTAGTTTATGTATGGAACCCTATGCTTTCAAAAACAAGAGATTATTATTGATTTGCAAATTATTTTCTGAGACCAGTGCTCTAGGATTTGTTGCCCCACCCCATCGGTCGTTTCTCTCAGGAGGTTATAGGATGGATGGAGAATCCACCTATCCCACTAGATTATTTCCTAAGTGAAGATTTCATGTTTGTTAGGTTCCACGGTTTTCTCGGGAAGGTTTTTTGACTCCCAAGATTTGTAACTAATAGGGTTTTTGTGCTGGAGGCATGTCGCCAAGTATTTGTCATTGACAAGGGTTATGGTACTGGAAGGAATAAAACAAAGCTCTATGATCTTCCTCTCATGATTGCTAAGAGTCAGGTAATACTAACTAAGTGGAAGGCGGAGGATGAGATCACAAATTTACTTGCAACCTTGGGTTTGGTCCTCATTTGTGGCAAGTGATATTATAACCCGAATGGGCTTTTCACTTTAAGGCATGAGGTTAGGGAATATTTACAAAGAAAGAATCTGGCTCGAGAAAGCCCAGAGGTATACATTGACCTGGCTCGCATTTTGGAGGAACGACCAATATGGTTAGGTTTCTATGAGCCACAAGTGGAATACCAAAGGAATCTCTTGATAAACAAATCTCTCAATACACAATTAAAGAAAAGAGGTTGGTCAGAAAGAAAGAAGTCTAATTTCTAGAGATTCCGACACGAGATGAGATGTCCAGGCCTCCTGTTTAATAACTTTCCGCTCAATGAGGAGTTTGAGGATTTATATCACAAGAAGGTTGATTTTGATAATAGCAATCCTAAGATGAGCCATGAAATTGATGAAGAAAGGGTTCCACCTTAGGTTTCTAGACAACGGGAGTCTGATGGTCGAAGAAATTCAAGGCAAGCAGGTTCACAAGCTCCCACTACTTCTGATGCCTGAAATAAAAGAAAAAGGACCTGACAGTCTTCGAAGTCATCCACCATAGCTATTGAAGGTTAGGTTTCAAAATACTCTACAACCATAAGACAAAGAAAGATCAAAGACTTAAGGATCCCAATGTGTTTGTCTGACAAGAAGAAGAAGTAGAGTCCATCCTACAAAATGCTTCATCAACCATGGCTCAGGTAAGTTTCACTTCCCCCCTTCTCCCCATTTCTTTACCTCCTCTCATAGAAAGGAATCCTCCATCCTTGACCCCTGAATTGATAATTTTGAATGCGCCCCCTGCCATTTTTAGCCAATCCACTGATACCATCTTGCACGCTGAGGGAACGTCATCCATCGAAGCTGTTGTTGAGTCATTAATCACCCTATCAAGGGCCCCTATTGGATCTATTGAAATTATTGGTTTTCCCTTTACTCCCACGTCATCCGATAAAGGGAAAATACCTTTCCATCGACCTGTTTATGTTTTTTCCCTTACTTATTTTTCCCCTACACAATTTGGTGTCTCACCCTTTTCCATGATCACATTTCCTTTTGTGTCCCCCCATGCTCACATGTTCGAAGTGTCCCCTACTATCACTCTTTTTGGGCTTCCCCCTAGTGCTTCCATTGTAGCATAGAGTGTGAATGTCCCTTAGACCCTTTAGGGTCATTTCGATACTACTAGAAAGGCATGAAAGGCCAGAAAGTAGAAAATATTGTCAAAGAATGCCGAGAAGCTTGCTACAAAGAAGAGCAAGGCCTATTTCAATGAAGAGTGAAACTCTCTGCTTATTACCACCAAAAAGTCACTAGTCTCAAAGCGTGAAGGGAAAATGCAGATAAAAGATTATGACATTCATGTTGTGGGCCTAGACTTGAGCGAAACTCGCTTGCGTGATAAGGTGGTCCTAGCTAAAGCTACATAGAAAGCAGTATATGTTGAATATGAGGTTGAATAGGAGATTAAAGAAGCATGAGGTGGAGTTGGAAAATGTGAAAGAAATAGTAAGCAAATTGCAAAATGAGGTCCGGGCCAGAGAAGTTGTAGTGACTTGCGTAAGGAAAATTCAAGGCCAGCAAGAGGATGCATCTAAGTTGCTTGTAGATGTTTGGAGTGAGTGAGTTCAGCTTCATGCCGAAATTGAAAATTTAAAAGGAGAGCTGAATGATGCCTAGTCTAAAAATCTGATGATCTCCAGAGAATCTAGGTGGAAGTAGAGGAGTCCAGACAAGAAGTCGAAAGACTGAGTTTTAAATTAGCAAACAATCTTCGGGAAAAGGGCCAAATGGAAGAAAATATAAAGACAAGGGAGGCTTGTTTCAATCAATAGTTAGCTACTTTGCAAGGGTCTTGACCCCTCCTTGTGATAAAAAGGCTAATAACTATGCATTGGGAGTGGATCTCAGCTGGTGTTGTTGTTTTGGGATCCGTCTTATAGTTTTTAAGGGATGTTCGGGAACTAAATGCCAAGGTTGGGCCAATGGTTGATCATTTCATGGAAAAGTGTTCATCCTGAGTGGCATATTCCCAAAGTTTTATCTCTAAATTGTACGTCACCACTAACCAGACCCTAGAAAGAATAGGAATTCTCGATCGGTGGATTGCCTCTGTCAAGGCCAATGAGATTATCAATTGTCATAAGGTTGTAGAAGAATGTAAAGATTGTCAAATAATGTTGAACAAGCAGGTTGTTGAGATCAAGAAAGACTTTGACATCTTGGTTAGTTTTGGTTTTCCTCCTCTTCTTTCAATAGATGAAGATGCGTTGACAATGAAGTAGGTTAATGATGCAATTCAACGCAAGGTCTAGGCCTCAAAGAACATTCCAAGTTCAAGTGTTGTGCCCATGGTTGATGATGTCGAGCGTGAAGTCTATCCTCTTTCTCAACTCAATTATCACTTGGGTGCATTTTCTTCCAAATGGGGGCGCATCTCTTTTAAAGAGATCTTCAATCTCGAGCAATTATACAGACAGATTCAGACCCTTGTCCTACCACCTGACGCAGATTGGGAAGCTTAGTGTGTTGAGCTCTTGTCAAACTCCAAGAACAACTAGAGGCCTAGGTTTGGGTCTTCGCAAAGTGAAGACCTATGTGAGTCATTGAAGTTGTGAAGAGTTTTTGCCCTGGTCATTTTCATTTTTGGCTTGTGTAGAGGATTTCAGTTTCGTTTGTCTTGTGCTTAAGGAAAATTATCAGAAAGATGCACAATACGCCATGTGGTGGCTGCACGGATTTCATCTCTCATCTTCCTTTTGGGAGAAAGTTTAGGACATGTGTTGACTTGTTGGGTATTCTCTTGGGAGCTATATTCATAAGCTCAGAGTTTTTCACCTAGCTGAAACATCACCTCTTCGTTACGGGCAGTTTGCTTCTTCTATGGAGTAATATGTTTCGGGAGTTTGTTGGAGTTGGTTGGCTTTCTTCCTTTCTTCTTTTTATGATGATTTTTTGGGTCGGTGCCTTAAGATGATGTGATCGATCAACAAGACCTCTTGCTAGGCTGTTATTTCTAAGATTTGATTGTCTACAAGCCCTTACTTTGCTAAATATCTAGAAGACATAAATGCAGTAGTTGAGAATTAATGAGCAAAGATTTTTGCGGCCTAACCAAGAATCCACAATCAGATTGCAAGCTATCAAGTGATGTCATCTAGCAGTAATTACTTCTATGTTGAGGTGATGCTTTCTTCTTCTGGCGGCTATAAAACCAAGGTGACAACACAGTAAAGGATTGGGTTCCAAGTAGCAGTTTCTTGAAAAAAAAGTTTCTTTAGTTTTCTTAGGATTTTTAGAATTATTTTCAGAAACAAGTTGCAGAACTACTTTATTCTAGCATGTTATATCTATTAAGGTTTAAACTATTGTCAGATTGACAGCCGACCTTTGTTTCAAAGTTCATTTGATAATTAAAGCACAAACTATTAAAGAGAAGTTATTGAGACTGTGCATGTATGGCATTTTTCAAGCTTTCTTTCTTTATATTGTCATTTTGAATGAAACACTGTGTCTTGCAAGCTGAATCTAGATAATTTAAGTAGCAAATTTCTATGTTGTATGCTTGTATTGCAGAATAGTAACTTAGAAAACTGGACTATGTCATTGGATTTCTTTGTCTTCTGAAAGTTGTTATTTTATCATACTATGTTGTATTAGGGATACATGTGATTTCTGAGATATTGTTCTGATAATTGTGAGAAGTCTTTATGTTTGATCATACTTTAATGAACACTTCCTGTGGAAATATTTGAAAGTCTGCACTGTGCTTGAAGTTAGCCTTTGTTGTTCATTCTCTTTCCAACAATGAAGGGTACTGATGTTCTATGTCTATTTATATCATTCATAGGAATGGTTCGGGTTTGAAATTTTTTAAAAGCTTTGGCGCATCACCTTTTATGTTTTATGTTTATATTTCTTCCCTTATCTCAAAACCCCAAAAGAAGAGTTGACTTTCTATAAAATTTTTGGAGGTATTCAATGAGATGTAGTTTGTCCCCCACTCGCTGAATTTCCCATTAGACTATCAAAGAGGCATAATCTTTGATGATCAACACATCCCATACTACACTAGGGTCCACCCTCAACTCAATATGATCAAATATACCATTTCCACATCACGATATGCCAATACAATACTATGAATTTGGTCCAACCCTTATCTACATATTCTTCATTAGAAACTCTCTTCCATGCATTCCATCAGATGACTAAGCAACCAAGGGTGGCCATATCTAGCATAGAATGCTCCTTGACTACTATCTATCTCGAGCATAATATTGCTCCTAGACACATGTCAATCTCAAGCATATTAGTACTGCTCCTTGACTACTGCCCATCTCGAGCATAATATTTCCCCTAGACACCTGTCAATCTCTAGCATAATAGTACTGCTCCTTAACTCCTATCCATCTCAAGCATAGTATTGCCCCTAGACACCTATCAATCTCAAGCATAATAGTACTGCTCCTTGAATCTTTTCCATCTTGAGCATAGTACTACCCCTAGACACCTGTTAATCTCGAGCATAATAGTATTGCTCCTTGACTATTTCCCATCTCGAGCATAATAGTATTCCTTGACTCGTGCTTAGCACTATAACTGGAAGATAATAAGTAGATCACAATTGGCTGAATTGATAACCTTTACATCATCATATAAGTCTAAGGTTATTTTTTTCACAATACATAGTAGAAATCACTTAATACCAATGCACTTGGTGAGCTCAACTCAACTAGTAACCACTACCAAGTAGTCCAATTCATTCCTTTCATTTAACTTATTATTTAGACACATACATTATGTATTGAATACAAGTTATCAAGTTTTCTTTCATAACCAACCAACACCCATTGGCCTCATTCAAAGCCTATTGAAGAGAGAAGGTCAAACCAATTAGGAACAACCCCAACATCTAGGAGCTATCCCCCTAGACCCTCCCTTTATGAATTTGAAGTCACAGGGCCATCCTTTGCCCAAGGACTGCCTATGTACCTGCTTCCAAATGGATCAAAGTCACATGTAGTTCTCCTTACAAGGTCTCTCAAAGGACCTACACACAAGTTTCACATAATCAAGGTTTTACTAACACTTCCACTAAAGGGTATAAAGGTCTTGGATCAAACTCCACCCTTCATATTTATAATACAATTTGTACATCCCAAATCTCTTATAGGTTCATCTCATTTACTTTTGGGATAGGCGTATTACTTAATAAGAAATTATCTTTGGACCTACATGATCACATTGTGACCATTAACATATAACCCCCCCCCTACTCAAACTATCAAAGTAATTTCCAATTCAACTCCTCATGTTAAGATAAGTAAAGGGTCAATGAGTAAACTTTATAAAATCTCTATAGCTTTTAGCTAAGAATGAAAAGTCATAGTAAGATGGAAAGATATAATAGTCTTAATGATATATGCCCAATGTCTAATAATTTCCCAACTTGAAAAGTTTACTAGTCACATATACCTCGACATAGGAGCACACAACCCTTTAGAGTTTCCCTGGAAGGATGAAATACTACATTTATTAATTTTTAACAACATAGTCAAAACAAAATGAGTCTAGTCATATCAAATCACCAGATAACAAACATAATAGCTTCACATTGCAATCATATAGTGCAAGTCCCTTAGTTCATCTATGGGTTTCCATGATAGCGTTCTTATACTTAAGAGGTTTGTACACATCATGTAGGTGTATAAAACCCTACTCCTTCATAGCTTGAATACCTAAAATATCACTTCCGAAATATGCTCATTATAGTGTTGCAGTCGACCATATTTACTCTTATTATTCTTAGTCCATCATATGACTAACAATATTACATGCGAATATAGTCATGATGCAATTATAATCATCTACCATAAATCATTTCTAATATCATTATAAAATAGCCCACTTAAAACCCTCTAAGTTGGTGTCTCACTTATTCCAACTGGCTTAGTTGTAGTCATGAATTGGAAAACCAAAATCCGTGAAATCTATAAATTTGAACATGGTTCAACCCAAAAAATTAATGATTAACATAGTTTCTGGAGGACATTTTCTGTTTCTTCCTGCATTATTGTAGCCCCTTTGCTGAACAAAACACTCAGTTCATATAATTTTTAAAATTAGATTTCATTCCACATTTCCAATGTGATTGGTCACTGTTGATTTGTCTGTATGCTCTAATGGACCCACCTCATTGATTCCTGTTAATCTGTTTCTATCTTCTTTCATTTTTCCAGCAGGTCTGGCAAAACATAATCCTGTTCCTCCTTCACTGACATGAAGAATGTTATTCCTCCCCAAATGTGTACATTTCAAACATCATTTCTCTGGCTTCTTTCCTCTAAATTGAAATCTAGTCCAACGAGTTGTGTTACAATGGTAAAGTGGTTTTTTTTGTAGAGACAAATTAAATTCAAGTTTTTACATTGCAATAAGGAGACTCATAACTAGGTGGACAATGGACATATATGTTTGGTAACATGTCCAAGACTAGGTCCTGTTCATTTCTAAAAGCATTCACAGTCCCCAGTGATGTTTCCAGTTATCCTTAACAAAAAAGACTAAACTAAACTCTGCTCTATGCCAACAATTTAGTGATGAGACAGAGAAATTGCCATGGTGATGACATTCATAGCCTTGCGTCATTTCTATGTTTGATGGTACACTCTCTTGCTCCTGGGTAGCTGGAACAATTGTGTTCAAAATTTGTCCAACTAAAATTATAAAAGAAGAATGAACCAAATACCTTTTGGTAAAGTTACCATGTTCTTCACTAGCCATAATTTCATAATTCAGATTTTTTTTTAATATAGCTGGTTGCATCTCATTTTAGGGAGAAATTCTACAACTGTCTTCTTCTATATGGTAATTTATTTTAAGAAATTAGCATATTGTCATTGACATCATATGGATCACTGCTTTGTTTTTATATATATTTTTTATAATGAATTATGACATCATTATTAACAAAACAGATTTTGAAACTGCAGGGGAAAGATTTGGGCAGGAGAAGTGTTGTTTTACTTCCTGGAGGAAAAGGATCAATAGCAGTCCTCTTTGCTATAGCAATTTTCCTCGGATTCGGGTTGCCAAGTTAGATCCACATGTTAGCAGTAACATGATGATTGACATATTGATTGAAGTAGAAAAATCATTACGGAAAATTGTAGAGTGGTATTTTTGGTAATATACAGTTGATGTTCTTTTTTTTTCATAGCTTATTTTCAATATCTAAACACTAGTTGCTTCATTAAAATAGAAAAAGATTTCAAAATTTTCTTTTTTTTTATAATTAAAATTTGCATGAGAACGTGTTTCAATTGCTTAAATTTAAGCAAAAAATACAAGTAGCCACATGGAGACATGGGGTAAGCTTTGGTGGTTGAAAATAAGCAGCAACTACATATTGAAAAAAATTACACTTGTCTTCATATTTTTTCTCTTTTTCATTATTCATGAGACCACTAGCTCACAAAATGCTCCTTAAAAATTTGTGTAGTGACTACTAGCCAAAATAAGCTAAGCAACCCAATAGAGACCTTCCCTAGAAAACAAATCAATTCATAACAACATTATAATTATATTGAACTTGAAAGAAATTTAAATCAAGGAGTCTAATTATAAGTATATTTAATCAACTCCCCTACCACCTAGCTCCATAAAACACAAAAGGCAACTAATCCATGATTAAAATAAAATTAATTAAAAAATAATATTTTAAGTGTGGATGGGGGGATGGGGATGGGAGATCAAGGGCCTATATTTTAGGGATGACAACAAAATGGTGGTAGATGAAGGTCTAGGGGCAATGCCCCTTGCAAGGGTTAGAAGCAATTCCCTTAGAGTTTTCCTTGTTGTGATACAACATGGGGCGAAGGGGTGGAGCCCTCGCCACTCCCACCCAAATTAAGACCTTCAAAATCACACAAATTTTCATGATGAAAACCATTTTTATAATTTTATCAGTATGTTTTTTGCAACACCAAATCCTTGCAATTAGTCTCACACTTCCTAATTCTTGCACTCAACTAATGAAGACTTGGATAATTCTCTTTCTCTTGCTATTGCTCTCATATTTCCTATCCTAATCCTCCCACTCTTGTAGCTGCTTGTTACAACTTGTTGCCTTGTTCAATGTTGTTGAAAATATTGATTTGGAGTGAGGCTAGGATATGAATTTATCACTTTTTGTGAATGCTTGGGGTGCAAGTGAGCTCCATAAACCATTAAGGTTAGTAGCTTGAATAATTAAAGATGCTTAATTTTTTATTTTTTTTTAAAATATCGTTTCTAGCTTTGTGATGTAGGGGATGATTGGGAGTTTCTAGTGCATTTGAGGGATGTTGAAAAGACCCTTGAGGGTCACAAGACATTCCTTCATTTCCTTGGAGTCTTCAAATTAGGAAGATGCCCTAAAAATGTCCCCTCTAAGAGATGTCTTGGGGACATCATGTCTATAAGTGGTGGTGATAGCATAGCAGGGGACATTCCCATGGAGTCCCCACACCTTAGAGACATCCCCATCTTGAAAATATAAAATTTGGGGGGAGAGACATCCTTGAGGAACATTGATTGTAATTTGAGATATATGTTTTTAAATAGAAACTCTTTTATAAGTAACATATAAATTTCAAAGAGTATAGAGAAGGTTTGCAATAAATAAAATGATTAGTTGGTATACATGACCCAAAATATTGAAAGTGTTGAAAATATCTTTTAAGTCTAAATTATAAACAAGATTAAGCACATGCAACACCACTAATAGGTGGTGGAAGATGCTTGTCACATTGAGGCACCACACCTTAAGACTACTCATCAGCTAGATCCAAATCCGTTCAACCATCCTAATTAATTACAAAATCTTGTACAACTAGGGTGACCAACACATTCTATCCAATTATAGATTTATGAGTTGGAGATTCATAATTGATAGTAAATTCATCACCATGACATCTTCCCACAAGCCAAAAGTCTCCCACAAAAGGAAATCAACCATTTTGATTATGGAGGGAGAGAAATGACCCAACCATATGAGCAACTTCATCTCAAAGCAATAGAAGACACTATTTAACATGTATCACATCAATAGCTTGGTTGTAATATAACATCCCAATGTAGGGTTGTAGTATCACATTACAACATAAACTAGATAATAATCCATCCTATAGGGATATCAATCAAGGATAATCATACAAGATCAATTATCAAAAAATGTGTATATAGTTATCATTTATTGATATCATTAATTTGAATGTTTAAATAAAATGTAGTGATAATTTTTGGCACTTGGTTTAAAATCAATGTTGACTTGTAGACTATAATAGTCAACTATAAGCATACCTACAACCCAAAAGACCCCTATCTTTACTGATGATAATAAAATAATCATATATTCAAGAAGCACATTTGCCTAAAAGCATAGTTATCCATAATGCCTTAAGAGACCAAAGTATCACTTTGACCATAAATTCTTAGATTTTTCATAATGTATATAAAAATAATTTAACATAGATTTGGCACTTGAAAACCGCATCTTATTCAATAAATGAGATAGTAATATATAGATTCAGTGAATCTTAACTAGTTCATGTAATAAATTCCTACAAAAGTGGTGTTGGAGAATCCCAAGATCAAAGATTATGAAAAAAATTCTCACAAGTGAAAAAAATAAACACAATAATATGTCGATCAATATACAAAATGAAGAGTGTATAATACAATGTAAAAGCCTTGTAGATATATAGCCAATGAACATCTGACTAACCCTCCAAATATGGAACACTTGTGATATCACTTGACAAGTGTATGAGAAAGTGTCAATAAGTGTCTCAAGTGATGAGGACACATGTCTCAATGCTATGAAGTGAGAAAAAAGCAAAAGAAACCTAAGTAAACTTAAGTTATGAATGTGAATAGGTCAATTAGAGAAAGGTGATTAGCTAATTGGGTATTTGATGCTATTTAGACTAACACCCCCTTTAAGTGCAAGTTAAGAAGTAATGTATGCACAAATGATGCGTCTCGATTACTAGGCCATGTTAGGTACTCATGTACAAGTTTCTAATAAAATGGAGTAAAGGAGAAAAACCTTGTGGAAAATAAAAACCCTTCAACAAAAGAGAAATGATGCAAATGTAATAAAATGTACAAGTGAATAAGATAAGTGATAGATGGAGAACTCATGTACAAGTTTTTCAAGTGATGAGGACACATGTCTCAATGCTATGAAGTGAGACAAAAGCAAAAGAAACCTAATTAAAATTAAGCTATGAATGTGAATAGGTCAATCTGAGAAAGGTGATTAGCTAACTAGGTATTTGATGCTATTTAGACTAACACTCTCTTTAAGTGCAAGTTAAGAAGTGATGTATGCACAAATGATGCATCTCAATTACTAGGCCACATTAGGTACTCATCATGACCCTCCAAGGACTAGTTTTAGCAAAATGTACAATAAATGTTCCCCCATAGGAGAGAAAAGAGAGAAGGTCTATGTAACACCACCTCCCAATAGCCCCCTCAATTTTCTTTTTGAAGTAGTGGACTCTATGTGAGGAAATGCTTCCTTCCAAAATTGATAGGAAAAGATAAACCATGCAACCTCCCATCAAAATGATGTTTGTAGTTTTTGTAGATGCTCAACATTGGATATTGAAAATGATCCACGATCGTTGAACAACATTTATCCCCCTAGGAAGAAATAATACCAAAAATGTGTGTAATATGACTTCCCATTCTTGATAGGAATATGTAGGAAGTAGATGAACATCTTTGAATTTTTTACATGATCCAGATATTAATATGATGCCAATGATGCCTTTGAATTATGTTCAATTATCTCCAAGCCAATGTTGATGTGTCACAGATGCTCATAAGATGGATCATGTATCATATATGATTCAAGAAGCGATAACTAGACTGGTGTGGATTTGATATTGTTGTATCTATGATATCAACATAGATGAGGACTTAGTCAGATAGTTCAAATCATGAATATTTGCATAATCTATCATGATATAAATTGATGTAGGTGAGATAGGAGAAATATCTAAAGATGGAAATGGTGATACAACTTCATTGAAGCTAACACCATATAGAGGAGATGATTGTCCCAAATAGTGCCATCCAAATCTATAATTTAGGACTCTACAAACAAAGATGTGATGTACATGGTAGATATGCATCCCAATGTGGTAGATCTAAAACAACAATAACAATGCCCTAATGCAAAGAATCACTAGAACTCATGGATGACTCAATACTGGATTCAAATATAGCATCAAGTGATGTGTGAGATGAGATCTCAATGCAAGCCATGTGACTACATTGTTCATACCCAAATGATGGTGTCTCACAAGATGTCTTAGTGAGGCTAGATGGTGATTTTGCATGTTCTAGAATTAGATGATTCTAAGGTATGTAATACTGTGATTGAGAAGAAGTTGCTTCATTTCAACAGTTTGACATTGAAGACAATATTCTATTGTATGCCTTTTCATTCCACAATATCCACATTTGATTTTCTATTTATTAGGAAGATTATGAAGAATACTCAAATGAACAATTCAATGTGAGAGACATTGATCATATGAACCAACAAACTAATTTAAGTAGAAATGAAATGCGAGGGTAAAGATAAAAGTGTACAAAGACACAACATTGGAAGTGCTAAAAGGCACAACTCAAGATACCCAATTTCATTCAATATATGAGAATCCCCCAAAATTTGACACTTTATAAATTTATGTCTTTTAGAATGTGAGTCTGGAATGGATTGAAAATGAAAAATTATGAACTTTTGAAGAAAATGACACCTAATTTTGAGTTATTAATAAAAAATTATAATATTTTATTTTTTCGTTAATAATGGTGTGAACATTTATGATTTAGTTTTTGCAAAATCTACTTGATGCATGCAAAAACTAACAAATATCCACAAATTTTTTTGACATTGCAATCAAAACCTAGAAAGTACTTTTCTTTCCAAGTTGAAGATGCAATTTGATAAAAAAAAATCTATCTATAGGAAAAATGGTCATTCTATGCTATTTTGACAATATTTTTTGTAAGATTAGTTTACTTTCTACAAAAAATAATAGATATCCAATTAATTTTTTGTTGCTATGAACAAAACCTAGATATCATTTTTCTATCTATTTTGTAGAAGTTGTGAATTTGATGCAAAAATAAAATGCCTTAGAAAACGACTACCAAAGTATGCATGCATTAGTGTTTTCAAAGAATAACTTATTAAAAATAAAAAATCAATACCCACTTTTCAAAATGGTTCTATGACACTTTGATGATACGTCTATGTGTGGGATTCACCTTGATGCGGGAAGGAACATGCTCTCATGGCTCTGATACTATGTTGGAGAATGCCAATATCAAAGAACATGAAATAAACTTCCACAATTGAACAAAATAAACACAATAATATGTCTATCAATATACAAAAGGAAGAGTGTATAATACAATGAGAAATCCTTACATATATAGGCAAGGTAGATGAGGTAGGAATGTAGGAATAAACAATTGACTAACCCTCCAAAGATGTAAGACTTGTGAGTTCACTTGACATGTGTGTAAGAAAGTGTCAATAGGTGTCTCAAGTGATGAGGATAGATGTCTCACTATTATGAACTAAGAAAAAAATAAAATAAACCTAAGTAAACTTAAGCTATGAGTATGAATATGTCAATCCTAGAAAGGTGATTAGCTAACTAGGTCTGATAATGACACCATTTACACTAACACGTGGAAATAACATGACACCTAATTGAAACTTGTTTGACACCAAAATAACTAACTATGAAACATCTACAAATCCTCTTGCTAGCACTAAAGCTAACTACTAATACTTATTCAACATATGTTAAATTTAGTCATTCATTATTTTAATGTGCTCTCTCTTAATGAAGAGTCGAATTTCATTAGACACCCAACATATGCCTACATATTAAAAACTTCATCTTTCTCAAATGCTTAGGAAATACATCAACCATGTTCTCGTTGGTGCTACAATACATTAAATTAGTCTATTGATTTTATTTTTTTACAAAATGATGCTAAGTTTCAATGTGTTTTTATCTAGCAAATAGATTGAGTTGTCTATCAATTTCATTGAACTTTGATTGTCACACAAGGTAAGTGTTGGTTCTTCTTTCCTTTCTCCCATGTCTTCAAGAATGTGCCTCAACCAAATAACTTCACATATAGCACTACACAATGCTTTATGCTCAACTTTAATAGAGGACAAATAAGTAATTGGCCACTTCTTGTTGCTTGAAGATACAATGCCTAATATTGTATTGAATGCATGTATAACAACATATTTTTTTAATAATCTAGAACACATGCCCAATCAAATTATGAATACCCTATCAACTCACCATTCAAATCATTAGTGTATTCAACACAAAATTTAATAGTTTAGGTTGTAGGTATCAAACAACACTCTTAGCTACTTTCCAATGGGTCTCTTGAGGTTTCCACATGAATTGACTAAATATGATGTTAGAGTATGCAACATCAAATCTTGTTATAGTTAAATAGTTCAAATTTCCAACCAACTATCTACACAAAGTTCCATTTATTGAACTTTTATGTCCTCATTAATGGAAAGTTGGACATTATGTTTTAATAGAGTACAAATTGATTTATGCTCATGCAAATTAAACCTTTTGACTATTTCTTTGCATATTTTCCTTGAGTAATCAAAGCTTTACCATCTTCCCTCCATACTTAAATTCTTAATAAATAAAATTCATCTTTCCAAGATCATTCATTTTAGGTTAATGTGATAGATCTATTTTGATTTCATTAGTTAGGTCTACAACACTTCTTGTTGATTAGATTATCAATATACAACAAAATCAAAAAAATAATCTTGTATTCATCTTTCTTTATTTTCAAAGTTGGACCACTCTTATTTTTATGAACCCTTTTGAAAGAAGTTGTCAGTTTCACACATCATTGTTAGAACCTATTTCAGACTATACTTGATGCTTTCTTTAAATTGCATTAAAGATTTTATTGTTTCTACTTCACAAGACCTTTTGATTGAAAAATATATATTTCTTCTTTTAAATCACCATTAAAAAATGTTGACTTAACATTCATTTGATGTAGGTTCCTAATTATACCTAGTGGGTGAAATTATGGAACTGTGTCTCATTTTTGGCAAGAGGAAGTTTTTGGAGTGGTCAATATGGATTTACTAGAACACCTTCAATTGAAGGTGATTTGGTTGAAAGTATGTGAAAATTCACCTTCAATCGAAGGCCTATGTTCAATTAAAGATAGCCTGTAGTCGAAGGCCTGTCATATGATTTAAAAAAATATTAAAATAATACCTTAAATCAAAATCATGTCAATTGGTTTTTTTTAATGAACCGACAACTAAAGTATTGTAAGTTCATTTTGCTGATAGAGTTAGTGAAGAGCCTAGTGAAACTAGCTAGTGTGCAAAGGTTTTCAGAGGAGGTGAAGACAATGACCCACAAACAACTTTCACTTGCAGTTTGAACTGACTTCAAACAAAGGGAAGGTAGGCAATTTACCCCTCAAATTGCAAATCAACTATTCTCTTTTAGCATAGGTTGAGTGTTTAGGATTTACACCTGTCAATTGAATTTTCTTGAAAGTTTCTAAATCCTTTTCAACAAATCCATGTTGTGCATAACTTGCAGCAATTATAAGCAGTCCATGAAACCACATTTCTTCATTTTGTCAAAAATTTCAACTGCCTTGTCTATGCTTCCACATTTTGCATACATATCAAACAGGGCAATTGCAACTACAACATTTGACAAAATTATTCTATCCTTTATTCTTCAATGGATTTCCATTCCTCTTCCAAAGCTCCCATTTTGACATAGGCATGAAAGATGCTGACAAAGGTTATGAAATTTGGCTTTACACCTGTCAATTGCATTTTCTTGAAAGTTTCTAAATCCTTTTCAACAAATCCATGTTGTGCATATCTTTCAATCATGGCATTGCATGAGACTACATTTCTTTAAGTCATCATGTCAAAATGCACACACGTGATTTGTCTATGCTTCCACATTTTTCATACATGTCAACCTAGATAGTTCCAACTACAACATCTGACAAAATTCCTCCATCCTTTATACTTCTATGGATGTCCATACCCTGTTCCAAAGCTCCCATTTTGGCATAGGAAGGGAGGATGATGGAAAAGATTATGAAATTTGGCTTTACCCTGGGACCAATTGCATTTGCTTGAAAGTTTCTAAAGCCTTTTCAACAAATCCACATTGTGCATATCCTTAAATCATGGCATTCCGTGAGACCACATTTCTTTGAGGCATTTTGTCAATAAGTATACTGTTATGACTTGCTATTGCCCCTATGTACAAAAAAAAGTTTGAAAACTTAGACTTAATGTGGACTTCCAAGACTCAGGACTTGGAACAAACTCAACAAAAAACTCGGCTAGGACACGACAAAGAAGAAAATTATAGTTTTACAAAAAACATAAATAAATTAATATAGTTAGATAACATAAGAGCCTAATTTGATTATCAATTTCTCATAATTTAAATATTAAACACATGTTATATGATCTTCAAACATTCAATATTTGAAATTTCATCATTCATACTCATAGTTTCAAACTTTCAAATGAAAAATACAAACAAAAAACAAGTTTTAAACATTCATACTCATTATTTCCAGGCGATGCCAAGAGTCCTAAGTTGGGACTCTAGAGTTTGACTCTAGGACTTGCGTGAGTCACTCGCCGAGACTCGGGAGCTCTAGCCTAGACTCTCTAGGACTTAGCTTAGGAGTCCTTGGCGAGTGGACTCGGTGAGCCCTAGGATTTGCGAGACCCAAGAGTCTTTTCTAGGACTCGCAGAGTCCTTAAACTATGGTACAAAGTATACACAGTTACAAAATATATAAGGTTTAGCTTGTACTATGATGCACATTTTATACATAGATACAAAATGCTAAATAAAACTTGCACACTAGTAATAGCAATTTATCAAAAAGGCCTTGCATTGACTATACTCTCATATCGTACATGCTACAAGTTCCATTGGTTATTTATATGATCTTTTACCTACATTGTTCACAACATATTCCTTTCTCCTATATATTTATCATAAAGACCCTTCCATTGGGGAATCATATCATCCTCAACACTTACATATATTTTTCACTTATTGACCATTGGTCCCACTTGGGGTATCCTTTTCTTATCATTGGGGGCATCAGGTCTATATTTTCCCTTCTTTCCTCTACAAGTTCATCATTTCATGTGTGCATTAGTAGATCACCATGGTCTCTCATGGTCCTACCATAGGCTATGTGATCCCCTTGGATATTCTTCCTAAATAAACTCTTTTTCTAGTTAGCTACTTTGAAAATTAAAAATGTGTGTGTTTAGTGTTTATTTTCATTTATGTTTGGACTATAAATTTACTTGCTCATTGATATATATATATTGTTTTAATTTCATAAATATTAATAGAATTGAATATGTTTCTTCATATTTAATATAAATACATGTATTTGTGCATTAAAAGAACAAATACTCACATGCCTGAAAGTAAAGAAAGATCCAAAAGAGTGAAGACTCATATGCTTTTAATATATCAATTGTATGTTTAATGAAGATATGCAATTTATTTTATTTTATTTGATATATTTTTATTTAGCATGTTAATTTTTTGTTGCATCACCCTATTAAATTGGAGTAAAATTGTAAGGTACAAAATTACTTCCTTCAAAATTTGAGTGCCTGGATTATAGTTTCTTTAGGAATAGTTTTCCCCAATTTCTTGCCTCAATAATTATAGTTTAGGATCCCACAAGTAGTCTAAATTTCGGAAACCAAATTCCAAAACTTCCTAGAAAGTTCCTATATATCATCTCTCAAGTCCCTATATTATATTCACACACCCTTATATATTCATCCTATTCACTTGTTCACCATGTAGCTACATGCTCACACTCATGTTTATATATGAACATGTTATCCACCGAGATTTAGCTCTCTTTATATATTAAGAACATAGCTTGCAATCATGTTCAATATCATCCTTGAGATCATGGAGTTAAAATTTGAATCTACCTAGAAGAGCCTACATATATTTTTTAACATATTTACATCTACTTCAATTTGAACTCAAAATATCTAAAAGTCACACATAAATCAAGAAATGTACATAATACCCAAGTACATATAAAGGGTTAACTGAACTATTATTATTTCAACTTTATGAGACTTTAGAAAAAAATGGGAAGGTTTTCAAGGTTTGCTAGAGTTTAGGACAAGTAGAAAATTTGGTGTCATAAAAATTTAACAAAAAATGATGACTAAATTTTAGGGATATGATATTAAATAAATGAGATTATCTACTTGAATTGGATAATAATATGCATTCTCATGTCAAGATAAAGAGGCTATATATGTTGATTTTCATGACTTCTTGACAGGTTCCTAATGTTGATTATATGCATCCTTAAGGAAAATTGCTAAACAACTGATGGTGCTAGAGTATCTAGGTCTATGATATCACTTAAAAATAATGATAGGTTATGTCCAAATAAAATATTTAGCTTTCTTTTATTACCATTCTTTAACTTTTTTTTAGATTTATAAGAATATGTTTTCTTAAAGCACTATTTTAAATTGCTATTAACCATTTATAAGTTGTTGTAGACTTGTTATATAATGTGCTATATTATTGTACAAGTTTCTCTAGGTGTAATATTGATCAAAGAGGCTGAAGGAGGAAATTGTAATGTCCCTAATAGGAATTATACTAAATTTACTCTAAATTATCAATTTTCCAAACAACAGATTTAGAGAATACCTTGGCTTGATTCAGTTCCTATAGAGATGTTAGAGATCAATCACAAGAATAGCCTAACAAGCAGAACATCATGATTAAACATTAGTAACTCCATAGTAAATTTGCTAATTCGATCACTAACCCATCTTGGGAATGCTCAATTATGGGGTCACATGGAAGAGGGTGATTCAATGGGGTGTCTTAGCCTCCTTCCTCATGTGGCACATGTCATTCATATGAGGTGGCCTCCTTGGCCTCATGTGGCACATCGCATTCATATGAGGCGACCTAGTGAGGATCCCTCATCCCTCATCCCATCATCCTTTTCCACTTCCCCATAATTGGTCTCCCTGTATTGTTACACCATGGTAGGAAAGTGAGGTTACAATGGCTATCCTAGTGACCCAACTCTTCGAGGCCTAAAGGCAGTACCCTTTGAGACAAAGGAAAGTACCCCCATTGGCCTCCTTGGGACTACTTGGTCCCCCATTATAGAACACATTGGTTCTCCCTTATAAGAAACATTGGTCCTCCATTAGAGGATACTTAGTCCTCCATTATAGAAAATATTGGTTCTCCATTATATAGGGAACATGGTCCTACATTATAGAACACATTGGTTCTCCATTATAGGACACTTGGTTCTCCATTATAGAGCACATTGGTTCTCCATTATAGTTTTGGTGTAATTAATTAAGCACACTAGCATAGGTTTAACTTAGGTCTTTATTTAATTAATTAAGTCCTAGGTTGCATCATTAGAAAATCATAAATAATGGGGTCATTACTCTTTCCATGTTTGTAGGAGATAAAGTTCCTTCTAGAAATCATCTAGAACTTATCTCTATCACTTCATCATTCCCTAAGTAGGTTGCTAGGGTTTACATGTTCTCACATGTTGTGTGATCAAGACACTTGGCAACATCATAGTGCATTCTAGATTTCTCTCTTGCCTATTTAATCAGGGCATATGTACATTTGTAACATATTCTAGATCAATCAGATAATCTCTATTTGAATGCCATTGTTTCAACATTTTCTATGTGGGTGAATGTTTTCTTAGAAAAGGTCCTTCATTGAAGACTGTAGCTTCATTAGGGACACTTTGAATCCATCATTTCAGCATGGTATTAGAGCTTTATTGGTGAAATTTCATCCCAAGATCAAGGAAGTTGGCTTGTGAGATTCTTTGTATGCTTAAGGTTTTTTTCTTAAAGGCTAGTTGGTTCTACTCGAGGACCAAGTTGATTTTTGGTGTAGATTAGGCTCTCTCCAACCTCTCCATTGTGCTTAGAAGGCCTCAAAACCTATAGATCACCTATATATTTGTCAAAATCAAAGACATATCACCAAGCACAATTAGAGTTATTATCTAGGGTTTGCAATTTGTTTTGTACTATTCATACAAATTTGCAATAAAAAATCTCCCCTTGCAGTTGTCCTCAATGATTTTTTTTTTTTAAGATCAGTGGGATTTTTTTATTTACAAAATTAGGGCTATTTTCCTATGGTATTTGGCAAAAATAAAATAAATTACGGATCAACCTACAATTAAAATAAGCAGTTGGAAAGGGGTTTTTGTTTGGATTATAGTCCATTGGGCTTTATTCTCTCCTTCCATCAACATTTTATATTTTACAAATTAAATATTATTATTGCCATTTCTATTAAAATTTGAATTGCAATTTTTTTGCAATATTCAAAATTTTATGGTTTTTATCGGCATTAGTCTTTTCACAATCTACAGACATTTATTTGGCATAGTCGATGCTTGTCACATCAACTAGCAATCACCAGACCATTCTTGTCGCCAAGGACTTCCAATTCCCAATTTTTGATGTTTATTTCTTGGCCTTTTCTGTTACCGTCATGTTCACACCCCTGCCGGAGAAGGCTCCAGTCACATCAAAAACCAGAGGCCTCGCTATAGTCCGAGCAACATCACCTACATCCTGACTACACCACCAATGGTTCGCCACCTCGTTGCTTCAACACTGCTCCTGGTGGGGAGTGCTTTATTCTGCCCTATACACCTGTGGTCACATCAAAGACCAAGGGTTGGAGATTTTTTAGCCCCCAAGGCTTAATTTTTTCTCCTAGTTAGCCTATGCTTTCCCAAAACAACATTTTTTTTGAAGGCCATAGCTTTGTGCCATGGTATCAAAAATACACAAACGAAATACTATCAAAAAGAGGATTCAGAGAACTTTCCAGTGGTGCACTCTAATTTTTAGTATTCTACTACTATCAAAAGTTCAAGTCAACTAAATTCAACCCTCCATTTTAGACTCAACAACCAATATCTTCACATTAGATTGTCAAAATCCAATGATTTCAACGACATTCAGAATATATGTTAGGGATTTTTTCATTAGCCAAGTTACTTCCTTTAGTTTTAGCTCCAGGTATCTTTTATTGGTTTTTTGCAATTTGGTGCATTTTCTTGATTCCTTGGACATCTTGAAGCTTGAAGAAGAATTTCTTATTTTGGGAGGCATCTTTCAATTGCATATCATCTTTGGAAGTTTCTATTTACTGTTGAAGGTCAATATCTTTGTATTATTGCAGATTTGTCATAACTTGTTATGGGATTTTCAAGTCATCTTTCACTGATCATGTTGGGAAAGGGAAAATATCAACAATGGAGAGTTGCATCATCAATTATCTTCAATCTCTTCATTTTTTGCCACATTTTTATGGTTGGGTTCCCCCTCCTACTAATTGTATCCAAAAATTTGATTGGAATTGTCAAAGGTATGATGTTCTAAGAGTTATTTCAATGCATGTTGTTGATGATGTTTTGAAAGCTATTGATCATCATAACTATCCTCACATTGTTTGGATTAAGATTTGGGATATATATGGAGATTTAGATACTCCACCATTCCCCGATGATCATATTTCAGAATGTCATTTGCCTCATAATTCTTCAAATTAGGAACCCCATGATGATATTGTTGTGTAGGATATTGTTTGTTTGGATTGCCTTGAATCTTCCAAAGAGGTTGACAAGGTTTCTTCAAATGTTCCTTCTTCTCCATCAGAGACTATTGGTATCCCTTCACATTTAGTGATTCCTTGTCTAGAGTCATTGATTAAGACCTCCATCATTTCTATTCATCAAGACACATTCAATTTTCTAGACTTGAAATCACGGGATGGTTTTGTTTTAGGGATTACCGACTTGGCTATTTCTACAGGTTTGGAGGACATTCTTGAGGGGATATCACTCCTCTATTTAGATCGTACTTTGGAGATTTTTCTTGAGTCTCCACATTTTCTTGTCTCAACCATAATTGGGGATCCTAAGACTACTTTGGAGGCCCTTGTTTTCTCTTCAAATATTTCATGTATGAAACTTCTTCCTTCTCATTCCATTCGGGAGTTGGAGTTTCTTTAACATCTACCATTGGATTTGCTTCTTCCTAGTGGTAGACATGTGGTTTGGACACCTTTGTTGCTTCAGACTTCTTTCGGTGGTTTTGAGGACACTTCATTCTGGGGGGAAATCTAGTCTCCATATATTCCTTCAATGGAAGGATTGTTGTATTGGAGTCTTTGGATCTTGTTCAACATTGATTTCTACATTGTCCTGGTTTGTCACCTTCTACATTGATTGGGTATGTACCGGAGTTTATTGTGGAATATTCATCTTCCTTGGGAATGGAGACACATGAGTAGTTTTTAGAGACATCATCAACATCCATATTCATTCTTCCTTCCTTCAATTCCCATTCAGAATGAGAAACATTCCTGCACTTGCACTTGGTTTTGTTTCTTCCGAAAGGGAGACTGTAAGTTGTTTGTCGACATTGGATCATGTTTTGTCTATAGGAATTTACCATTTTTGTAGGTGATCTTGTGTTTTGGGGGGGCTATATAGTCTCTCTATTTCCATCCTATGGGGGTGTCTATTGAATGTATTGTATACATGTGATGGATGGTGTACTTGGGGGGTATCATGGAGTCCTCCATCCTTCCTCACTTTTCTCCATTTCATCTCCTTTTTTGGAGAGGGGTTTTCTTCCCACTGGGTTTTCCCCTTTCTCTATTTGTGGGAGATTAGTTGTATTTTCATATCATTTGTAAATGGGTACCTAATATGGGCATCATGTTGCCAGGACCCATCATCCATTGCATAATCAATGGATAATAATTTCCTCCCTTTGCACTTATGGGGGGATGTTGGTGTAATTAATTAATTACACTAGCATAAGTTTAACTTAGGTATTTTATTTAATTAATTAAGTCCTAGGTTGCATCATTAGAAAATCATAAATAATGGGGTCATTACCCTTTCCATGTTTGTAGGAGACAAGATTCCTTCTAAAAATCATCTAGAACTTATCTCTATCACTTCATCATTCCCTAGGTAGGTTGTTAGGGTTTACATGTTGTCACATGTTGTGTGATCAAGACACTTGGCAACATCATAGTGCATTCTTGATTTCTCTCTTGCCTATTTAATCAAGGCATATGTACATTTGTAACATATTCTAGATCAACCAGATAATCTCTATTTGAATGCCATTGTTGCAACACTTTCTATGTGGATGAATATTTTCTTGGCAAAGGTCCTTTGTTGAAGACTACAAGTTCATTCTGGGACACTGTGAATCCATCATTTCAACATATAATACACTTGGTCCTCCATTATAGAGGTGGCGTACCTAGGAGAGTGCCTCATCACTATTCCCTTTTGTAATCTCCCTTCTTCTATCATGGTACAAATACACATATAGTAATTTAATCAAATTTAGACTTGCGAATAATCATATCAGCAATACATAATGAATTGTGGTTATACTATCATAGAATATAAGTAATGATATGCATGAAACCTTGATCCTATTTAACAATTCATTATATCCCTTAATTATTCCATCACAAATATATCAACTTACAATACAACTGAATCTTTGTTGCCAGCAAATCTCTTACTTTTATTTCCTAAATCAATGATGCTCTGTTTTGGATCTATCTTCTCTTTTATAATTTATTTTTCCAACAATCCTAGCCTTTCGTTTGCCAAGGGATATGCCCTTTGGCATCTATCGCACTACTTAATTTGTCAAAATCACACTTTAATCATGGCTTATAGTTTGGAATCGGTTCAAGTATGTCTATTGTGAATAACCAAAACCATCACCTACATAACAATTGCACACAACTATAGCTTTTATTATGCTTTAAACAAAAAAACTGTGGAAAAAGAAAAGCATAAATCTAGAAACAACATATAAGATCATTCAAATCTTCAAAATTGATGAAAAATAGAACAATCTGGAGTAAAATAGGATTGATCTTCGTCTTTTCTGTCATCCACTTCAAACAATAATCTCCCAAGCATTTCTCATAGTAATATATGGACCTAGAAAATCAAAAACCAAAACATTCATAAGATCAATATAAAAAACATAAAATCATCGCCATCCACCAATAATATAACCCATTTTGTACTTACAGAGCTTTAGATGATGATGGAGTGGTTGGTATTGTGGTTTAATAAATTATAACCCAAATAATTTATTAAACATGAGTGAAAAATTTCGGTTGCTTGACAAATATTCTAGTAATAATAAAAAACGCATGCTTTCCTCCCATTCCATCCATTTATGAGGAGGGCGATAACAACTTTCCTACAACTTGAGCTCGTACACTCGCTTTCTCAAAACGGACATATGTGCGTCTATCATGCTTGACCCTTCACCAAAACAATTGCCATTTGTTCTAAATCACCAACACGAACCAAATTATATATACCCATTTTGTATTTATAGAGCTATGGAGGGGTTGACATTGTGGTTTGACATATCAACCACTAGCAAATATACTTTGTCTCCATCGCATTCACAATCAACCATCGACAAATATACTCCATCTCCATCTCAAATGTCGTCCGCCATCAAACCTGCAAAACTAGTGGATTGTTTTTTAAACTTTGCTTTTAACCTTCGGCAACCTCCCGCTCATTTTTCAAATTTGTACGTACGTTTAACCTACCGTTTGCAGCCATTCGCATGCTATGGTAGGGGAGAGGATGGAGTATTTGAACATGTTTCAATAGTTGTGATAGTAGTTGTTTATATAATGCCTAATATTTTTATCAATATTGGACCAATAGTTGTGACATGACTACCCATAATTAAACAAAATGTATTCTTTTGATCTAAAAAGCAACTAATCATGTGATGCTACATCAACGCTCAACTACCCATGATGTGAATGCACAAGTATTGGTCAACTACATCTTGACAAAAACATGCTGATGTGGCATCATATTTGATGATGTGGCCCCCAAACGCTATAAGCAGAGGACTTGCCAAATAAGCTGCTGTAAAAAATTGGAAGTGATTTAAAATTTTCACATAGGATAATTAGAAGCGTTAAGTTAAGGTGCACAACTACTAGGTTCTCTCCCCTAATATCCATATGATATAGAATGTAAGACATAGGTACATTTTGATATGCCTCAAAAAAATCAACAAAAGATTAAAAAAAAAAATGAAATCCTTCTCAAGTTTCCTCGTCAAAACCTAGGGACATACCCATTCCATATTATGTGTGATTGCTAGTATTACTTCCTTGGTAATGAAAAGACAGCGGCCCTTCGCAAAAGAAGGTATACAATGTCCCGCCATTGTATTTTCCATCATCCAAAATAATTTCAGCCATGGGAAGGTCAGCCAAATTCGCAGTCTCCTCGCTGTAGGTGGCAAATAACTAGTTTCCCAGTTGGTGCCAAACTCAGAATTCCGCGTTGATCGTGGTGTGCTCTTTTATTTTTTTACTTTTTAAAATTATTTTATAATAATTTTAAAATAATATGATTTATTTTACAGGACATGACGTCATCTATATTTACAGTAATGTTCATTACCGCTTATTTCTGACACCATTATGACGTTATCTGTATTGACTGTTTTTTTCTTCATACCTGCTCAATACTTTGATAATATATATAATTTATAATAATTTTAGTAAAATATTAAATTATTTTATTTATTTAGCCTTTTCATGAACAATGAGTCCACATACCCGTTGTTTATCTGTAAACACACTGTTTGAAAACAAATTATAGATTTTCACATTAATAAAATGTTTTTTTTCTAGATTTTACTGCTTGTGGTTTATTTGTATCAATCTTTTTCGTGATCTATTATCAGAATTAAAAAGAGTGATCATAGAGTATGTTATAGAGTATGTTCTGATGATAAATTACAGAATGTGATCTGAAATGTTGATACGAGCGATTATGAAATGCGATCTGAAACACTGTTACAAATGATTATGAAATGTGATCCAAATGTGATCCTATAATTCATTATAAATTACGCATAGTAAAATCCAGAAAAAAACATCTGGATTAGAAGAACAAAGCCTTACAAGATATGAAGATTATTGAGAATTGTTTTTCTAACGGTTAAACCCTGTCCGCCCATTTAAAAATTATCAGAGCATATTCTCGAGCACCAATATTTCAGAGCCTATATATACATTGTCTATCCTAGGAAAATTCAAATAATCTGTGAGTTGTAGTTACAAATTTAGTGGACGACTAGAGATATGGACGCCATGTTTTCTCGCCTTCTGTTTCTGATAACCATTCTCTCTTTGTTTGCAGGTCAGTTGTACAAATTATCATTTCAAACTTCCTTCATTTTGTACTTGTATGGTTTTCATTCAATTTTGATTGATTTGCAGGGAGAAGCAAAGCAGACAAGGCTCAGGCGCTGTTTGTGTTCGGAGACTCTTATGTCGACACAGGGAATCACGATGCATGCAATCAAAGCGAAAACCAGCCATGGAAGCGACCATACGGTTTGACCTGGCCTGGATATCCTGCAGGCAGATTTTCTTCTGGAAAAATCCAGACAGATTTTTGGAGTAAGCCTTCCTTGTATTCAGAAACAGTGTAATATCAGGTTTTAAGCAGCTTGTGGCTTATCTATCTGTGGCTGTGGTCTGTGCAGGCGATATTTTAGGGTTTCCTGCTCCCATAGCTTATGAGCTGCTGAAAAGCCATGACTGTAAAGCAACTGCAAAGAAGATTAGACAAGGAGTAAACTTTGCAGTGGGAGGCAGTGGAATATTTCACGCCTTCGGTTTCAAAACAGTACCACAACAGGTCAAACAATTTAAGAAGCTGGTTGGAGGAAGTCGTGAGTTCGATTCTCACAAGCTCTCGCGGTCTGTAGTGCTTATCTCGGCAGTTGGCAACGACTACAGTGCATTCCTTGTTAGCAGAAATGGTTCCAGTGAGGTCATTGAAAATCTGAGGCCTTTCTTTGCCAGCTAAATTTTCACATTTATTTTATCTTAATTTGTGAATTTATTACAGGGACTGATCGATCTGGTTAAACCTGTGGTAAGCGGGATAGTCGATGCTGTGAAAGACATGTATGAATTAGGGCTTAAGAATTTCGTGGTGAGTAATATGGTTAGTTTTGGATGCGTACCTCAGATCGGCCTAACATCCTGCGATTCAAGCTCCGATGACATTTTAGCTCTTCATATGAAATTATTGACGGAGGGCGTAGAAAGCCTGAGATCAAATTTCAAGGAAATATCCATCATAATTTCAGATTTGGTGTCTGCAACTAATTATATTTTCTCCACTCCTCTACAATATGGTACTTCAAAATATGTCTTTCTTGTGTCCAATAAATATTTAAAATCTATAACAACGAATATTTAAAATCTATACCAATGAATATGCAGTCCCTCAGATCTGATCTGAAGGAGTTTTCCATCATGATTTCAGACCTTTTGTCTGCAATTAATCATATTTTCTCTAATCCTGTACAATACAGTAGCTCAAAATCTGTGCCTTTCTTGTGTCTAATGAATCTAGACTACTCTCTTACTTTTGTTCTTGGAATTGTGTGATAGGTTTTGTGGATCTGTTCGTTCCTTGCTGTGCTAGAAAAGGCGGAATTGATCTGTGTGGAGAGGTGAACGAAGTAGGAAGGCCTTTATATGAAGTGTGTTCTGACGTGGATAAAAAGTTTTACTGGGATTATATTCATCCAACTCAGCAAGGATGGCATGCGATAATGTCTCTGTACAGTAATGGAGCACAAGAAGGGAATAAAACAATCAGTTTTATAGAGGGGGCGCCAAATGTTATTGCGTGGCTGCACTCACTTGGATTCGTTGCTTACAATATCTCGTCGTGAGCATTAAAAACCCAATGTTACCATCTAAATAAGCTTATGCAGGCATTCCGTGTTTCAATAAACGCTTCTTCAAGCGACTAGAATTTCTGCAATGGAAAAGGAGGAACAGAAATTACGATATGATTTTGTGAGACAATTTATTTTATTTTTCAAATTAGTAATTATTGAGTGTTCTTACATTAATTTAGACTTTATATATATATATCTGTGTGTTTTTGTTTAATGAAGGTTCTTTCATTCAAAAGTCATAAAAATTATCTTTGAATTTTTTTTAAGATATTTTTAAAATATTTTTATATTATTAACAAAGATTTTTTATTCTTTGTTATTTGAAGTTATAAAAGTAGTTTAATATTTATTCTCTTTAGTTGATCAAAATGGTCTTTGTTTGAAGGTATTACATATAAATATTTAAAAAAATATACAATTTGATCAAAAGATCTTCATTCAAACATACTTTTAATTGAATGTCCTTTAGATGTCATTCTCCTTTTAGTCACACAATTCTTTGAAGAAATTATTTTTTGAAAGCATTTATGTCCTTTAGATACCATTCTCCTTTTAGTCACACAATTCTTTGAAGAAATTATTTTTTGAAAGCATTTATGTCCTTTAGATACCATTCTCCTTTTAATCACACAATTCTTTAAAGAAATTAGTTTTTGAAAGCATTTATGTCCTTCATATGTCATTCTCCTTTTAGTCACACAATTCTTTGAAGAAATTATTTTTGAAAGCATTGATTGGACCATCAAACCAGGTCATTGGGGCATGAGCTTTTGTAGAATTGTAACCCTTAGAGTAAGCTTTTCAAACTTATAGTTTTAAATATAGTTAATTCAATTATTATATTTACTTTTTATTTTCTATTGTATGTTGGTTTTCACCAAACATCAAGGTCTCTATTTCACAAAGAGAAAATATAAAAATATAAAATTGATTTGCATGATATATACTATTTTTTGTGTTTTAAAAAATTTAGTTTGGATATATAAAAAGAAATTCACATGTTATGAAATAAAAATGTTTAAATTCTATAATTAATTTTTACATTAATAATTAATAATAAATAAAATATGTAAAAAAAAATTAAAATATGTATGCACTAAATATTGGTGTTACGAATATGTGTTTAATAATTTATAACTTTATCCCTTTTGTAAAAAAAGTTGTGTTATGGAATGAATCTCACAATTTAAAAGTATTGTGAACTACAAATAATAAGTTATGAAAAAGTATATAAAAAATACACGAATAACTTTCTAAAATTTTAAAATGTATATTTGGAATCTACACATGAATTATCAAAAATCACTAGTTCACATCATCTTTAAATTCTTAATGGTTTAGTTGCTATAGGTGACAAAAGGTGAAATTTTTCTTTAAAATACTTATTTCAATGTTTTATTTTGGTCAAAATGTTGGACACCCTTTTGTGTGATCAACCATATTTTTTTTGCATATTACGAAATATGCAATCTATCAAATATAATAAGAAAATAAAGTGAGACTTGTGTGTTGAAATGGAGTCATATTGTCCTAAGATAATGACCATAGATGAACCAAGGAAGGAAACCAAGAATTATGGTGTGTGTAAATGGTAATTATTAGAACCTATAAATTTTCTTCATTTCTAGTGCTTAGCTTTCCTTATATTGTTGACAAAATCTTGTTTCCAAGCCCTATGGCAACGAACTAGTCCTAAACTTTTGGCATTAATTTTTTTCAATCCAAGGCTCATCATGAAAATATGGTAAAATTTTTAGGTAATTCATCATGAGTGTGCAAACTTGATTTTGTGGCTCTCAAACAAATTTTAAGAATTTTTTTAATGTGTCCTATTTTGGAGCAGGTTCAAAGGGTCCCATAAAAAGTTTCAAATGGATCAATCTAGCAATAATCTAATTATTATTTTTTCTTAATAGCTTATATTTTAGTTTTCATGGTTTTTGGAGATGTTTTAGGGTTCAAACAAAAAAAATTAAAGTGTCCTATCAAAGGGTCCAATTTACAAAGGAGGTCTCAAAAATTCATTCTTGTGCAATTTTCTGTGACATCACAACGATCTAAACAATTAGTAATAGCCCTCTATAAGTTTTCATCACTTGTGAAAGGTTGCATGCATCCATGTGATCAATACCACCATTTAGCCTATTGAATAATTAAAACACTGCCAACTTTACAAATGCTTAATTGTGCAAATATTTAAGACACTTTAAATGTTTTAAATATATGAAGTGGTAGAATAATATTTTCTAATATTAGTTTTACTCCAAGAAACTAAATCACATGAATGGATATGAAGGACAGGTTAAAATATGTTAAATGTATGGTTTAATTGAAAAGATATGAGCTAATGTGACTTGTTTTCTCTTACTCACCACATAATTTTCACCCACAATAATTTAGCATGGAAAAAGTTAAATTGAAATTGTGGTGTTAGTGAGTTTTATGATGGATTTCCTTTGGGAATTTTCTCCCACCACATAAGTTATAGCCACCACAAATATTGAGGGAAAAAATAAAGCCAAAATTGTAGTGGTTTGGAGTAGCATGGAAAATATCTTTATTCATGTGCAAGGATTTTGAGCAGGTTTTTGAGGTCATCGGAGCATTAATATATGCTTTTTCTACCTCCCAGATGTTTCTTAAAGTTGTTCTTATACTTGGGTGATAGTTTTTTTACTATTTCATTGGTTTTTGAGGGCTAGATAGGGGCAAACAATGACCATTAACTTTTTAACACAACCTGCAACACTTTGTTACTTGATTTTGGGTATGTTTTCCTTGTTTCCAACCTACAACAACTAACAAATATTGTATGAAAGTGTTATCTATTCACATGTAATATTTTTTGGGGTATGTGCAGGATCATCATGGAAAAAATAGACCCTTAAGTGGTGAAAAAATTTAAAAAATTAGAGTTAGACAACTTGATGTAAAAATTTGAATAAGTTATCTATATTATTTCAAAAATATGTAAGAATATAATCTGTACCAAATTGAATGTACTTTCTAAACTACTAGGTTTATTTAAAAAAAAACTATTTGGTTAAAATTTGAAATTTCAATGTGCAGTAGTATTTAAATTTCAGGGTAAAAAATAAAAGTAGTGTCTGTCTAACCACTCTAACCACAATAAAATGATAATATTTTTTTTTATAATATTTTAGATATAAGTAGAGGACTCATTTACAATGTGATGCATATTTTTTTATAATTTTTTTCCAACTAAATAATTAATTATGAATTGTTTATTACAACTTTTAAAAAATATAAAAAATGTATGTCTAACCACCTTAACTTGATAAAAAATCATGAAATTTATTTTTCTTTTTAATCCTATAGTATGCAAAGCATAGAATGTGATACATGTTTCAGATTCAAAAAATGTGACATTGTTTGAAAGCTATAGATGTTTTTCAATCAGCCTATCAATCAGGACTTTAGCATAATTCAAATAGAAAATGAATAATAATTATTTATTAAATTCAAAGTAAAGTATAATTTATATTGGTGGAGAGCTGAGAATTTCCTTTAAAAACCCTTTTTGTTTCAATCAATTTTGGTTAAAAAAAAAGTCGTCAGCCACATACCCTACACATACCCATCATATCTCCACTTTTTAGCCCATCATGATCTTGCACATACCCTTTGGGAAGATTTTTAGATCATATGAGCCATGGAGTTTTTTTTTGACCTCCCACATCCTTCTTGGAACTATGATAATGTATGTGCAACATTTTTAATAGTATTTTAATTGCTTTCAATGCTAGTGAGGCTTAAAATGCCTTAGTATTGTCACAAATAATTTGTAATTTATTTTGTATCTCATTGCATGTATTATGAGTGCTAAGCATGGAGAGGAACAACCTATAGATGTGTCTCATCCACAAGCATGTGATGAAATGAAAAAAAACCAATGTTAAATGTGTGGATATTACAGATTTATGTAAGCATATGAGTGGCTATAGGCTAGCTGTTTCTCAAAATGTCTGGATGGTTGTAGAGGGTTTGAAAGGTTGCATGCATCCATGTGATCAATACCACCATTTAGCCTATTGAATAATTAAAACACTGCCAACTTTACAAATGCTTAATTGTGCAAATATTTAAGACACTTTAAATGTTTTAAATATATGAAGTGGTAGAATAATATTTTCTAATATTAGTTTTACTCCAAGAAACTAAATCACATGAATAGATATGAAGGACAGGTTAAAATATGTTAAATGTATGGTTTAATTGAAAAGATATGAGCTAATGTGACTTGTTTTCTCTTACCACATAATTTTCACCCACAATAATTTAGCATGGAAAATGTTAAATTGAAATTGTGGTGTTAGTGAGTTTTATGATGGATTTCCTTTGGGAATTTTCTCCCACCACATAAGTTATAGCCACCACAAATATTGAGGGAAAAAATAAAGCCAAAATTGTAGTGGCTTGGAGTAGCATGGAAAATATCTTTATTCATGTGCAAGGATTTTGAGCAGGTTTTTGAGGTCATCGGAGCATTAAAATATGCTTTTTCTACCTCCCAGATGTTTCTTAAAGTTGTTCTTATACTTGGGTGATAGTTTTTTTACTATTTCATTGGTTTTTGAGGGCTAGATAGGGGCAAACAATGACCATTAACTTTTTAACACAACCTGCAACACTTTGTTACTTGATTTTGGGTATGTTTTCCTTGTTTCCAACCTACAACAACTAACAAATATTGTATGAAAGTGTTATCTATTCACATGTAATATTTTTTGGGGTATGTGCAGGATCATCATGGAAAAAATAGACCCTTAAGTGGCAAAAATTTAGAAAAATTAGAGTTAGACAACTTGACGTAAAAAATTGAATAAGTTATCTATATTATTTCAAAAATATGTAAGAATATAATCTATACCAAATTGAATGTACTTTCTAAACTACTAGGTTTATTTTTAAAAAAAATCTATTTGGTTAAAATTTGAAATTTCAATGTGCAGTAGTACTTAAATTTCAGGGAAAAAATAAGAAGTAGGTGTCTATCTGACCACCCTAACCACAATAAAATGATAATATTTTTTTATAATATTTTAGATATAAGTAGAGGACTCATGTACAGATGTGATGCATATTTTTTTGTAATTTTTTTCCAACTAAATAATTAATTATGAATTGTTTATTACAACTTTTAAAAAATATAAAAAATGTATGTCTAACCACCTTAACTTGATAAAAAAAATCATGAATTTATTTTTCTTTTTAATCCTATAGTATGCGAAGCATAGAATGTGATACATGTTTCAGATTCAAAAAATGTGATACTGTTTGAAAGCTATAGATGTTTTTCAATCAGCCTATCAATCAGGACTTTAGTCATAATTCAAATAGAAAATGAATAATAATTATTTATTAAATTCAAAGTAAAGTATAATTTATATTGGTGGAGAGCTGAGAATTTTCTTTAAAAACCCTTTTTGTTTCATCAATTTTGGTTATAAAAAAAGTCGTCAGCCACATACCCTACACATACCCATCATATCGCCACTTTTTAGCCCATCATGGTCTTGCACATACCCTTTGGGAAGATTTTTGAGACCATATGAGCCATGGAGTTTTTTTTTGACCTCCCACATCCTTCTTGGAACTATTATAATGTATGTGCAACATTTTTAATAGTATTTTAATTACTTTCAATGCTGGTGAGGCTTAAAATGCCTCAGTGTTGTCACAAATAATTTGTAATTTATTTTGTATCTCATTGCATGTATTATGAGTGCTAAGCATGGAGAGGAAGAACCTGTAGATGTGTCTCATCCACAAGCATGTGATGAAATGAAAAAAAAACCAATGTTAAACATATGAGTGGATATTACAGATTTATGTAAGCATATGAGTGGCTATAGGCTAGCTGTTTCTCAAAATGTCTGGATGGTTGTAGAGGGTTTGAAGTGTTTTGGGTGGTAAAATCATATATCAAATGCATATATATGACTAGTAGTTAAGTGGATAATTACCTAGGGTTAATATTTTTCTCTTGCAAAGTGAATTACAAATGGTAAAAGTGTTTATACACTCAATTAAAATTATGCATGAGAACGCAAACAAATCGTGGATTTTTCTTTTTTTGCAAATAAAAAGTAGAAAGTGGGAAATGTAAGGTGAAATGACATTTTCTAGATGTCATTTTCATTTCCAAATCAAAGGAGCTCAATATGTCAAGTGTCAAGTGTGTCTTCAATATAAACTTTTGCTTTCTCTATAAATATCTATGTTGTTTCATTTGTAAGGGTTCTTAAATTTTGGAGGCAGTAAGGCCCAAGGGGCATTTCTATAGTTAGGATAAATTTTAGAGGGAAAATAGGTTAAGTCTATAATGGTTGTAGTACACAATTGTTAGTCATTTCATCACAATAATATTGTAACTTGATCTATTGTATATACGAATGTCCACTATTTAATGTAGTTGTCTTCAATTTTAGCATGCAATGCTCTTTGGAGTAAATAATCAAGGGTTATCAAATTATTCAATACATATTTGTTGTCATGATATTTTCTTTTGGTTTATTGTTTGCTTGAGGAATAGTGTAAATTATTGCCCAAGAATAACAAGAGTTTTATTTTTTCAAATGGATTGTTAAGTAGAATTATGTTGTAGGCTCATGAGGATCTCACTGTCACAAGATGATAAGTGTTTAATCAAATCATTAGGTTATGTTTTGGTGTTGTGATGTAAAAGTATAGGTTATTATGACTTAGTAGTCCAAAGAAAGAATTGGTCTTTGCTTTAAAATCTCCTGTTCTAGAATTATTCCAAAATTGATAAATGTTTTAAACAATGAACATTTATTTTAAATTTAATTTATTAGATTTTCTTTATATTAATGGAGTTTAAGGAATATAGGGGATATTCTTGTGATTTGTTCATTCATCAGTCCTCTAGAGGCATGTCCATGTAAGTTAGTGGTTCATAGTATGATTCAAATTATAAGGGATCATGCTTGATTTTGATGAAGTTTTAAATATCCTTTATTCATATATATGTGAACTTACCATTCATCTATATTTTAAAGGTATGTAGCTTTTTCTGTAAGATAGATTTATTTTTCTATATAACCTATAATAGGATTAACCTCCTATGTCCTATGGAGCTCGAAGTGTAGAAGGCTAGGTCCAACCTTGCTCATTGGATTTTCGTGTCCTTATTTTGATTATAGACCAAATATTTTTCGTAATCCTTTGCTCCTCAAGATTAGGCATTATATTTTCTCTAAGGAATAAGGGTTGTAAAAAAAGAAACCAATAGTAATTACAATTAATATGAAAGAAAAATAAAGATTATTGAGAAAATAAAATAGAAAAGTAAAAAAATATAATGCATAAGCAAAAGGCCAAAATAAATTATAAAAAATAAAGGTAATAAGTTTGAATTGGAAACTTTGTAAGCTAGGGAAAGACTAGCTTTGTTGAATGACTATTGATGATGTATCTTTCCTTTCTTTTCAATAAAAAAGTTTTCTTATGCATAAAAAAATGAATTGGAAAATAAAACTCAATATATTAGTAAAAAAATTCAAGCATAAAATAAAAAAGAAAGAGAAGTTATATGTTTTTATTAATATCAATTGTTGTGTATTGGGGATAGTTCACTACTTTGCATCATCTCAATTTCATATCCAAAGATATACAAATAGGAAATAAATAAAAAATAAAAAGAGGCTGTGAAATAAAGGAATGTTCATATCTACTTGTGTCATCATGCACAATGAAAAGTGGTTTTGTATCATCCCTATATTAACTATGAACATGAAAAAGGAAAATAAGGTGAAAAGATAGAAAAAAAAATGTGAAATATTTCATAATATGTATAAGGTAAAATATAATAAATCAATAAATTGAGTGTACCCATCATTATCATATAGGTGGTCTAGGTATAATAGATCATAACCATAGGGGTTGGGGTTGTTGGGACTATACAAATCTTATATTTTTCTAGCCTTTACTCATGTTTCCTAGGAAGTTCCCTCATCATAATTTCACAAGTAGTACAAATTGTTATTATTTGTGTGACCAGATCCATCCATGTTCACCAATAATCCCACCAATTTAGCCTTTGATACATGAGCATTCCTCTAGACATCATTGAGGAAGAGTTTCAAACTACTGGCCTATATCAGTAAGATCAGGTCAGGTCATTCTAATAAAAAAGTCATAGCTTCTTAGCTTTTTGATGTTGATGTTGAAATAATTTTCTACATATCAATAGGAAGTGAATCGAGTTACACCGATTAGAGGTCATTGAGAATGCATAATTGATAAGACAATGCTTGTTATTTTATTGATGAAAGTCATCAGCAAGAACAAAGTAGTCAAAGAAAAGTTGCTAGGTCAGGCCGAGCTCTTAACTCACACCAATAAAAATTGTATTGACAAGAGACAAATTTTCTTTCGTTGACAAGACAAAATAAAAACTATCGGGAAGACTTGTGCAATCAAAATGAATCACACAGATCTGGCCAACCATATTGGTTACATTGATAATGAAAATTTTGGGAGGAGTCTTGCCGATCAGTTAGGACAAAGTGAAGCAGTAGATGGAGCTTATAGGAGAGACATGCACAATCAGAGTGAGTTTTTCTATTCTTTCTGATCTCACATATTACACCGACAAAGAATATTTTAGGGAGAGTTTCACCGACCCATACAAAAGAAAGAAGCGATAGATAGACATATCAGAGAGATCAAATGGCATCGAAACATCATGTCATTCTCTTAGCGATGATCTTTGTCATGCCGATGATAATACAAAGGGATCAATATTCTTCGGAGTAACACTGGCCGATGATGGAAAAGGGTTTCTAATGATCCAAAATAATTTTAGATCAAGGCAACTTCACAATGATCTCCCCGAAGTAGTACGTGTTGGAAAACTAGAAAAGGGTCATTTATGTAGCACGGTAGAAGGATCATTCAGTCTTCTTGGGCAAGGAGAATAAATCAAAGGTCACTGCTCATTGAAAAGACATTTGGTTATGTCTTGGCGATCAAATGAGAAAATATAAAAAGAGAGTGGCACCAAGATGATACACGGATCGACCAAGAACCAAAGTAGTCTCATTGATATGATCTTGTCGTTATGACATTTTGAAATTCAAAAAAATTGCTACATTCATTTACAGAGGTAGACATTAATGGCCACATGAATGTGAATTATGTACATATCTTTTGATTAAGAGAGGAAGAAACAAAAGGGATTTTTAGAATTCATGGCAAAAAGGATGAAGGATCAGATGGAAGCCAAAATTTTAGTGCGGGAAAAGATTTACAAGTTCACAAAGTCTCTTTGCAATTGAAATTCCAATTCAATTATGTTATATTGAAAGATGGAAAGATCAAGCTCTAAGAAGACAAAGGGTAGAAAACAACAAGGTGAAAGTAGTCAGCCAAAAGGTAAAAAACAGAGAATTGAAACTAGTGAGGAACCTAAAACAAAGGAGAGGAGACTAAACCAAGACCTCATTGACCAATTGCATGGTTCAGGACCAAAGGCCAAAAGGTACGCATAGTTGAGGGCTGATGCTGAGAGGTTAGAAGATAAATGTGCACAAGTGGGTGATGTATGGACCCCTATCAGGGGATATGAACTTTTTATTTTTCATTATGGTCGAAGAAATAGGTTCGAGCCTATATGCAATCCATGGAATTTCAATTTAGTAAAGCTTGTCGTCCCTAATGTATTCATAAATATTGACCTTGTAAAACTCTTGGAAAAACAATATAAACCTAGTTTGAAAGCCATACATATGTGACCTACAAGGAAAGCCTTTTATACATTTGTCAAAAAATGCTCTTTGTGAAGTGTTCAACCTAGATAACACCTGTGATGAGCCCACAATACATGAGGATTTAGAGAAAGAGTATTGGAGGATGGACACTACTTATAAAGGCTGGAGATTGCCACTACATAGACCCAAAAATGATGTACCACGTTGATTTGTTTGAGCCATACATGAAATATACCTACTTCTTAGTAGGGCAAGTAATGGGAACTGAGGTCCTTGACTTCATGTCTATAAGGCCAATGGTAATTGCTGCAGATGTACAATGTCACAATCCAAGGCCTTTTGATTATGCCTCACAATATATTTGCAAGGAGATTGACTCAACATTAATAGGCATCAAGAACGGTGCTCCTATAATGTATTCAAACACTACTCCCTTTTCATGCATATGGCATTGTATTATGCATAGGAGTTAGGGTTGTGGCCAAAAGAATTGAGAGTAACACAAATTGACAAGGAGGTCAGCTATTGCTAGTGCAGTTGTGGACTGTCGAATATGGGATAGTAGATTTGTGCGTTCTTGTTATGTGCATTTTGAGGAACATTTTATCAAATACTATACAAAATTTTCAATTATCCATGTGATCATTCTTTAACTAATGAAATTAAGAGATTTTTGAGGCTAAAGTATTTCAATGGATCAACAATTGTTGGTCACAATTGAGGTGATTGGTGTTGTTACACCGATGCCACAATGATCATGGTGTATGGATTTGAAGGCACACCTTTAATTCTCCTAGAAACAATACCAAATAGAATTGCATATTTGAAAATTGTTAGACAACTATATTACTCTAGTGTTATGAATTTGAGTTCTTTTAAGAAACAATCATTTATGCCAACTACACTATGTTTTGGAGATTTCACCATCTTGTCTAAGGAGGGATATGATTTTATTTTAAATAAATTATCTCAGTTCAATTTGAAGAAAGCAACACCAAGAAAGGGTTTGACCCTAAAGGTTACATTGATTTTTCTAGAAATAAGGTAAACTTGGGCGGATATGCTCATATACCTTACCCACATGATGACATAATCAGAAATATATGGAAGAGGGGGGAGGAAAAACTAGCCATTGTTGAGGGAAATTGAAGAGGTAGAGATGTTTTCTTCTAGTGATGAAGAACCCTTTGGTGAAAAAAAACCTCATGATCAAATGAACATGATTTCAAAACTAAGGATAGAAGAATATCAACCTCCAAACAAAGAGCAAGAGGTTGAGGAAGTGTCTGATGCAGATGCAAAGCAATTAGCCTATAGGTCTTTTGTTTTCGATGATGAGTTTATCAAGTCTTCTAAATTTAGGTCATTTTTGTATAAGAAAAAGGGGAAAACAATTAGGGAGTCTATTGTAGATATCACTCTTAGCAATGAGGAACAACTATTGAAGACCTTAAAGTTAGATGTGGAGAATGAAATTAAAGACATGACTCTAGAAAAGGGAAGGAGGATGTTAGAAGAATCTGGTGTTATGATATTCCCTAGCTTGAATTTGAATTCAGCTAGATTGTCTTTGACAATTTTTTACACAATAATGGTGCAACACACAAGTTGAGCCCAAAAGGAGTTACAAAAGTGTACATAGGGTCAAAGTAAACCCTAATGAAAATTCTCTCATGATTTTCACTTTGTATCCTCCACATAGGAAATCAGTGAAAATTGAAACATAAAAGGCATTTGGCCATGTGATGACATTAAAGGTTGGAGAAGCTAACCCAGTTGCAACTGTTGATATTGGCATCAATGTTGCCAAATTGAATAAAGCATAAATTCAAATGTTGATCAAAGAAAGGGATATGTACAAAATGAGTAATGAGAAGATTATTAAGGAGAATTATTTTCTAAAGGTCAAGGGTACAAGGTTATTGACTCAGGGATAAAGTTCCCATACAAATGACAAAAGGGAAGAATTAGACATATATGCTTAGGCCAAACTTGATACACTTTCTGCAATATTCAAGAAAATGAATGCTAATTTGATGGTTTGGATGAGAAAGTTTTGGGGAACTCATTCAAAGAGTTATGCTACAAATTAGGAGCACAAAAGGATCAATGACAGAATTCAAGAAAATTTTTAGGAAACACAAAAGAGAGATACTTCTAACAATGAAGTTGTCATTGCTACCAAGGAGATCATGAGAAAGCACAAGGGTTACTATGAAGAACTTCAGGGAGATGCAAAGGGATTTATTGATGCTACAAAGGAAAGGGTGCCGACATTGTTCAAAAGTGATGGAAAGTTAAAAGACAAGATCGAATGGATTGAAGAATGCAGGTTGATGTTACATAAAACATTGGAAGAAACCACAAGCAAGGACTCAACATTGGATGAGGCATGCAAGCAAATGGAAAAGATGGTGATCATGAAGATAATAGCCAAGAACACGTTAGAATATGTTGACACTCATTCAAGACAAGATTATTTGGATCACTTGTCAAAAGTACATTTATGGCTAACTAGAGCCTAATTAATTGTGTTAATTGTTGTTAGATTCAAAAGACATTTATGAAGGGGTGTGTACTCTTTAAAGTATTCATATATATGTTGGACATATAGTGATAGGAGAATATAAGCGAATAGAGAGGAAATAGGAGATATAGTAGAAGCATTTTCAGAATGTTAGTCATATAAGTTACATTGAATGGACCTTTATGCATGTATAAATTTTGGCAGAAATCAATGAAAGATCTCTAATTCTATGTGGTGCAATATTGGTATCTATTGTTTGTTGATCTAAAACAATTACATAATTGTCACCATATTGCTACTTCTATGCTATTTGGAGTTGAATATCCAAGTTGATGTTTCAATTCCATCAAAACACATTTGTTGTTGTTGTTGTGTGGTCAAATTAATTGGTTTCTGTAAAGAATTAAATCCTTTTATTTGACTACAGTAACTTTGGGGTAACAATTAGATCAATAAAGAAGAGTTAGGTAATTGATATGACTATCATGCTGTCTCCAAATTGATGCTATCCTATTATTCAAGATAAGGTTTAACTTACTTGTCAATACACATTTGCTGATATTGTGTGCTAATGTTGATTGGTTCCTTCAAAGAGGGATTAAAAATTATTTTTAAGAGACTACGATAGCTTGGTAGGGTCAATTGGATTAGTAAGAAGAGCTTGTTTGTCACATCCTTGCACATTTGTACAAAGTATAGACAAGTTAAAGTGCCAAACAATTAGAGTTAAAACCAGAATATGCCACTAGTTATACAACTACATTGACTTTGCATGTGCACATACCCAATAAATCATTGTTCCATCTCATTCATATATTATTTATTCAATTTCACATCATAAATTACTATTTGTCACATTAGAAGTAGATTAGTTAGTAGGAATTCATCTATCCTACACCATTTTCTACCATTAATAGATTAGTCAGTTCAACCAAATCATACATTCTTCCAATCTACTTCATTATAAATGTATACCCACCTAGGTTAGCAGAGCCTGAAGTGCAGGGAGTTATCAAACACATAAGTTAACTTTGTTCATTGGTTCAAGAACATTGCAAATCTGATCATAGAGCTTGGCAGCCTCTTAGGATTTGCAACCTGCATTTTTTAGATCCAACAGGGGTCATTGTGAAATATAGGTTAAAACATGCAATATGTTTTGCATAGTGTGTGGTCTAAGGGTTTCCCTATTATATAAAGTTTAGGTTAATAAAAAAATGTTTCAATAACTCCTATTTTTTATAAGACACCCATAACTATACATATGTCTATCTACATTTTAAATAACAATAGAATTAAATGACAATTGTTTGTTGGGTATCAAAAATTATAGATTTCAAGATATGACATGTTTTATAACCTACATTTGACAAGGTATCCAAAACACACCATATTTTGAATCCTCAACCGATGAGACTTTCATCATTATTTTTGAATACCAACAATAATAACATATTTTCCTATTTGAATTGTAAATCGGGATATACATAGATCCTAACCATAGGGTTTGGGGTTGTTGTGAACTATAGGTTAAAACATGCATTGTGTACTCCAAAGGTTTCCCTATTATATAAAGTACAGGTTAATAAAGACCATGTTTTGAAAGCTCCTATTTTTTGTAAGAAATTCATATCTATACATATGTTTATGGGTGATCCCACAATACTGGTTTATAATTTTTGGCCAAACTGGACATTGAACTATTTTTTTTAACTAAATCTTCACTTTTGGGCACCTATAGTGGCTAAACTATGAGGAATTTGAAGATGATGCAAACTAGTGATTTGTGAAATTTTGTGTGTAGATTCAAAATATATTTTTTTCAATTTTTTTGGAATCATATTGCACTTCTTTTTCCATCTCCTTTGAAAGCTAGTTTACCATTTTTAAAGAGTGGAGTTACTAGCTAACACATAACTTTTTTAAATCCATGAAGGATAAAATACTATTTTTTTCAAATTTAGATTTGTAACTACAATAGCTAGTGCATCAAATTGGTTTCATAGCATTTCATTGAATATTTTTTCCTTAATTAAGTTTCAAAGTCAAACTAGTTATAATTTAGACATGATTTAATAGCTAAAACATAACTTTTTTTGTATGTATTGAAATTCAATTTTTTTTTTGTTGGATCAAGGACATCAATATCCAGTGCATAGATATTTTTTTGATAATTTTCTATTTTCCACATGTGAAGAATAGAGAGCTTGATTTTCTATGAAAAACCTACATTCACAAGAAATAAAAAAATATATAATAATCAAATTAAATTTATTTAAAATTATACTTTTTGGGAAGCTTATAATAAGGAATACATGCTTATAATTTTTTTTTAAATGAATTCATTTGATACCCCAATAGGTAAATCAAAAGTAATTTTTTATTAGAATTTTGATAGGTGTAAAGGAGACTCCGTTATAGGTATGGTTTAAAACTAGCAGGGTTTTATCCAAGGGGGTTTGATCTAAGGTGGTTTCATCAAACCCTCTTCAATTGGAATCCTTTAAATGAAAATTTTCAAGGCTTAAATCATTGTATTTTCTAAAAATATGTGATATAAAAAAAAATCAAGATCTCCGAAAAAGTGTAAACCACTATTGTGGGATCACCTCTATCCACATTTGAAATAACAAAATTTGACATTTGTATGTTGAGTATTAGAAATTGTAAGTTTCAAAACAAGGTGTGTTCATTAGGATGTTCTTAGGTTTTGCAGCACATAAAGATTTCAAAGTTTATCAGATGGATGTGAAGTATGCATTTTTGAATGGTGAATTGGAAGAAGAGATATACATTAAACAACTAGAAGGTTTTTAGTTGTCAAAAGATGCAAGAATGGTCTACAAATTGAAGAAAGTATTGTATGGACTAAAGAAAGCTACTAGAGCTTGGTATGCAAGGTTAGAAAAATATTTGTTGCAACAAGGATTCAAAAAAGGTACTGCAAATAGTAATTTGTATTTCAATGTTAAAGGAGAATAAATATTGATTTTGGTAGTGTATATTGATGATATAATATTTGAAGGAAATGAAGGTATTTGCAAGAAGTTTTTAGAAGAGATGTAGAAAGACTTTGAGATGTTAATGTGAGATGAATTTCTTCCTTGGTTTGTATATTTGTCAATTAAATAAGGGTATGTTCATATCATAGTCAAAGTATATCAAGAAAATGTTGAAGAAGTTTGGAATGGATGACTACAAACCCTGAGTATGTAACCCTATGGTTACTAGTTGTAATTTGAGCAAGAATGATGAATCTCCTAAGACAAATTAGAGAAAGTACAAATCAATGATTGGTGTACTATTATACCTTCTACTAGATCGAATATCACACATTCAATTTTTCTTATAGTTAGATTTCAAGAAGATTCCAAAGCATCTTATGTTGTAGCAATAAAGAGGATATTCAAATACTTGAAATGAACTCTAGAATATGGTTTGTGGTATCCTAAGGATATTGACTTCTCTTTGAGTGCATATATAAATGTAGATTGGGTTGGATATGTAAATGATAGGAAAAGTAGAAGTGGTGGTGCTTTATTTCTTGGAAGTAGATTGGTTTCATGGTTGAGTAAGAAGCAAGATTCAATGTTATTATCTACTACAAAAGAAAAATATATTGTAACAACATCATGTTGTACATAGGTGTTGTGGATGAAGGAAAAATTGAAGGATATCAAAGTTTCATATGATGAACCCATTCCTATCTTATGTGACAATAAAATTGTAATCAATATTTTAAAAGAACTTGGTAATGCATTTAGGAACAAAACATATCTCAATCTAATATCACTTCTTGAGAGAGAAAGTTGCAGAGAATGAGGTGAAGTTGAAGTATGTGCCTACTAAGGATCGGGTTGCTGATATTTTTACAAAGGATCTTCCAAAAGATACTTTTGAGTATCTCTAGGATAAGTTAGGGGTTACTGTCCCTCCTACTTTCAACTAGATGCATAAGTGTGTGCATCTATCTGAGAAGTATTTCAAAATATACTTCATTATGGATTGATATTGAAGGATACCTCTTAGGGGAGAGTGCCTATAGTAACTTGGTTACTGGTTGGTGGAGTCAAATGGAGCATATTTTGTGCCCCTAAGGGGGAGTGTGCAAAAAAGTGCAATGAAAAGATGTGTAGAAAAGGTGTGAAGAAAAGAGACTGTAGTGAAAGAAAAGGAGTTGTTTGATGGTGATGTCCTTTGAAGCATTTCAAAAGGGAGTAAGAGAAAAAGATGTAGAGCAATGGAAAGATTAATTTTTTCCTTTGAATATTGTCAAGGGGGGAGAGTAAAAGTGATCAATGTAAAAGAATCAAGATGCAAGCATGAGAAAGAGGAAGTTTTTGATGTCCATGGCCCTTTTCCATTGATGTCAAAGGGGGAGAGAGATTCTAAAAAACATGTTTATAGATGTATGGGAGAGAGATTTTGAAAAATAAAGGAACAAAGGGGGTGAGAGAGAATCTAAAAGAACATGGAAAAGGAGAGTTATTTAGAATGTAGGTGTTGCAGGAGAAGAAGTTTGAAGAGAAAGTATGAAGTGTAAAGAGTTGTCTCGGTCAAGGGGAGTACTGCTTGTTGTAGTATTGTTGTCAGTTGCTTTTATTATTGATAATTTTTAGAATGCAGGTGTTTCTATCAATAAAAAAGGGGGGAGATTGTTAGAAGTTTGGAGATGTTGGAAGGTTGAGTTGTTTGAGAGTTACTTGGGTGTTTTCATTGATTTCAACCCCTTCCATTGATGTAGACCCCTTGTATGAAGAGAGTGTTGGAGTTTTTTTGGTGTTGTCATTGATGACTTACTTCAATATAGCTGTAGAAACTTTGTTGGTCTCACTTGTGTTGGGGGAGATTATTGATAAGTGGAGATTGTTGGATGTGTTGTTAGTTGATGAGAGGTATTGTAGATTCTATAGATGTGTTGTAGAGATGCTAGTATTAAATTTTTGATGAATTTGGTTAATTTGGTTTCCAAGTGATTTTGAGAAAATTTGAATAGAAGAGAATTTAGTGTGACAAAGTAGTGTTTTGTGTTTTTCTCCACATTTCTTCATGGTTGAAGATATGTTTATGATGTTTGGAAGTGATAATCATAAGTGTTCAAAGATATCTATATTTTCAAGTTCTAGATCATACTATAGTGGAAGATGTGTTTGAAAATATGTTTGTTTGGTGAAACAAGGTGTTTGGGAGAAATAAGAATTCTCCACTTCTCTTTTTAGTGAAAGTCCCAGTGTTGTGGATCTAGGAACATGCTTATATTGTCTACACCTGTCATCTTTTGAAGTTTCAGGTGCTAAGGTATTCCATAAGGTTTTTAGGTGTGTTGGATGTTTGTGCTAGTATGTTTGGTTACACAGAATGAAAGTGTTCTTGAGTTTCAGATAGTTGCAGTAGTGTGGTGAATATTCTGATAATGTGGGATATTCAAAGATGTTTTGGAGTGTTTTTGTATGGTCCACAAGGTGTTTTCAGACCTAGAGAGGCATGTTTGGAATCAATTGTTAGTGTTAGTGTAGGTTTGGTTGACCTAGAATGCTAGCACTAATTATGGATGATGATTATTGTTTTCAAGAAAATGTTGATAAGAATTTTGGTGTAGATTTAGGCCCTAGTTAAGTAGTGGTGCGGTCTATATTTACTTCTTTCCTTGGTGGAACTGTGTGGTGTAGAACTATTTGGTGTTGCATGTTTGAGGTGCGTACTTTTTCATAAGCCTGATTTAACTGAGATTGTTTTAGGTCGTGGAGGATATAAATGCAAAGTGAGTTGTTGGATATATTATGTGTAGATCATGTGTGATGTAAAGAATGTGAATGTGATCAAGTGCAAAGATCTAAGTGTGAGCTTTAATGCCTATGAATTCCATATGTAGAGAGCATAAGGTGTCTACATTTTAGTCTATTTGTCAAGTTGTTTGTGCTTTAGTGGAACTATACCTTTGGCATGAGAGAGATGCATTGTTAGTAGTTCAAATTAGTAGTGATCCACCCCTTCTTATTTCTTCTATTTTTTAGGTAGTGAGTCCATTAGCAGTGAGCCCTTCTTCATTTTTCTAAGCAGTGAGCCCTTAGTAGTGAGTGTTATTGTATTTGGTGTTGCAATTCATATATTAGTGAGCTATTCCTCAATGTGATTTTTCTCTTAGATTTTCCATGTAAATCTAGTGTTCTTATGTGTTTGCATTATTTCTTTACATGTTTGCAATATGTTAATGCATATTAAGGGTTTAATGGTTGTTAAGGGTTTGATAAGATATTGAGGGATTGAATGTTTTAAAGTATACTACTAATTCACCCCCCTCTCAGTTGTCCTATGTATCTAACATAGCTTCCATCTCTAAAACTGTTACACACTTCAAATGTATCATGAATGTATTGTGCCCTCAGCACACATGCCCCATTCGGAACAGGGACCCTCTTCTTCTTTTTCCTTGATAGGTCATTTTTTGTCGCTACCTCATTTTAGTGTCCTCGGTGGTCAACATATCTCCAAAGTCTTATCTTGAGTTGATTGTGTTTCGCCCCCTTCAATTTTGTCAAGTTCTAGTGTGTTGCAGGGTCTCCTTGGCAGTTTGCCTCTGACCAGCGGCCTTGAAGCTTGGCAGGCCTACCCCGCCGGGTTTCCCTCTTGTGACCACCGTTCCGAACGGCGGAAGGCTTCCACCTTCTTGGGCCCCGGGTCCTGGATCCCTGTTTTCCGTTCGGTGAAACTCGCAATATTTCTCGGCTACATTCGCCCCTTCCGGGCCCCGGGTCCTAGATCCCTATTTTCTGTTCGGTGAAACTCACAATATTTCTTGGCTGCTTTCGCCTCTTTTGGGCCCAAACCACCACACTTCCTCCCCCAGAACTCCGTGCGGAGTTTTCCATTCCCTGTGGCAAAATTGCTGACGGAACTCCGCCCTCTGGGCCCTAAGTTCCCCTTCCCCGCAGGTGATTTCTAAACAAAATGTTCCTAACGACAAAACTTTGCCGGAGCCCACCCTTCGGGCCCCGATGTCCCCTTGGCCATTGGTACATGAAATGAATTTCAAACGACCGTCATCCCGCATCCTTCCGGTCCCTGGACCCTAGAACTCCCGCCGCCGTCTGCGAATTCAAATCCACCAACCATATGCTATGTCGTACTTGCATTTAATGAAGCCATTAATGGTGGTGGGAGTGTAAATATCTTTAGCAACCTGTCATTCTCACTTGTCAAGTTTGCAGAGAAGGATCAAAGTGCTTGTCAGAGGATCACTATCTTCGTCATTCGTCGCCCTCGTGCCCATTGCCATCACTTGCCGACCACTAGTGGATTTCACGCTTTGTCACACTGAGTTTCTGAGGTAGGTTTTCCATCCACCCTCTCGAGCAATTTTTCATGATTTTAAAGCTTAAAGTGATGAACAACACGGGCTAAAAGGACTTTTCATTGATAAAACATGACGAAACTCACAAAACCCTCATCTTCAAAATTCGAAAAACCTCTGCAATGCCCTCATGATTGATCTAGAAGTTAGCCCACACGCGACTGTTCCTCATAGAAGGCATTCGCAGCATCCAGGCCCGAGCCTCTTCTTCGCCAGAAAATTTTATCAAATTCAACATCCTTTTCAAAATGGCCATGACATCTCCCGGGCCCAGATCCTCAGGTGTCTGCAGGCGGTTCGCCGTCTGACATTTCAAACTTGAACTCTGAGAATCGATCTCCATTTTGGCCTCCCAGGCCTGCACCCACGGACTTTTGGGTCCGGGATTCTGCCCAGCTCGTGTCGTTCTTGAACAATGAATGAACCCCATCCGCCTGAGTCTCGGAGCCTGCCTAGCAAATCGTCGTTTGGTGTTGACAATTATCGGCTGCCCGCCAAGCACCCAGGTCCTGACCCGTGGACTTCCGTGGCCAAAACTCCATGCGGTTTTTGCCATTCCCAAATGGCAGAGTCACCCTGTCCACCCGAGATCCGGACCCCGAGCCTCCCTTTTCTATTAGTTCCAAAGTGCAAGCCTACCTTCTGGCATTTCTCTGGGTCCCAGTCCATAGAATTCTGTCCATGGACCTTCGTGGAGTCTTCGCTATATTGAACGACGAACATGCAACATCCTCCCACCTCTCGAGTCTTGACCTCCCCTTTTGCCGCAATGGTTCCAAACATTAGACTTTGGCGTCCTCCATCACATCGGGCTCCGTCGTCTAGGACTCCATCCCATCTCCATCGTCTGGGACTCTTTCCCATCTCTGCCGTTCCAAAAAGAGAAAATTGTGCCCGCCCTTTCAAGCTTCGGGCTCCACCTCCCTGCTCGCCGTGGAAACTCAAAAAAAGAAAATTTGACATCCAACCTAAAGTGTCGGGTACAGTCCTCCAGGCCACCACCCCGTTGGGACATCCTTTCGACAATCATCATCCCGAACGACGAAGGCATGACACCTTCCTGGCTCCTCAAGCCCGAACACTTTAATTTTTTAAAATTGCAAGTTGCCCTTGGACCCTCCAGGTCTCGGACACCGGAGTTCCACCCCCAGAACTCTGTTTCTACTCGGCCATTCCAAACGACTAACCCTAGATGACTTTCCAGCCCTGTGCCTCTAGATGCTCTTAAATTGATCCAAATAACCTCAAATTTGAAATTTGATCTCGACCCACGTGCTCAAATTCGACCCTCTTCGCTATGAGCCTTTCAAACCATCAAAATTTAGTCAGGAGAAATCTCCCAAATTGCATTAGCCCGTTTGCCTTTTTAAAACAACATTCCTGCTAGGCAAGTCTGAGCCTTCAGGCCCGGATTGCCCGAAATCCCTCATCTGAAAGCCTAATGAAATATAGAAGAAAAGGTATGATTTTATGAATGATAAAATGTCTAAAGTTAATTTCGTCTATGGGATTTCGACTAATGCCAAATATTTCATGATCAGTTGCACTGACTATGTCTTTGCTCACAGGATATATGGAATGAACTGCAGGACCCTCGGGGGCTGCCGCATAAAAGACAAAGGAAATAAATCGAGTAAAACTCCTTGCGGAAAAGAGGACAAGGACGAGATGAAGTTCTAGTTCTAGGGTGAACCTCTACGATAAAAAATCACCATGGACTAGAAAGAAATAACAAACACCAATATCGGGCAAGTTGATATTCATGAGTTTACACAAATGGTCAGAATCAACCCGACAACCAAGAATGCAAGGCTGATCAGGCAAAGCAGAATAGGAAAAGATGTGGGCTTCCCCCCATCTCTCATTGCCCCTGAGCTAGTCATGGCTTGTCGGCAGGCATATTAAACTGAGACAAGGACCATCGTCGACAGGGATGGTAATATCCTAGCAGATATGTCAAATGAGGGTATTACAAGGACCTTCTACATTCCTACCTTCGTCGAGATGGAGACGCCTACCATAGAAGAGTGCAAAGTAGCATGGGATGACCACCCGACTAGATGCAAGAAGTTGATAAATCAACACTGGCTCAAAGAGAAACGGGGCAACGCTGCGAAGGTTCCTCACGAGCTCTTCCGTAGTGATTTTCATGAAGATTACTATGACTTAGTCACTATGCTAAGTAGGGTGATGGGTATTCCTATTGTTGTGTTCTTTAAGGAGTGGATGGTGTAATTCATTGAACAAATCCTCTATGGGAATGAGGACATCACCACAAAATCCGTGTTCTACTGGGGAGGCATAATAAGCGACCGCTTTCATGAGCAGTTCATCACTGTCAAGAAAAGTTCAAAGTTCTACATGACCTCGTATCTCGTCTACTCCTTGGGAGACCAGAGGCAATACAACGGGTTGTTTGTGGCACCCGATGAGGAGCAGGGTTGAAAATTAAAGGTCTATGACAGGTACCCCTAGCTCCAGTACCAAAATTTCAAGGAGTATTGCAGGGTAAATGACACCTTCATTGGTCATGTCATCTGACTGCTTGGAGGGGATTTTGAGAGAAGAGTCTCTCATAGTGCACGGGCATTTTTGAAGCAATACGCCTTCCTGTTCCTTCAGTTGCCTAAGCTTACTTACATTCGTGCCTAGGGCTTCATAGAGAGACCAAATAGACTGCCCAGGTACCCTAACGACCAGATCGTCCTATTGGAACATTCTCTGCAGCTCCAGCACATACAATCAGTCTTTAGAGGAAAACACTTGACAGGAATCTCCTATCCCTTGACCCTTGGTCAGGCCATGTACAAATTGCAAACTTCCCAGTGCGCTGGGAATTCAGAAAAGGATCTAGTGGAATACCACTTCCAATTGCACACTCATCGCCCACGGATGGACCTGTATGGGCATGTAAGGAAAGCACTGGGGCCAGAGTACGCCCATTTACACAATGTCAAGGATTTCTAGGCCAATTGTAAGGATGACAAGGAAGCGTGTGCAAGGAATTACGTGCAGATGATTGTGTGATTCATAAGAAGGGTGCAACCATTCCCCATACCCGATCAGGTTGAGGAGGACGAAGGCACCGTGATGGACCCCAGATACCCCACAATCGCCAACTTGCCGATACCAACAATAGACTGGGATGAACAGGAGTTCAATGACCTCAATATTATAACCAAGCCAATCTTGGCCTGTACCAAGGAGTGGGTTGATGGAAAGGTAGCCCGACTAAAACAACAGGGGGTGATCTTGACATATGAAGGGTTCAAAAGCGATCTAAGTGCCATGGAGGAGGCTACTACCACAACTTCGACGGGCGGGACATCCAAGTCCCCTCCGATCACTAGATCTAGGAAGATGAAGGAAACAATGATAGAGCACTCTTCGGATCCCATGGTTTACATAAGGAAAGAAACAGGAGGCTCACCTTCCAAAAGGATCAAGCAAATAGGGGGCAACACAGAACAACCCGTAATCCAAGAGAAAGAAGCAAAAGGTACACCAATTAAAACCTCTTTTGGCTCTCCCTGTGATGACTGCCCCATCATCTACCTCCCTAGGCATGGTCACCACATCCCCACCGGTGGTGGACATCTCTATCCATCTTGCAACTTCAGCTCCGACCGAGCCTATAATACTAATTGATTCTTCCTCTATCGTAACTAATCCTCCTTCCTCCAATGCAATGTCACCTACCAGATACATCCCATTAGCTACTATAGTGGTACCAATACCTGTTTCTGCCCTGCCTGAGGCCTTCTTGAAGCATATGCAGAGTCTCCCCTCTAAGCTCTTCCAGATCCTTATGGACCCCACTCTTCAGGCTGCCCTAGTGCAGGTCCTTACTACTGCCAAACCTTCACAGCCTCCGACAGAACCACCGGCTATGAAGGCCACCATGTTCATCTCTGAGGAGTGGGAGAGACGGGAGCAAGAAGCCTCAAGGTCATTTGAGGAGGAATCTGGTGAATACCACGAGCACCCAGAGTATGAACAGTAGACAATCGATAGGGTGGCCTATGAGGAAGAAGGAATAGGCTCTTCTGAGAGTGGGGATGAGGAGGAAGATGCCGGTGGTAGGGTCATCGTGCAGGCCTTTGATGATGATCTTGAGGAAGAAATGGCCCGAGTGCTGAAGGGTACTGAAGAAGAGGCAGAAAGTTCACCTCTTGGAGAAGAAGGACAACAACAAGAGGACAATCTAGGAGAAGATAAACTTGAGGGTAAGGCTCAAGCTATCAAGAGCATCAAAATTGAGAAGCTCAAGGAGCACGTGCACGAGGTTGATCAAACTAAGGAAAAGAAGGGGGAGGAAATAGAGAAAGAAGAAAGTCCTCGACAACAATTTTCTACCAAGCCTCAAAATCAAGCGCCTTGTGTTCGTCCAAGACTTCGACAAGGAGGAAGAAGATACTGCTAAAATGGAAGAAAGGGCCCCTTGGGATAAGGAAATAAAGTTCTTGGTCGAGGAGGGTGAGGGTGATCATGAATCACCTAGGGAAAGGTTTGCTATGCCTAAATGGCTAGAAAGACAGCTTAAAAAGGAAACTCTTGTACTTAAGGACCCAAGAGCGAGACTGGAGGCTATTTTAGCCCAAGCATAGATCACGACTCGAAAAGAGAAGAAGCCTAGGATCAAATCCAAGGTAACAATGGATGCTTCTGGGTCTCGAGTTGTGCAGATAGCAACGCCTGTGGTAGGCTAGGCTGGTGTAAGCTACATCTCCACCCTTGATTTAGGAACTGCTACCAGGGAGCAGAAAGTGGGGCATCTTAAGGAATCAGTGGCTATGGTGGTGCACCTAATAAAACAAGACAAGATTTCAAAGGATGAGCTCAAAGCACAAGTGGCCACCTTGACGGATTACATCCAACAGTGGTCCTCAATTGATGACCTGCCCACCACATCCGCAGCTCCACCCCAACTATTGTCGAAAGAACAAATTGACAAGCTGGAGAGAAGAAAGAACTTGGCAAGACTACAGAGAGCTGGTTTTGACAGGTCTTGTACATCGAGAACAAGGGAATTAGCTGGGCTGTTCAAACAGCTAGCAAGTTCTTGGATCTGCAGTAGTCTTTAGAAAGCACGAGGAAGCTCTGCACCGACTTCCCTGCAACAGATGACTCCACCTTTCTAAAGATCGAAGCCATCTTCCAGTTACCAAAGGTTGCATGGGAAAAGGAACTTGCATTCAAAATGGACGATCACTGGCTAATGGATGTGTGGAGGCAGGATTTTGACAACAGGAAAGAAAGGCTGGAACAGATAATGAGTAAGGTGGATCCAGACATCAAATTGGTTAAGGAAGTTAGGGCAGAATGTGCTCATTATCTCAAGCTGATGACGAAGTATGACATGCCCGCAGTACAGATGGATCCGAAAAAGGTAAAACCTTACTTTCAAAAGAAGATGGAGGATGGGATGTCTAGTTAGATAATAGTGGAGTTCATGATTTTTTTCACTCATGCCTTCGACCAATCAGAACTGTTCAAATATCAACACGCAAAATATGATGAGGACTAGAAGAAGCTAGAAGATAATACCAAAGAATGGAGCTATCAAATGCTGTGATATGAGATCATTGGGATATACAAGCTCTAATCATTCATTCTAAAATTCATGGAATATACAGCTTCAAAGAAGCAAGAGGACAACCCTGTTATCAATAAAGAGCTCCCAAAGGAGTAGCTACAATAGAGGAGCAATCAACAAAAGACAAAAATGCTATAGTGTTGTCACTAAAGGACAAAATAGGGAAGGAGACAAAATATAATTTTAAATTGTAATATATTGGGGGTTTGTGAAACCCTATTTTGTAATGAATCTTGGCCACATAATGAGAATTAATCTTGGCCATTTATTTGACCTTATGGGCACTATAAATAGGGGTCTCCTCTCATTTGCAAAGAGAGTTAAGTTGTTGTAAAGACATGCTGCTGAAATTTCTAATGAAAATACATTGACTTGGTGCATTTTTTGATTTCTTCACATGTTTCATGGTTCAATCTGCATTGTTAGATGCTTCACTTAGATTTATATTGCTAATTTATTTAGTTGTGTTCCTGATTTGATAGATTGTAGAAATGTTGTTCTGTAGTTGTGAAAATTCCTACTGTGTAGATGCCTTCTTAGTCCATACTTTTTGTTGTTTGCTGCTGGTAGATGGCTGTGTAAAGTTAGTCTGGGCTTAAATTCAAAGTTGTGCCACACTCTTATCTTTGTTCATGCATGTATATGGTGAATGAAAGGTGAAATATTTGTAGACCTTAGAAGATAGCAGAAATTTCATGAGACTGTGAGATTTCTGGTTAAGTGAAATATTATTTCCAGGAAGCTTTCCATTGCAGGAACTCCATGATTATTGTTAACAGTTAGTTGCAGATCCAGGAACTTTCCATCTTCCCTGCTCTTTTTTCCTTTCTTTTAGAAATAGCCTATACTAAGGTTCATTGAACATTGTAAAGCCAAAATTGAAGAAAACATCGAAGTCTTGGATTACTGTCCAAACCTACAACAAAGTGAAACTTGACCTCCATCTCAAAAACTTCATATTTGAAGATCCACCTCAAATCCAACTATGTAATTTTGCCCTATGATTACTAGAAAAATCATATCAACATCAACTGAGGAGTTCCATGCAAGTAATGACTTGACACCCGAGAGACCTTGTGGAGATTTTTGGCCACTTGTAGTTGGAGATTTCCTTTCAAGAGAGGTAGTGCTCCTACGCATTGCCTGTGTTGAGAAGGTGTGCCCAAAACACCCATCAATAGAACTGGCACTAGAAGGAGGTCCTTAGGAAGCTGGATCGAATCAGATCGTTCTCCTCGGAAAGATTTCAAAGAGTTTTACAGTCGACACCAATTAAGGGAGAACTCCAGGAGTTGCAGCCTCCTACAAGGGAAAAAAAAATAAGTGAAGTAGCGCTATTTCTTCCTCTTCCTCCATTCCACCCACTTCCCTTCCACCTTTTCCCTCATTCAGCTTATGTTCATCTTCCACCCGACCACTCGAAATTGCACTTTCACTCCCCATCTCTGACAGCTAGGGAATTGCTTCTCTCTCGACCCTTCCAGCCCAAGGTACAATCCAAACAACCGCAGCTCAGGTGCAGTCCCAGACTACTATTCTATTGCAAGTGCAATCCCAGATTGTTGTCCCTCAACAACGGGTGTCACGCCCGCCTCCCTCCATGGCTTGGTTGGCACAAAATCCTTCGCCGATACACTTTGCCGCCTATCATGATATTCCCAAGAAACCGAAAGAATTTTTTTTGAAGTTCAATCCTCACGACGCACAAAGAACAGCTAAAGAACATATCAAAATATTTGAGACAACAATTACCGAAATGCAGGTTGATCATGAGGATGTTGCATGCCACCTTTTTCCACATTCGTTGGGTGAAGAAACTTTTTATTGGTACATCAATCTGCCGAGGGAATCTGTCATCTCATGGAACCTAATGAAGAATGCTTTCCTACAAAAATATAAGATCTCGATCAGCCCCTCAGAGTTATATAGGAAGTTTATGTCCGTCAGGAGGGAAGTCAACGAACCCATTGGATCCTTTAATGACCATTTTCATTGTGCCTTCACAAGGCTTTAGGACCCATACCTCCATAATGATGCTGCGACCCTCCCGGTCTATTATGTGATGTTAGACAACCTCACATCAGCCCTGGAAAAAAGGATGTGTTCACCAGCTGCCTCATTAGTGATGACCTATACAAAGGCTGTTATTGCCAATGCAGATTTGGGGTAGAATATCTCTGGCTCGTTGCCCTCTTTGGGAGTAGCTCACCCGATGTAGATTCAAGGGCTTAATTAGGCATTCGCTCATCAAACCCCTCTTATGAACCTCCTGTGCCTTCCTATTTACAACATCAACCACAACACAACTATCCTCAGGCTACCCCACAACAACAAGGGTATTCTCAGCAGCCCTAGGTGCCATTGTACCTACCAGGGCCAAAATTTCCTCCAGCTCATCAAAATCAGCTAGTGACCCCGCCCATCTTTCTCCAAAATCTGGTGTCACAGCCGAGCAACACTACTAAGAAGGACAAACTAGAAGAATTGACAGAGATGATAAAGAAAATGTCCACAGAGATGATGCACTTAAAAAATTAGAATAATCAGTTACAGGCATCCCAGCATAACTTCCAGGCCAATCTTAATTGGGATAACCGAGACAATAGGGACAATAGGGACAATCAAGAAGCAAGCACCTCTGGACAGAATTATGATAGGGGACAAATTTTGAATCAAAATTTCAAAAGGAGACCTTCTCAGAGGCACAACCGCACGTGGAATACAAAGCCCAATAATGGAGGCGTCCCTACCCCTCTTGATCAACCAAACAATAATGAAAGAGCAGCTAGTGGGGTGTACCTCGCCGAGGCAGCCTTGTCTCGATGGTGCCAAATTCACAAAACCAACAAACATTCTGAATTGGATTGCCCTAAATTCCAAATAGTTGCAGAAATCTTCCAAATTGAAGTCCAAAATGTTGCTGATAGTACTGGTTGCCGAGACATCGTTCTATCCGAGCCTTATGACTCCTCCTGTCTTGTGGTCAACCAGGCACCATTGCCATGAGGTGACCATAATTAGCCCGAAGTTGAGCCTACCCCGGTTAAAAGCGAAGAAGTGAAGGAGGTAAGTAACGATCAAATTTTGGCTCAGCTTTTTGATTCAGTAGATAATTGCCCAGTAGATGAGGAAGAACCGTATGTAGATGAAATTCATATGTTTCATCAAAGATCCACTCCCTACTTCCTTAGAAATAGGCAGGCTGGTGGACCCTTTACAACCTCCACTCCTCCAAATAATTTTACCACCCCGTCTAACCCCAATGCCAACAATAATCCTGGGCCTCCCCATATACCCACCCAATATCTCAACAAGGATGAGCCTCTAAATCAGGCACAAAATCAGCCTCAAGGCCAACCCCAAAATTAGTCTAGTCAAAGAAAGGTTCAACCTCCTAGCTCTACAATAGGTCAAGCCTTTGGTTCGAAAATTGAGCAAATGGGTGAATACGTGGTAGAAGAGTTCAAAAAGGTAAAAAACAGTTTGTCTGCCTTTGAACTACTTAGAGTCTTTGTCGTAAGGCATGCCTTTCTTTAGGGTCCTTATTGGAACCCCATCCTCTAGCACAACGCAAGAAACATCAGCTAAGAGAGTTACCTTTGAAGAGACTAGGCAAGAACCTGTGATACAGGATAATACCGGGAAGAAGGACGTTCCTTTAAATTAATCTACAGGTAAGCAACTGGAAAAGGAACTAGAGCATGGAGTAATAGGTAGATTTCCAAGGACCAGTAGTTTAGGCCGACCAGGATAAAGTTGGTGATAAGAACAAGGTTCAAGTTGCTCACGTAGACATGCGTTCGGGCATCTTCCAAGGAAGACTGGAAACTCCCCCTTTCCTTACCACCATTCAGATATTTGGAAAAAACTTGCATAATTGTCTGCTTGATTCAGGAGCATCTGCCAATGTCATGCCCCTGGTAGTATGTAAGGCTCTCAGAATTACTCCCATGCCTTCAAGAAGGAAAGTGACTCAGCTGGACAAAACGAAGATCAACATTGTGGGAGAAATGAATCGGATCTTGATGCAAATCGCTATAGACCCGAGGATACATGTCATTGATATTCAAGTGGCTGAAATTCCCGATGCATATGGGATCATCCTGGGGAGAGAATTCACCAAAACATTGAATGGATATGCTGCCACAGACCATTCTCACATGTGGCTACCATGGAAAGGGCTTCCAAATCAAATCCGTGTAGATCGTGAGCCCCGTATAAAATATATGATCACAGTGTACAACCTAAATGAGGTGTTGTTTATTGAGACAAAATTGGGAAATTATTGTCCCTTGGCCTGCCAAGACGAATTCGAACCTCAAGAAGAGTATGCCGCAGAAGTGCTCTTAGTGTAGTGTAGCCCTCCAATTGGCTTTACACAAGTACCTCCGAGTACAAAAATACTGGTAGAATCAGATGATAAAGCCGGCGAAGGCGACAACTGGGGACTACTCAGTGGTTTCCAGGAATTCATCGAAAAAGTGCACTAGGGACCAACTCAGCTTGGGCGCCTGAATGAATTTCCAGAATCTCTTGCTGCCAAATTGGTGTAGGATTCACAATACCACCCATTCTGAATTTGATTGCTGCTTATGTCAAACAGTAGTGGAGCATGTTAAAAAATCAGCTGTCCCTCAGAAGGAAACGCCAAATGAGGCGTTGAAAAAACCACCTGCTGATCAACACACTAAGCTAAAGGGTTCCCCTAAAATTATGGAGGCAACAACCCAACCAAGATGAAGCAAGAGCTTAGTTGGGCTCAAAGTCAAAAAACTTTCCAAATTTTGGACGCTCCAATTTGATGGGTCCAAGTCAAAACAAGGAGCTGGTGTCGGGTTCGAACTCATCAGCCCAATAGGTAAGACCTTTCTTGCCACCCACAAATTACAGTTTTAATGCACTAATAACGTAGTGGAATATGAGGCATTAATCCATGGCCTTCTTATGGCTTTGAAGAAAAATGTCAAAATGATGCAAGTTTTTGGGGATTCTGAACTCGTAGTTAAACAAGTTAGGAAATTGTATTCCTACCATGATAGAAGACTTGCAAACTATAGGCATAGGGTTTGGGATCTCTTAGAAGGTTTAGATGCATTCAATATACAATTGATCTCTCGTGCTCAGAATCATACAGTTGATGCCTTGGCTCAAGTAGCCAATACCTTGCAACCCCTCTCTTTGTTCGGGCTTAAGAAATTTATAGTTGAGTTGACATCTACGCCGTCTATCCTGAATAATGTTACTCACTTTCAGGTCTTCAATGATGACAAACACATCCTTGAATTCATCACGAGTTTTGATGTCTTCACAACCTAGATAATTGATGAAGCCGATCTTTTGGAGGTCGAGTTGGATATAGAGGGGGTTATTAACCTAAAAACCAACATGATTCCCAGAGGTATGGTTCAACTAGAATGCATATTTGATTTGGACCAGATCAGAGAGCAGAATCAGAAAATGAACAAAGAAACCATAAGCCACCAGTGCGATGCTCACAACCTCGAAACAGTCGAGGAGATTAAGAATGTTTTTATTGGCAAAGTATGCACGCCCAAGGAAAAGAGGGGAATCCTTGATGCTTTGCAGAAGTATCCTGATGTGGTGGCATGGAGTTACAAGGATTTAAAGACATATGACACCTCCATCATCACACACACCATCCCTCTCAAGACGGAAGTGAGGCCATTCCGCCAGCAACAGCTTCCTATTAACGCCTTATTGAAGCCCATCATTTACAAAGAGGTGCAGAAGTTGCTTTTGGAAAGAATTATCTTTCCAGTCAGGCATTCTACATGGGTGGCCAACTTGTTCCCGGTCAGAAAAAAGAATGGGGAGATTATATTGTGTGTAGACTTCCGCAATTTGAATCGAGCTTTGAAGAAGGACAACTATCTAGTGCTTTCATTAGATGAGGTGTTGCAGATCGTCAATGGCTCCCAAATGATGTCTTTCCTCGATGGGTACTCCGGGTACAACCAGGTGATGGTACAGTATGAAGACCGTCATAAAACAACGTTCACCACTAAGTGGGGGACATTTGCTTACAAAAGAATGTATTTTGGGCTCATCAACACTGGCGCCACCTTCCAACTCGCCATGGATATCGCCTTCAAAGATCTGATTGGTAAGTTCATAATCATCTACATGGATGATTTAACTATGTTTTCTAAAAGGCAGAGTGATCACGTTTCTGATCTATGCAAGGTGTTTCAGAGGTGCAAGGATTTTGGAGTTTCCCTTAACCCCAAGAAGTGCATTTTTGGTGTGACTGAAGGTAGATTGCTTGGACACATAAGTTTAGAACAGGGAATCTCTATAGACCCTGAACGTATCCAGTCCTTGCTGAAAATCCCACCACCAGGCAACAAGAAGGAATTAAAATCCTTCTTTGGAAAGATCAACTTTGTCAGGAAATTCATCACGGGTTTCGCGGAGATTGTTAAGCCCCTCAACGCAATGTTGAAATAGGATGCCAAAGTTGAATGGACTCTCGGAGCCAAACAATCCTTCGAAGAAATCAAATGGGCCATTGCTGAGGCGCCTGTGTTAGTCAGTCTGGATTATCTGAAGCCATTCTATATCTACTCATTCGCTTCAGAACATACTTGTGCTAGCATTTTGACTCAGAAAGATGATGAAGGAAATGAGCACCCGATCACCTTCATGAGTGCTACCCTGAAGGATGATGAATTGCCATACCACAACGTAGAAAAGCAGGCATATGCCCTCGTTAGAGGGGTAAAGAAGTTTTGGCATTATATCCTATGCAATAAAGTGTTTTCCATTGTCCCCGACCCAACAGTAAAAACACTGCTTATGCAAAATAAATTGGGTGAATGAAGAGCTAAATGGGTCACTCTGCTCCAAGAGTATGATATGGAAATCCAACCGATGAAGCTGGTAAGAGGATAGGCACTTACCCGCACAATTGCTAAAGCGATAGCAGAGGCTAGACTCGAACTCACTGTGCAACAATACCAGCTCGAGGATGTTTCCCCAGGACAATGGTACGAGAATGTCGTCTATTATTTGTTAAACCATAGGTGTCCGCCTCACCTATAGGGAGTCCAAAGCATGCTCTTAGGTTGAAAAGCAATGGCTATATGTTACAGGAGTCCATCTTATACAAGAGAAATCATGAAGGCATTTACTTAAGGTGCCTTGGTAAGGAAGAAGCAAACCGAGTCTTAAAAGAGTTTCATGACAAATTTGGCAATGGCCATGGATCTGGTCCTTCCACTACACATCAAATATTGAGAGTGGGATATTATTGGCCAACTGTCTTCAAAAATGCTCATTGTCATGTTCGCTCATGTCACACATGTCAGACAACCACCACCAAGGAGAAGAATGTTGTTGTTCCACTGCAGCCTATGCTGGAGGTAAGGTCGTTCGTGCAATGGGGCCTCGATTTCATCGGTCTAGTAAGCCTTCCATCATCCGCGGGACACAGGTACATTCTTACTGCTACTGATTATTGCACTAGATGGATAGAAGCAATTGTATGTAAATAATGCACAACTAAGGTAGTTACTAATTTTTTGGAAAGTTTCACTTTAAATCACTTTGGTTGTCCTTATGCATTGGTGTGTGACAATGGACCCGCATTTTCTTCATTAAAATTTGCTAGTTGGGCCTTCGATTACGAGATTGTCCTTAAATTTTCATCTAATTACTACCCTCAAGGAAATGGCCTTGTTGAATCTACAAATAAAAACCTGATCACTGTGATCAAGAAGCTGCTAGATAAGAATCCCAAGGACTGGCATAACCAACTCTATTTCACCCTTTGGGAAGACCGCACTTGCCATAAGACTGCCCTTGGCGATTCCCCATTCCATCTCATTTATGGCCTAGAGCCCATATTTCCTATCCATCTGAAGATTCCCACTCTCTAGTTTATCAATGACTTTTATGAGGGAGGAGATCATAGAGAAGCTCAGTTACCTGAGCTCTTGCATTTAGAAGAAGTTTGAGACCATGCAATAGAAAATTTCACCAAACATCAGGGCGTGTTTAAGAGATGGTTCAACCGCAGAGCCAAAATAAAGGCCTTTAGAATTGCAGATTTGGTCCTGTATTGGGACAAAGCCCACGAAAAGAAAGGGGGACATAACAAATTTGACAAGCTTTGGCTTGGCCCCTTTCAAATAGCTATAATTTTGGGAGACAATGCTTTCCGCCTAAAGACCTTAATTGGTGAAGATGTCCCATTGCCAGTCAACGGGTAGGACCTGAAGCATTACTTCCAAGCCTTAGCTCCTTCGAGCTCTTCTTTGTAAATATTTGTATATAGGTTAGAGTAGGTTGCCTTTTGGTTTGCTTGCGGCTTGCTGTTTTGTGTCGCTTTGTTTGCTTGTTCCTCGACTGTTTTGTTTTGAAAAGGATGTTCTCCATCCCCTTGCAGTGGTCATGCTCGCCTGACAAACAGTTCGCTTTGCTTTTCGTCTTTGGTGTTCTTCAGCTAAACCTTCACTCCCGACCATTGGTCTCTAAAAGCTACTTAGGAATGATTTCCTCATTTAAACTTTGCCTTAGAACTCAACCCTTGATTGGATCTCTTTACACACATCTCAGATATCCCACAAAACACATATTAATAATTTCTAAAGGACTATGCCATGACTGCTACGACACCCTATTAAGCGAAAAATCTTAAGTCTGCTCCAGTGACTACTATGATTCCCAACCCCATGGTAGGCTTCATTGCTTAGCCAATCGAACAAAAGTTAAGTTAGAAAATGGACATTGAAAGAAATATCAAAACAAAAGAGAAAAGGAATTCTGAAAACTAATCGACCGCATGGGTGTGCGAATAACTCTACCAGGGCTATGGATGCCCAGCCGGTAGTAGAGTAATGTCCATGGGATCGCAGCGACAACTCTGTCGGGGCTATGGACGCTTGACTGGCAGTGGAGCAATGTCTAGGTTACTTTTGGTGTTGGACAGTTTATGTAGCTTGCTTGGTTGGATTAGCAGCCATTGGTCACCATCTTGCGGAAAGGAATGAATTCACTACACACACTTCTGAGATGCCCTGTAGACTGACCCAAGTAAGGATCATGTTCTCCTAGTTCACCTTTGGAGGGCCACTCCTAGTCTGCAAAACCAAAGATTATGTGTCTTGGATAAATGCTTATCCTTAGAACACCCGGGTGCATTTCCAAGCGGAGTCACCATTTGTTGTGCCCTCAGCACACACGCCTCGTTCGAAATGGGAACCCTCTTCTTCTTTTTCCTTGTCAGGTCATTTTTTGTCGCCGCCTCCTTTTTTGTGCCCTGTTTTAGTGTCTTGGGTGGTCAATGTATCTCCAAAGCCTTATCTTGAGTTGACCGTGTTTCACCCCCTTCAATTTTGTCAAGTTCGGGTGCGTTGTGAGGTGTCCTTGGCAGTTTTCCTCTGACCAGCAGCCTTGAAGCCTAGCGGGCCCACCCCATCGGGTTTCCCTCTTATGACCACCGTTCTGAACAGCGGAAGGCTTCCACCTTTCTGGGCCCTAGGTCCTGGATCCTTGTTTTCTATTTGGTGAAACTCGCAATATTTCTTGGCTGCTTTCGCCCCTTCCGGGCCCGAACCACCAGACTTCCTCCCCCAGAACTCCATGCGGACTTCACCGTTCTCGGCGGCAAATGGCTGACGGAACTCTGCCCTCTGGGCCCCGAGTTCCCCTTCACCGCTGGTGATTTCCAAACAGAATGTTCCCGACGAAAAACCTTCACCGAAGCCCCGCCCTTCAGGCCCTGATGTCCCCTCGGCTGTCAGTATGCAAAAAAAATTCAAATGGCTGTCATCCCGCGTCCTTCCAGTCCCTGGACCTCGAAACTACCACCAACATCCACGAATTCAAATCCACCAACCATATGCTATGTTGTACTTGCATTTAATGAAGAAATTAATCACGGTGGGAGTATAAATATCTTGAGCAACCTGTCATTCTCACTTGTTAGGTTTGCAGATAGGGATCAAAGTGCTTGTCAGAGGATCATTGTCTTTGTCGATCATCACTCTCACGCCCGTTGTTGTCACTTGCCGACCGCTAGTGGATTTCACGCTTTGCCACACTAGGTTTCCAAGGTAGGTTTTCCATCCACCCTCTCGAGCAATTTTTCATGATTTTAAAGCTTAAAGTGATGAACAACACGGGTTCAAAGGAATTTTCATTGATAAAACATGATGAAACTCACAAAACCCATGTCTTCAAAATTCAAAAAACCTCTGCAACACCCTCACGATTGATCCAGAAGTTAGCCTATGCGCGGTTGTTGTTCACGTAAGGCATTCGCAGCGTCCAAGCCCGAGCCTCTTCTTCGCCAGAAATTTTTATCAAATTCAACATCCTTTTCAAAATGGCCGTGACATCTCCCAGGCTCGGATCCTCGGGTGTCCGCAAGCGGTTCACCGTCTGACATTTTAAACTTGAACTCTGAGAATTGACCTGCATTTTGGCCTCCTGAGCCTGTGCCACCGGACTTTCAGGTTCGGGATTCCGCCCAGCTCCCGTCGTTCTTGAATGGAAAATGAACCCCATCTGCCTGAGTCTCGAAGCTTGCCTGGAAAATTGCTGTTTGGCGTTGACAATTACCGGCCGCCCTCCAAGCACCCGGGTCCCGACCCATGAACTTCCGTGTCCGGAACTCTGCTTGGTTTTTGTTGTTCCCAAACGGCAGATTCGCCCTGTCCACCTGAGATCCAGACACCGAGCTTCCTTTTGCTGTCAGTTCTTAAGTGCAAGCCTACCTTCTGGCATTTCGTTGGGTCCCGATCCGCGGACTTCCATCCACAGACCTCCATGGAGTCTTCACCATTCTGAACGGCGAACACGCAACATCCTCCCGCCTCTCAGGTCCTGGCCTCCCCTTTTTCTGCGATGGTTCCAAACATCAGACTTCGGTGTCCTTGACCACACCAGGCTTCGCCATTCCAAAAAGAGAAAATTGCACCCGCCCTTTTAAGCTCTGAGCTCTGCCACCCTGCTCACTGTGGAAACTCAAAAAAAGAAAATATGACGTTCAACCTAAAGTGTCAGGTCCAGTCCGCTGGGCCGCTCCCTCCAGACTTCCTTCCGATGATTGTCGTCTCGAACGACGTAGGCATGAAAGCTTCCTGGCTCCTCAGGGCCAAATACTTTAAATTTGCAAAATTGCCAGTCGCCCTTGGACCCTCCGGGTCGCGGACCCCAGAATTCCACCCCTGAAACTCCGTTTCTACTCGGCCATTCCAAACGGCTAACCCCGGATGGTTTTCCGGCCTTATGCGTTTGGATGCTCTTAAATTGATCAAAATAACCTCAAATTTGAAATCTGATCTCGACCCACGTGCTCAAATTCGGTCGTCTTTGGTATGAGCCTTTAGAACCATCAAAATTCAGTTGGGAGAATTCTCTCGGATTGTATTACCCTGTTTTCCTTTTCAAAACAACATTCCTGCTATGGAAGTCCGGGCCTTCGGGCCCAAATTGCCCGAAATCCCTCATATGAAAGCCTAATGAAATTTGGAAGAAAAGGTATGATTTTATGAATGATAAAATGTCTAAAGTTAATTTCATCTACGGGATTTTGACTAACGTCAAAGCTTTCATGATCAGTTGCACTGACTGTGTCTTTACTCGCAGGATATATGGAATCAACTATAGGACCCTCGGGGGCCACCGCGGAAAAAAAGAAAGGAAAGAAATCAGGTAAAACTCCTCGCGGAAAAGAGGACAAGGACCAGATGAAGTTTCAGTTCCAGGGTGAACCTCTACAATCAAAAATCACCATGCACTGGAAAGAAATAACATACACCAATATCGGGCAAGTTGATATTGATGAGTTTACACAAAGGGTTAGAATCAACCCGACAACCAAGAATGCAAGGCTGATCAGGAAAATTGGAATCGCAAAAGCTGCGAGCTTCGCCCCATCTCTAATTTCCACTGAGCTAGTCATGGCTTGTCGGCAGGTATATCAAACTGAGACAAGGACCATCGTCGACAGGGATGGTAATATTTTAGCAGATATGTCAGCTAAAGGTATTACAAGGACCTTCCACATTCCTACCTTCATCGAGATGGAGACGCCTACCATAGAAGAGTGCAAAGCAGCATGGGGTGACAACCCGACTGGCTGCAAGAAGTTGATAAATCAACACTGGCTCAAAGAGAAACAGGACAGGGCTACGAAGGTTCCTCACAAACTCTTCCACAGTGATTTTCATGAAGATTACCATGACTTAGTCACTATGCTAAGCAAGGTGATGGGTATTCCTACTGTTGCCTTCTTTTAGGAGTGGATGGTGTACTTCATTGAATAGATCCTCCATGGGAATGAGGACGTCACCACAAAATTTGTGTTCTACTGGGGAGGCATAATAAGTGACTACTTTCATGAGAAGTTCATCAATATGAAGAAAAGTTCAAAGTTCTACATGACCTCGTATCTCATCTACTCCTTGGCAAACTAGAGGTAGTACAACGGGTTGTTTGTGGCACCCGATGAGGAGCAGGGTCAAAAATTGAAGGTCTATGACAGGTACCCACCTCTCTAGTACCAAAATTTCAAGGAGTATTGCAGGGTAAATGACACCTTCATTGGTCACATCATCTGATTGCTTGGAGGAGATTTTGAGGGAAGAGTCTCTCACAGTGCGCGGGTGTTTTTGAAGCAATACGCCTTCATGTTCCTTCAGTTCCCCAAGTTCACTTACATCCGCACCCAGGGCTTCACAGAGAGACCAAATAGACTGCCCAGGTACCCTAACGACTAGATCATCCTATTGGAACTTTCTCGGAAGCTCCAGCACATACAGTTAGTCTTCAGTGGCAAACACTTGGCAGGAATCTCCTATCCCTTGACCCTTGGTCAGGGCATGTACAAATTGCAAACTTCCCAGTGCATTGGGAATTCAAAAAAAGAGCTAGTGGAATACCACTTCTAATTGCACACTCCTCGCCCATGGATGGACTCGTATGAGCATGTAAGGAAAGTACTGGGGCCAGAGCATGCCCATTTACACAATGTCAAGGATTTATGGGCCAATTGTAAGGATGACAAGGAAGTGCATGCAAGGCATTACATGCAAATGACTGCGTGCTTCATAAGAAGGGTGCAACCATTCCCCATACCTAATCAGTTTGAGGAGAACGAAGGCACCATGATGGACTCCAGATACCCTGTAGTCACCAACTTGCCAATACCAACAATAGACTAGGATGAAGAGGAGGTCGATGACCTCGATATTATAACCAAGCCAATCTTGGCCCGTACCAAGTAGTGGGTTGATGGACAGGTAGCCTGACTGAAACAACAGGGAGTGATTTTGACATATGAAGAACTCAAAAGTGAACCAAGTGCCACGAAGGAGGCTGCTGCCACAACTTCAATGGGCGGGACATCCAAGTCCCCTGCAATCACCAGATCTAGGAAGAGGAAGGAAATGGAGAAGGAGTAGTCTCCGAATCGCAAGGTTTACATAAGGAAAGACACAAGAGGCTCACCTTCCAAAAGGCTCAAACAAACAGGGGACACCACGGAGCAGCCCGTAATCCAAGAGGAAGAAGCAAAAGGTATAGACCAATTAAAACCACTTTTGGCTCTCCCTGTGATGACTGCCCCATCATCTACCTCCCTATCCATGGTCGCCACATCCTTGCTGATGGTGGACATCTCTATCCATCTTGCCCCTTCACCTCTGACCAAGCCTATAATAGTAATTGATTCTTCGTCTACCATAACTACTCCTCCTTCCTCCACTACAATGTCACCTACCACATCCCTCCCATTAGCTACTATAGTGGCACCAATACCTGTTTCCGCCCTACCTGAGGCCTTCTCGAAGCATATGTAGAGTCTCCCCTCTGAGCTCTCCCATATCCTTATGGACCCCTCTTCAGGCTACCCTAGTGCAGGTCCTCACTATTGCCAAACCTTCACAGACTCCAGCAGAACCATCGACTATGAATGCCACCATGTTAATCTCCGAGGAGTGGGAGAGATGGGAGCAAGAAGCCTTAAGGTCATTTGAGGAGGAAGTCGATGAATACCATGAGCACCCAAAGTATGAACATTGCACAATCAACAGGGTGGCCTATGAGGAAGAAGGAACCGGCTCTTCTGAGAGCGAGGATGAGGAGGAAGATGCCGGTGGTAGGGTCATCGTGCAAGCCTTCAATGATGATCTTGAGGAAGAAATGGTCCGACAACCGAAGGGTACTGAAGACGAGATAGAAAGGTCGCCTCTTGGAGAAGAAGGACAACAACAAGAGGACAATCCAGGAGAAGATAAACCTGAGGGTGAGGCTCAAGCTATCAAGAGCCTCAAAATTGAGCAGCTCAAGGAGCACATGCACGAGGTTGAGCAAACTAAGGAAAAGAAGGGAGAGGAAATAGAGAAAGAAGAAAGTACTTAACAAAAATTGCCTACCAAGCCTCCCATCAAGTGCCTTGTGTCTGTCTAGGACTCCAACGAGGAGGAAGGAGATGTTGCTAAAATGGAAGAAAGGGCCCCTAGGGATAAGGAAATAGAGGTCTTGGCTAAGGAGGGCGAGGGTGATCATGAATCACCTAGTGAAAGGTCTGCTATGCCTAAATGGCTGGAAAGACAGCTTGAAAAGAAAACTCCTGTACTAAAGGACTCAAGAATGAGGTTGGAGGCTATCTTAGCCAAAGCGTAGATCATGACTTGAAAAGAGAAGAAGGGTAAGATCATATCCAAGGTAACAATGGATGATTCTGGGTCTCGAGTTGTGCAGATAGCAATGCCTGTGGTAGGCTAGGCTGGTGTAAGCTACAACATCTCCACCCTTGATTTAGGAACTGCTACCAAGTAGCAAAAAGTGGGGCATCTTGAGGAATCAGTGGCTACGGTGGTGCACCTGATAAAACAAGACAAGATTTCGAAGGATGAGCTCAAAGCACAAGTGGCCGCCTTGACGTATTACATCCAATAGTGGTCCTCAATTGATGACCTGCCCACCACATCCGCGGCTCCACCCCAACTGTTGTCCAAAGAACAAATTGACAATCTAGAGAGAAGAAAGAACTTGGACAAGACTACAGAGAGCTAGTTCCGACAAGTTTGTATGTCGGGAACATGGGAGTTAGCTGGGCTGTTCGAATAGGCAACAAGTTCTTGGATCAGTAGTAGTCTTTGTAATGCATGAGGAAGCTTTGCACCGACTTCCCTTCAACATAGGACTCAAACTTTCCAAAGATCAAAGCCATCCTCTAGTTACCAAAGGCTACATGGGAAAAGGAACTTGCATTCAAAAGGGACAATCACTGGCTGATGGATGTGTGGAGGTAGGATTTTGACAACAGGAAAGAAAGGTTGGAACAAATAATGAGTAAGGTGGATCCAGACATCGAATGGGTTAAGGAATTTAGGGCCGAATGCGCTCGTTATCTCAAGCTGATGACAAAGTATGACATGTCGGCAATACAGATGGATCCAGAAAAGGTATAACCTTACTTTATGAAGAAGATGGAGGATGGGATGTCCAGTGAGATAATAGTGGAGTTCATGAGTTTTTCCACCCATGCCTTCAACCAATCAGAATTTTTTAGAGATCAGGGCACAAAATATGATGAGGACTGGAAGAAGCTAGAAGATAATGCCAAAGAATGGAGCTATCAAATGTTGCGATACGAGATCATTGGGATAGACAAGCTCTAGCCAGTCATCCTAAAATTCATAGAATGTACAGCTTCAAAGAAGCAAGAGGACAACCCTGTTATCAATGAAGATCTCCCAAAGGAGTAGCTATAGTAGAAGAACAATCACTAAAGGACAAAATAGGGAAGGAGACAAAATGTAATTTTAAATTGTAATATATTGGGGGTTGGTGAAATCCTATTTTGTAATGAATCTTGGCCACACAATGAGAATTAATCTTGGCCATTCATTTGACCTTATGGGAACTATAAATAGGGGTCTCTTCTCATTTGCAAAGAGAGTTGAGTTGTTGTAAAGACATGCTGCTGAAACTTCTAATGAAAATACATTGACTTGGTGAATTTTCTAATTTCTTCACATGTTTCATGGTTCAATCTCCATTGTTAGATGCTTCACTTAGATTTATATTGCTGATTTATTTAACTGTGTTCTTGATTTTATAGATTTTAGAAATGTTGTTTTGTAGTTGTGAAAATTCCTGTTGTGTAGATGCCTTCTTAGTCCATACTTTTTGTTGTTTGTTGCTGGTAGATGGCTGTGTAAAGTTATTCTAGGCTTAAATTCAAATCTGTGCCACACTCTTATCTTTGTTCATGCATGCATATGGTGAATGAAAGGTGAAATATTTGCAGACCTTAGAAGATAGCACAAATTTCATGAGACTGTGAGATTTTTGGTTAAGTGAAATATTGTTTCCAGGAAGCTATCCATTGTAGGAACTCCATGATTACTGTTCACAGTTAGTTGCAGATCCAGGAACTTTCCATCTTCCTTGCTCTTTTTTCCTTTCTTTTAGAAATATCCTATACTAAGGTTCATTGCACATTGTAAAGCCAAAATTGAAGAAAACATCGAAGTCTTGGATTGTTGTCCGAACCTATAGCAAAGTGAAACTCAAAATCCATCTCAAAAACTTTGTATTTGAAGATCCACCTCACATCCAGCTACATAAGTTCACCCTGTGATTACCAACAAAATCACATCAACATCAACTGTGGAGTTCCATGCAAGTCATGACCTGACACCTGAGAGACCTTGGGGAGATTTTTAGCCACTTGTAGTTGGAGATTTCCTTTCAAGAGAGGTAGTGCTCCTACGCACTTCCTGTGTTGAGAAGGTGTGCCCAAAACACCCATCAACAGAATGAAATGTAAGGAAATTTTGACATTTTAGGATCCTGGTCTGCCATCTTTGGCACCTTCTTAGATACATTCTTTTGATCAATTTTTTTCTTTTCTATTTGAATTAGAGATCTTCAAAGAACACTTTATACAATATCTTGCAATATGTCTAAAATTGTTACATTTGAAGCATATTAAATTAAGCTCATCCAAATGATTATAAGCATTTCTAAATTAATAGAATTATTCTTCCTTGTAGGGAACCTTCTACAATTTTCAGCCTTATTCCCATAATAAGTTTTAGTTAAAACAACAACTAATAAAATAATATTTTACCCTATTAAATTATATGCATGAATTTTGATATTTTGTCTCTCAAACCTTCTCTTTATCTTTGAACATGGATGGACCCTTAATTTTCATTCTTTTTATCCTCAATCATGTTGGACTGATCAAATCCTAAACTTCCAAAGTCATTCCCTTCTAAAAACTCTGCAAGTGTCTTCATAGACTGTTCAACCATCTTTTCCTTTTGATCTTCTGTAAAACCAATGTTAGTTTTGATGTGAAGAGACCTTTGAATTCCAATTATCTAACCCAACACCTTAGTACTCTTTACAAACTTCAACTTCATCTAATTGTCTACCCTTTCAAGCTCTTTTCTCAAATCCACAATTCTTGGGCCTCTATTTTTTCATAATCCCTATTTGGTAGTCTCTCTGTCAAAACATCTTCAATCTCATTTGAACATTCAAACCAATATGAGTACTTGTTTATCCTTTTCAAGATCTTGAGTAATTTTTCTTTTTTCCTTTGCTTCTTTAGCAACCTTCTTCTTCAATATTTTTATCTCTTTTCCAACATAAAACAATTCTTCTACCCTCATTGTCATAACCAATTTTAGACTTCATTCTAGTATCACTTGTAGAGGTTTCCATCAACACATGAGTAGAGTCTTTTCATTTCTATAAATATGTTTCTCATACTCATCAAATGAGTAACCATCTTCCTTAGCATATAAACCATTCTTCTTATTGTTGCTAGATCTCATATTTCACATTGAAGCAATGTGCCTAGTTTTACCATAATTAAAGCATTTAAAAGGTAAATTACCTTTATGCTTGTTAGAACCTATTTTTAATATCCTTACAAAATCTTCTTGTTTTAGATCAAAATATTCATTGTGATATGAATCCTCATTCTCCACAAATACTTTGAATGTTGCTTCCTTTCTTGAAAAAAATTCATTCACAATTCTCATCTCATTTGTAGTTAATGTCCCATGTAGTTCATCCATAGTCAAACTATTAATATTTTTGGCTTATATTTCCAAAATAAATTAACCAAACTTAGGGATAAGAGATTTGAGTACCCTTTTAAGAATCGCTTACTCTTTAACTTCATCACCAAGTCCTTTGATGGAACTAATTACTTCATCAACCCTAAGAAGGTATGTAATGATTTCTTCTTTCTCATTCATGTTCAAACCTTCAAAAATGCCTCGATAGGTTTGAAGCTTTCCCTCATTTACTTTATCAAATGTTACCTTAAAAGATGTAAATTTCATCCTAGACTTCTTTTAAAATCCTACAATGCATTATTTTAACAAACTCAGAGTTAGCTAGACCACACAAGATAGCATTTCCAACCCTAACATTATTCTCAAAAGGTTTCCTTTCATCCTAGTCTCTTCAAGCACTTTTAGGGATTTCATATCCATCTGCAACTGATTGCCAAACCTCAAACCCTAGTTACATCAAATATGCTTCCATTCTTACTTTCCAAAAAGTATAATTAAATCCATCAAAGAGTGGTGCTTTATTTGCTGAAAATCCTTCTTAAGCCAATGAGTCTGTCATCTCAAATCTACATCAAGTAGTTAAGCTTCTTCAAAGGAACATAGCTCTGATACCAAATGAAGGGCATACAATATACTAATAAGGGGTCTGAATTAGTATATGTAGAATATCAACTTCAAATCCAATAAAGATCCTTAGTACCATTTCCAAATCTTAATTTATCATTAAAATGATTATTCAAATGATAACATAAACACATATCCACACATGAGAACACTACATATATGTGGAAACCCAAGATGGGAAAAACCAAAGTGAGAATGGTTATTTTAGCCTCACAAAAACAATGAAAAAATTACGATCATGAAGTTGGAACCACCCTATCAAAGACACCAATCCCCATAAATATGTGTATGTACCAACCCATTAGAGACACCAATCCTAAATATAAAGATCTAAGCACCAACTCAATAATTAAAACACTAGTCCTACTAAAATACTAAGATAAAGCTCAAAAATCTTTAATGTTGATAGCATAGCTTACTCATGATCTTAGTATATACCTTAGACACACTCCTACACTCATTATGATCTCCTGATTATGGCATACAAGGATTGAGAGATGAAACTCCCATTACAAAATTTGAATAACCCTTGCTAAAAAATTTTGCATTCACACACATACAAACTAAGTGAGATGATGATTATATATAGGAAATTACATTAACAACACTCCATGTCGGTCGAGGATCCAAAATTAACAAGGATGACATAAGGTGGACTTATATTCAAATTACATGAAATGTACATAACAAGTCGGTCCTAAATCACTTTTTTTTTTCCAAAATAACATGATGTCGTGTGCTTCCATAGAAACCTTAACATGGACCTATTTTATCATCCTATACCATCTTCAAATGATATACACTACTAGTCAATTTCACACAGTTCCAGAACCACCACTAGTTGATTAACTGGCGTAGTGACCCTTATGTCACTTCAAACTTTTTGCAAGCTAAACATGACTTCTATAAAACTCTAGAATATGAGAGAATATGTGCATAAATAATCTCCACTCAAACTGCAGAGCCAAACACATCTTTAGGATGAAATTTTGAACATAAATGTATTGCCATAGAAATCTCTCTTCCTTGAGTAACTAACCTCCATTTTTTGAACCGGACTTTTGGATTACTTCTATCAATAGTGTTGGTGGAAATAAAGTCTTGTAACTAGTTCATTCATTACTAGGGGAATTATTTACACATGTGCTAAGTTTACTTAGGTCCTAGGAAGGAATCTTTCTAGGTGTTAGTTGTCATTAGTTGTTATCTTATCTTTTGACTTGTAACACATGTGAACCTAGGTAAGTGTGATTAGTTGTCTCATGTCATATGATTAAGACACTTGTCATAATCCTATGACATCTTTCATCTCACCTTGGCTATATAACCAAGGGGTCTCTCTTATTGTACATCAACAACATATCATTGAATCATATTGATAAGAATACAATTTATTCTTGTCATATTCATATTCTCTCTTTTTTGTGCTTTCCATTTTCTCTCAAGATCTTGGCAGCCATAGCCAATTCTAACAAATAGAATAGATGCAAACATGATATTGCAAGCATACTCCAACTGATACTACAAATTATTATTGAATTCGTAGAACATAGGGAACATAGATGCACAAACAATAATTCCAGAAAACATCCTTTTGGAATAGACATCATTCTAGATAGCATCCTTTTGGATGCCTTATCAACAATGACAACCTTTCTCTAATAGATGGAACAAATCTTCCATAGATAAATAAATATCAATCTAAAGGATAAAGCATATACAAGAGTATATTTAGGATGAAGGGATAAATTGCTTCAAATCAAATTTCATAATATAAGCATGGATAGTGTCGAAGGAAAATGGACCATAAGAGTCCATGATGTAAGATGTATTGATGAAGTACAAACCAATAGTGGGCAATCAGGATCAAAGAGAAATCAAACAAAAAGTTGAATCCCTAATAAAGGTAAGTCAATAAGACACAAATAAGGGTGGATCTAAATCCTAGGTAAATTTGATATAAAATAATTTAGGGTGTGTGCAAGAAGTTGAGTCCACTTTTTGGCCAAAAAGTGGAAGTAATTTTCCACATTTGACCTTAAAATTTGAAGCACTTAGAAATGGAATCTTTAAAAGGGTCACTAATCATAAAATGTGGTACTCAAAGTCTAGTTTCCAAATATGTAATTTATTTCAATACCTAGATGATAAAAATTGATTTTCAATAGGCGTTTCTAAAAACCACTATTTGAAGGTCACCTTTTTTTACCATACCATGCATGTGTATGTCATCCATATTTTGACCTAAATAATCATATTTTTCTAAATCCTTTTGGGAAAGATTCGTAACTCACGAAAGCACATTTTCAATATTTCTTTGTAATTTCTTATTGATTTTTTTTTTTGGTTAAAATTTTTATTGGCCATATTTGTTGTCTTGAAAAATCGTCGTGTGTCACACATAAGATGACCTAAACTTATCATTTTTGAATTATTTTTCAAATTGAAAATAATTTTTTGAAGTACGTTTTGGTGCAATTCGTTTTAAAAAAAATATATTTTAATAAAAAGTTATTAAAATACTAAAAAACCTTGATAATTCAAGTTTATGGACCAATTTGATCATAAATTAATTGAAAAATTAAAAAAATAATCAAATTGTAAAAAACATTAAATATTTGGAATCTGCATTGTCTCATCTATAATGGGTTTTAATTTCATAATTTTTTTTTGCAAAATAGGTCTTCAAACATATGTTGAAAGTCACTATTTTCCTATGACATTGACGTGACCTTCAAGTTGCAAGTCAAACCAAGTCCAAAGCTTAGATTCGGGTCCCCAAGCCATTTCCTAAACTGAAAGACAAGCCAAAAACCTGACCAAAAATTCATATTTTAAAAAACGGGATCTTGTTTCATTAAAAAACATTTTTTTATGGTTCTACGAAACGAGATCTCGTTTTGAAAAATTACCAAAAATGAAAAGTTTCCAAAAATGGAAAGTTTTCAAAACGCATCCCATTTTGAAAAATTGCCGAAAATGGAAAATTTTCAAAAATTGAAAGTTTCCAAAATAGAAAGTTTTCAAAATGGAATCCTATTTTAAAAACTTTCTATTTTGGAAAAAAAAAATTATTGGAAAATTTTCAAAACGGGATCTCATTTTGAAAATTTTCCAAAAACAACAATTTTTAAAAATGGGATCCCGTTTAGAATTTAGGCTCAAGATCCTAAAGCTAAACAGGATCCCTTTTATTAAAAAGTGGGATCCTATTTATTAAATAGTAGGATCCCGTTTATCAAAAAGCATGATCCCATTTTTTGCAAGTTGATTTCATTTTTTTACTAAGGTAAAATCTTCCACATTTTGTGGACTCATCTTCTTGCATTTACCCTTTAAATAGAAAATCATATTTAAAAATGAAATCCTAGAGGTAAAAACAAGGTGTGTAGGGTAAAAGACTGGCTTTGGTGATGTCAAAAGGTCAAGAAAGTAACAAGAACTCACAGAGCCCTAGGGAGTAAAACACCCATAGCTCGCAAGAAAGTAAAGAAAAAGAGGCGTTGGAGGAGAATGACTCTTCCATGGAAGAGGTCCTGGATAGCTTGGGCAAGGATTCGGTGGAGGAGGAAGATTCAAAAATGGAAAGTGATGATGGAAATGAGAACGAGGATAAGGATGAGGACTTGTAGCAAGAGATGATTAGGGAGGAGGATGGCGGTAATGCTATGGACAGTCAAGAGAGGATGGAATTAAAAGACAAGGAAGAAAAAGTTGAAGAAGTTGGTAATGAGAGGGTCAAAAATTTGGAGGAAAGGTTGAATGCCTTGGAAAAATGGAGGAAAGGGAAGGATAAGGATGGTAGGATTCAAGTTATTGAAATAATTGAGAAGAGAAAGATTGAAGAAAGACTGCAAGTTTTAGAGGAAGCAATACAAGAACAAGACAAAGACAACAAGATTCAAACCTTGGAAAAGGTTGTTAAAATTTTATGCTCTATGGTTGATGCTGTTATGAAGAAGGTGATAATAGCCACTGTTTCTAGAATGGGAAAAATTAAATAGGAACAAAAGAAAAAAGCAAAGGATGAGAAAGAGGACTTGGCTGGGAAGATGGAGTTGAAGGAAGTAGTGGAGGACATGGTGGAGGACCTGCTGACAGCATGGAAACTGATCGAGGAAGCATAATATTGATGCTTCATGCTATTGTTCTTTATTTTTGTTTGGATGTTCAATTATGTTATCTTTCAAACTTTGGTTAATGGCCATTGGGGCCTATTTTATACTATCTGTAAGATTGATAATAGTTTTAGTTTTATCATGGACAATTTGAATATTATTAATAGGTTTATTAAGATAAGTAGGATGGATGTTCTAGATAGTTGGTTAAAGTTTTTTGATACTGTTGGTAGAACTGCTATGTTTGATTGAATGGGTATTGGTTAGGCTTTTTGCTTGTGGGAGTTGGGATGTGTGGTGGGCTTCCTTTTTTGTTGTTTCTTGCCACCTATTGTTCTCATAATGTTGTATTATTTTGTTTGGGTCAGGGCCCGCTCCATGCTTAATCAATCAAAAACAAGGTGTGTAGGGTGCATGGAAAAAAGATAACATATAATGAATAGAAACCCCTAAAGAAATATATAGCTATGAATCAAAAGTAAAAGAGGATCCAAACCCTAATAAGATATGTAGATATGACATTGCATTTAGAAAACTCAAATCTAAAAGAAAGAAGGAAAAAATCTAAAACCAAAGCCTTGGAGTATGATAAGTTAGGTTCTCCAAAAATGTAGAGGAAAAATATCTCTACAACAAAATTGTCTAGGCTAAATATCTAAGTATGATCATTTAAGTACAAGCTATCTTAAATGACATAATTGGGACTAATCTTTCAAAATACTAACAATAATGTATAAATTAAATATAATTAAATACAATGCTTAGCTCAAAACTCCATGATGAAGAAATATTATGATAGATATCATAAGTGGATTTTCTAATGCTTGGAAATACTAGGGTTGATTTGGATGAAAATATTACATTCTATAAGCTATTTTGTTTTCCTCTATGTATCATTTAAACAAGTGCAAATCTAAATTTTCATGTGGACCAAATTTGAGACCTATGGATCTAACTAAGTAGAATGTGCATTATTATCTAATTCTCACCCTAGTTTATGACATCTAAATGTGCAGTTAAGATCAACAATGTTGAAAATTTGTTGAGATGATTTAGCATTGTTGTCATTGATGTCAAAACCTTGGATCCAAAAGGTTGTGCTCTAGATGATATATAGAAATGATCTATCCTATTGAGTGCTATGATGTTGCATAGTGTGGATGTTATCCTTGATCCGAATATGGTAGTACTTCTTTTTGGGACATCTGTGGAAGCCAGTTAATGCAAAATAATGAAGACTAATTTGTTGATGTTGACTGTAGTGCTCAAAGCTTATTCTGGGTATCCTTGCTATCCGAAAATTCATGTAGTATGTTACAAGTTTTGGTACATCTAATTGTGCTTCTCCGATTGGTACTAAAATTGATGATAATTAAGATTTGGTCTTGGTTGTGGCATTCCCATCGGCTCCAGAATATATTTCATGTAATTCAAAGTTTTCTATCATTTGGAAATGATGCTATGTATGACCTATTTATGAGTCCCTTGGTAATGTGGTAAGAAGATCTTTATGTCTGACCTATCTTTTGGGTCTGGTGCTAGCATGCCAAGCCTTATTGAATATTTCAAGGTTATTCTTCAAGCCAACTTAGTAGATTATGAAGACATTGTGTTTGGCTAACTTGGGAGTTTATGAAGGCAATGGAATGGTATAAGTAAAAGTTTATTTTGTTCAATGGAGAAAAGAGAGAGGGGGTGTGTGAAAAAAATTGCGAAGGATTATGTAATAAGAAACAAAGAAGGAAGTGGAAGGAAATTATCAGGAAGAAGTAATCTAAATTATAGTGGTTGTGAAAGGACGATGGACAAAATATTCTTGATCATATCTACTGCAGACAAATATTGTGCTTTAAACCGGAATGGACTTCATGCATATGTAGATGCAACTTCATCAGTTCATTTTTGTCAGTGAGACTATTTTGTAATCAGATGTTAATGTATTAATTGGGAAATAAGCCCTTTGTAAAAATCACCTTAACCGGTGTTTTATACTTGAGAATTAGCATTCTCCATGGTTTTTCCCATCTTGGGTTTCCATGTGAATTCTGGTGTTCATTGTGCATGGTGTTGTTATGTGCTTTCATGTTCATATCTAGTTGATTATTATTTGATTGATATAAGCCTACTCTGGATTAATTAAAGTAAAGAAATTGTTTTATGAAAATTGATTCACCCCCCCCCTCAGTTATCTGGACTGTTCAACAATTGGTATTAGAGCTTGGTCCCTTGCAGATAGAGCTTAACCACTTGAGGGAGATCTTGGCAGCTTGAAGAAGATGGTAGGAGATTATTACTTTAGGGAGGAATTGAAGATAATTTTAGATGATATGGAAAGCACAAAATCTAAATATGAAGAATTGAAAGAAACCATCAAGGAAGAAAATTCCTATATCTTAAAGCCAAGGGAGCAAATCCAAAAATTTAAAGCAAGACATAGAGAGGTTAGCCAAGAATTAAAGGAGTCAAAGGAAAGTATTGTGAATTTAAAACAAGAATCAAGGATGAATGCAATAAGGTTAAAGAAAATATCAAAGATAGTATCAAACAAAAAATGGATGAATGTAAGAAGACTAAAGAAAATATCAAGGAGACCATCAATAATAAATCAGAAGCAAATGAGAAGCTAGATCAAGAGTTAAGAAGGCTGAAATTAGAAGCAAGAGTATGTGAAAGTAGCATAATTCTAGATCAAAATTTGTCCCTATAGAAATTTCAGAAGGATAAGGGAGGACTTGGATTCTCTGGTGAAGGCTCAAATCATAACTAAGGGTTTAAAGACAAAGTAGTTGAAGCTAAAGCGAAATATGTTGTAACGAGCAAGGTCCAAAACCCTAGAACACCTACAAAAATACCTTCGGTCAGGGAACCAAATGCTCAAAGCTACTTATCATTTAATGGCTATTGTTTTCTATGCAAAAATTTTGGACATAAGGCTATAGAGTGTAGAAGCAAGAAGGAACCAAGTACTTAATGCTTTAACTATCATAAGTTTGGTCACAAAGCAATTCATTGCATAAATCAATTATCTGATCCAGCTAGAAGGAATGGAATGAATAATCTCTTTCATGGTAATTGTTATTTAAGCCATGGTTATGGTCACAAAGCTAATGAGTTTAGATCTAGGGTTCACTCAGTTAAGTCAGGACAAAATATGTTACAAGTGTAGTCAACCCAAACATTATGCTAACACATGTTGATATGTTGCTCTGTAAAAGTTTGAAATCAAAACCAAGGTTATAGAATTAGATGAATCTAAGAAGAAGATTGTCATGGTTTGGAAGAAAAAGGAAATGAGCGTGGGGATCTCTTTTGTGGTATCAGATCTCAATACAAGCTCTTCCAGAATCCAAGCCAACTGCCTTGGCTCAGGGGGAGTTTTGCAATGCATATCTTAATGGTTCCCCCTCTCCAAAGTAATATTGATGTGTTTTCAATGTGACTAAGTTTGATCTGGTTGGTGATATATGATGAAGCCTAATCTAGTTGATTGAAAAGTGAAGTACTATTGATGGCGTCATCGATGTAAGTTTTGGTAGAAAAATCATCATGAGCAATTAAGGATAAAATACCAATTTTTCAAATCATTTCTCACAGTTTGGAAAGAAGAAGAGGTTTCACTAAGCGATAAAATATTGAAGAAGATAAGTGCGATGATGGAATCTGCATTGGTTAACAATGAATCCTGTGGTGGTATCCCACTGAGGTTGAAGGGAGTAGAGTTGGACAAATTTGATCATCAAAAGATGAAAGAAATGGAACTAGGGTTGAAGATTGATGAATTGCAGAATGTAAGTACCCTAGGTGTGGATCTATGGGGAGAATTTCCATGGATTGCTGACAAAGAGTCTATCTTGTTCCTATTGAGTCAATTCAAGGATGGTAGCATTGTTTTGGACAAACCCTATTTGATCACTAAGGAATCCATTGAAGCTATTACTAGATTGTGCAGTGTTGGTGACCTCCTTGGGAAGAAAATGGTGAAACACAGAGACATGGAGGAACTTACTGGTATTGACAAAGACCCCTGAGCTCTACTAATAAATACCATTGTTGATCTTGTAGTAAGGTATGTGGGTAAAATCACAAAGCTATGCCACACTTTATAAAGGAAATGGCCAACACTGATCCAAGTTTTAAACTTGAATCACTAAAAAGTGGCATATATGTTTTGAATTTTGAAATGATCTGTAAACTAGTAAAATATGTATTTTTTAGTATATTTTATATTTGTATTTCTTTTTAAAAAATTTAAAAAATATTTTAAACTAGTTTTTAATAAATTAACACTATAATTTAGTTGTTGATAAAATGCTAAAAAATGAAGTTGCATGAGATGTCTTGAACTTTTTATAGTAATTTTTTTTTTTCTTTCAAATTTTTTGTGTGTATTTATAACTTGAAACTTTAGTGCATGGATACATTTTTTTCCAATTTTGGTAAATATATATTTTTAAATAAATATTAAAATGTGCTTGAATCAAAAAATAGTTGTTTCCATGGGACATCAACATTCATAATATTAAAAATTTATTTGAAATGGAAAAAAAATTATACCATCTTGAAATAGATTATTTTATCTAGTGCATCGTATTTTTTTCATTTTTTAATAAGTTTTAGTATTTTTCCTTGGCATGGTAATGGACATAATATTTTGTGTTGATAATCTATTTTAGTAAAAATAAAATATAAAATATAAATAATAATTAAACTATTAAAATAAATATATTTTTGAAAACTACACTTATGGATCTACAAGAGGGTATTTTTTATATTTTTTTAAAAAATGTTATTTACATTAGCAGGAGTTATTGAAACTTCAAGTTTTTCAAATAATTTTATTTTTTTGGTAAATTGGACTCAAAATGGTGCTCCATATATTTTTAGCCAACAATTTTAGTTGAAAATGTTGTGGAAGTATCTAGCTTAGCTAGAATGAATCTCACTAGACCATATATTTGACCAAAATTGATTTTTAGTTAGAAACACTTAAATTCAGTTGTGTTGATAAGTTGGCTGAAAGTGTGACACAACTTTGTGCTTTTACCCAAGTTGCTTATGGTATCACTTACAAAATCTATTTAAGAAATTATGAAGGTTCTACTTCAGCTATTGTTGTGTATCTTGCACATAATATGGTGAAGGAAAATAAACAGTTTGACCTGTGTAGCCTAATAATGGAAAACCTAATTGAGAATGTTAGAATGTCTTTGGTTGAGAGTTATTCCTTCCGATTTGGGTCTCTGTTCATATGTTTAGTATTTTAATTTCTAAGTTCACCACCGTCAAAGGAGAATGTTAAGTGGAAGTCTAGCATCCCTGTTGGAATGAAAGTTCACATATATTTGGAATGTATGGAAGATAAAGCAAATGCATACAAAGTTTATTTCTCATCCTTGTAGATAAATCTGTGTTTTGGTGTGATAGTGTCTAGTGCTATTCTTATTAGTCAATTTGTGGAGGGTTCCTCCTCTGGTAACGAATTGGAGGTTTGTCATTGGTGGTTCCCATCTAGAATCTAAAAGGAGGATAATTAACACAAAGGATGTCATCGCTATCTCAAAAGAGAAAGAGAAGGAAGAAAAGTCTTTGCCTAGATCTGACTCTTTTTATCTATATGAAGTTCTTTCGGTGTTGGATGAAGGTGGGTAAACACACAAAAGTGGTTTACAATTTGAGTGAGGAAGGAAAAGTGGCAAAAAATGACCCCATACAAAAAAAATTGGTTTTTGGGGTTCGAATGAACCCTTTGGTTCAAGTGAACCAAAAAAGGCTTTGAATGAACCGTAGTTCATGCAAACCATTTAAATGCAAGGTGGACCCCATTCCTGCCAAAAAAACAAAGAAAAACACTTTTTGAGAGGGGGTTTGCTCGAACCCCCTAATTCCCACCTTGTCATCCTCTGGCATCAAAAAAGTCCAAAATTTTGTGTTTCAAAGCTTAGGTTGAGGATGAAAATGGAGATTTCACAAACCCAACTAGAATTAGGTAGTCCTCAGAATGAGCTATCCAATGGCTATAATTTTAATATGTTCTAGTTTTATTACGTATTTGTTTTTCTACTTTTATTAAACATAGGTTTTTCACCGAAAATCAAGCTCTCTATTCTGCACATGTGGAAAATTAGCAGATTATCAATTTTTTTTAAAAAAATATGAGTGCATTAGATATTGAATCCCTTGATTGAACAAAAAAATAAATTGAATTTCGATACATACAAAAAATGTTACGCGCTATACAGTTCGCCTATGTCTGAATTGCAATTGGTTTGACTTCGAAAATTGATTAAAGAAAAAATATTCAATAAAAAAAATATCTAACCAAGTGGAAGCACTAGATATTGGAGTTACAAATCTAAATTCAAAAGAATTATAATTTTATCCTTCATGGAAAAAGAGTTATGTGTTATACAGTGAGCGTCACTCCTTAAAAATGTTGTTTTCTGAAGAAAAAAAATAGTTTTCGAAGGAGATGGAAAAAGAAGTGCAATATGATTCCAAATTTTTTGAAAAAAATATAATTAGAATCTATAGACAAAATTTCATGAAACTCTAGTTTGCATCATCTTCAAATTTCTCACAGTTTAGCCACTATAGGTGCTCGAAAGTGAAGATTTAGTTAGAAAAAAATATTTTAGTGTTTACTTTGGCCAAAAAATGTAAACTAGTATTGTGGGATCACCTAAGTGATATGAAAAAGATTAGAAAAATGTAGCATGATTGCTCTCTGGTCAATAGGCTTGGAATTGAAGATGCCTTAGTTGATTATATGCTAAAAAATGGTACTACTGTTTTAGTCAAGTTTTTGAATCGTTACCAAATGATCTGGTAGAAGTTATTGAAGAAAGTTTGTTGTGAGAAGGATTTGAAGGTCATAAGATCCAAATGATTGAGAGAAGTTGTGTCAAAGCCAAATAGAAGTTATCCAAGCACATTGGTGAGACAAGAGAATGCATTAAGGAGATGTCTGACATCTACAATTATTATCTCCAGTGGCCCACTGTTGTTGATAATTTTAGAAGTAGAATTGAAGCTATTGAATCTGAATTGAATGATATTGGGAAGTGTTTTGACTACTTCAAAGATAAAGATGGAAAACAAAGAATAGGAGTTGGAGAGTTACAAGCTCAGTTATTGTCTACTCAAAGATAGAGGGAAGATTTGGTTAAAACCTTCTAGTTGGTCAAGGAAATTGTTGAGGTCCGGTTGGATCATCTCTCTAGGATACTTTCTGATGCACACAATTGTGAATGACAATGCCTGTCTCCAGACTGGTCATCTTCATTTATGTTATTGGCTCTATTGGACAATATGTGTGCTAGAATGGTTTTTGTGATGCAAGTTTGGAAGAGGATTCTTCCAACTATGAGAGAAAGGTACAGGAAATTTTTTCATGTGAAAAGTGTTATTTTTACTTAATTTCCTGGATGTTCTTATTTGGAACTTTTCCTTTGATGGCAAAAAGGGGGAGAAAATGAAGAGAAAAAAAAAAAAAAAAAGAGGAATTGATTTTCTTGACAAAGGGGGAGTGCTTGGAGTTATGGAGTTTTGTGTTTTTGAGTTTTTGTTGTTTTGCCATCAATGCCAAAGGGGGAGATTGTTGAGAAGTTTTTGAGATGATTTAGCATTGTTGTCATTGATGTCAAAACCTAGGATCTGAAAGGTTGTGCTCCGGATGATACACAAAAATGATCTATCCTATCTAGTGCAATGATGTTGCGTAGTGTGGATGTTATCCTTGATCCATATATGGCAGTACTTCTTTTTGGGACATCTGTGGAAGCCAATTAATGTAGAATAATGAAGACTAATCTATTGGTGTTGGCTATTGTGCTCAAAGCTTATTCCAGGTATCCTTGATATCTTAACATTCATGTAGTATGTTACAAGTTTTGGTATGTGTAATTGTGCTTCTCTGATTGGTATTGAAATTGATAATAATCAAGATTTGGTCTTGGTTGTGGAATTCCCATTGGCTTTGAAATATATTTCATGTAATTCAAAGTTTTCTATCTTTTGGTAACTATGCTATCTTATGTATGACCTATTTATGGGTCCCTTGGTAATGTGGTAAGAAGATATTTATGTGCAACCTATCTTTTGAGTCTGGTGCTAGCATACCAAACCTTATTGAATATTTCAAGGTTGTTCTTCAAGTTGACTTAGGAGATTATGAAGACATTGCACGCTTGGTTGACTTAGGAGTTTATGAAGGCAATGGAATGGTATAAGTAAAAGTTGATTTTTTTCAATGAAGAAAAGAGAGAGTGGGGTGTGCGAACAAAATTTTGAAGGATTATGCGATAGGAAATAGAGAAGGAAGCATAAGGAAAGTGCTAGGAATAAGTAATTTGAATTACAGAGGTTGTACAGGTAAAGTGGAAAAAGGATTCTTGATCGGATCTGCTATAAACAAATATTGTGCTTTAAACCAGAACTAACTTCATGCATATGTAGATGCAACTTCATCATTTCATTTTTGTTAGTGAGACTATTTTGTAATTAGATGTTTTTTTTATTTATTGGGCAGTGAGCCTTGCCTACAGTGAGCATTTTGGTAGTGAGCCCTTTGTAAAAATCACCTTAACTAGTGTTCTATAATTGAGAATTAGCATTCTTTGTGGTTTTTCCCTTCTTGGGTTTCCATGTAAATTCTGGTGTTCATTGTGCATGGTGTTGTTATGTGCTTTCATGTTCATATATGTTTGATTATTATCTGATTAATATAAGTTTGTTCTAGATTAATTAAAGTAAAGAAATTGTTTTATGATAACTGATTCACCCCCACTCTTAGTTATTTGGACTGTTCAACAAACAATATTTACAAACACCTTTGAAGAATATATTGAATTGTGAGGTTCAAGTTCTCCTAAGCCAAAAACTTTGAGCTTTATAGCTCTAAGGAAAATATTGAGGATAACCAATAAGCATATTATGGCCTTAAGAGGGTTGTGTGTTGATTTAATGCTTTAATAATATTATTAGACTCTTTTTGTATTCCTTTCAAAAAATTAACTATATGTGTTCAATAGATTCTTTGGCGATTTCCAAATGAATAAATAAAGTAGTTGGCTCATAATAACTAGTGAAGTGATTAACATTATATAAATTTAGATTTTGAATTCCAAAAGTTTTGGAATCAAATCTACAAAGAAATAAACTAGATCAACTCAACAACAAATTTGATCTATTATGACAAATAATAAATCTAAGAATCAAGAATAAATCTTTAGAAATCAATAATAAAGAAAATTAAAATGTGATATCAAAATACACAAAAATATCACTTATGAAAGTTAATTATTACATTTAAAATAGTTTGATCCAAATAAAACCAAAACATAAATTTATTTGATCTTAAATAGTGTTACCAAACTTATCCTCATAAATTTATTTGGTCTTAAGCAATGATCATTAACATCCATATTACTTTGATTTTTAAAAAAATAGATGATCGTTCTTTTATGCAATTTCAATTTGAAATAGATGAAAAATATATATATATGACAAGAGTAGAAAAATCACATCAAATTTTGAACGACTTAAACACCACACACTAAGCATTGACTCTTTAAGTGGCTAAGCCATATGGACCCCCCTTAACTCGAACCCTTTCCATTCTCCTAACGTTTGTGTTGTTTCCATTCTATTTCGGTTCACTCCTACTATCTAGAAGAATTTTATTTAAGGTTTCTACCTTTTATGGAAATGCAAAATGTGGAAAAATGAATTATTTTCATCCGCATGAGCATATTAAAAGAAATGAAATAATTTTAGTTTATATAATTAATGAATTGTAATTTTAATTTTTCTTAATTGTTTTTAATATTATTTTAATATTATTTTTATTATTTTGAAATTTTAAAAAATATTGTTATTTAGGAAATGTTTTCTATATTTATTTTTTTATTCAAAAGAATTTATTTTAATCAAGATTGAAATTTAATGTTTTTTAAAGTAAGCTTTATGAAATAGAAAATAAAATATTGTGGATTTTTTAATCATTATTGATTAGTTCTAATTATTCATAAATGTTATATAATTTAATTATCATTTTTTATTTTCTAAATATTATAAATACTGATAAATATATTTTTTTTACTCACTATTCTTTAATAAATATGATATGCATTTTAATGGAAAGACGACTTAATTATGTGCTTTTAAAATACTATTTTGAAGTGATATTATACAAACTTTTAGGAACCCATGAAGAAAAATACTCATACTTCTTTATATTTAAATTATTTAGGTTAGTTAAATAAATATTTTTAATTAAGAATTAATTAATTTAGATAATAGAGTTGGGATTTTTAGCTAAAATATATATTAAATCAAATCTAAATATTGAAATAAATTAAATATGGTACTTTGCTTAAAATTCAATGATGTAGGAATGTTATGACAGTTGTAATAGTTGATTCAAACAAAGATATTAGATTCTACAATCAATTATTGTCCTTATTGGATAACTTGAATACAAAATTGATCTTTGTGTATGTGGTCCTAAACTTGTGTGCAAACCTAATTTAAGATTCACATATCTAATCTAAAAGAATATGCACTAGATTAGAATTCATTTTGTCTCAACTTTTGCTATCTAAATGTGCATAAGAACAATTGATGTTTATAAAAACCTTTGAATTTTTTAATCACAAGGGTTAATTTCTCCTCATTCCAACCCCCAATAAACTAGTTTTCATCTCTAAGTGAAAGAATCAAGAAAAGTGAAAAAATATTCATTATTCCTAAAATGATATATGTAAATGTTCGATCTTTTTCATTCTCCAAAATTTCATGACAATCTTTAGAATTATTGTTCATCACCTTGGATTAAATAAACAAATATAGAATCAACCTAGGCCATTTATATGGTCACAAGTCTAATCTCTAAAAAAAATTAGAAAAATAAATTAAAATTTTAGGTCTTTGTCAACTTTTACATTACTTATTGTGAGTTAACTGAGGACAACTTTATCTTTATTCATGGACTTAGTTGTTTTTATTAAGAACTCTCATTCACTCACTCAAAAATGAAGTTGGAGATCATTAAGATATTTTATAACATATTTATTGAGCACATATCATGTCTTAAATTTTGAAAGATGAAAATAATCTAACAACATTTAGATCAAAACACATCATTCGATGAATTTAATCTAGCAACATTTTCAACTAAAGAGGCGATTCGTCGTGCTCATTGCATGTTGCATGCATGTTAATCTGCAGTGTTCTTTTGTACAGAAAATCGAGAAAATGAATCACAAAAATATCAAAACTGCTGCTCTTTTTGCTTGAAAACAAATTGAAACCCTAAGGGAGATACTTGTGATAAAGATGTAAAAGTTGATGTGGCACTTTATAAAGTTTTGAAAATATTGTGAAAGTAGAGGTCTACAATGTCTGAAATTCTCCACACAAAAGATGACTCTGTTTTGTCTACAGAAAAGAATCTAAAAAATTGATGATAAATATATGATAAAGAAGCTATTCAAACTCAAAACAAATAAATAAGATTTCAGTGTATTTCATCATTCTGATTTTATTCTGTACTTCTTACAATTTTTCTCTTATTCAATTATATGCAGGGTTTAAAACAATAAGAACTTTTTTAATCTATTATCTGTGTTTGATAATATTTTCTCTTAGTGTTTTGTAATGTTTGTTTGGATTAAAATTTTGAAGGTAAGTTATTTTAATGAACTACTTTTCTTCTATTGGTGTAGCAATTCTCAAATACTAAAAGCTATTATAAAACATATTTTAAAGATATAATATAATTTGTAAAGTTGAAGCCAAAGGATTAGTTAGAGTTTATATTTATGGAGGATTGGTCAAGGGCTTGGAAACAGCCAATTCATTTCAAATGTAAAGGAGGCTGTTTAAGAAATGGCTTGATATAAAATGATTCCGGTGTATCTAGAGTTTATTTTGTTTTCAAATGTTAATTGGGATTGTTGAGTTGAGGTAAAATTTTCGTGATGAATTTTTAATTTTCCAACAATTGCTGGCGGTGAATTTTCCTAGAATCATACTATCTGCTCTTGTCCCAGGTAACAAATATTTGTTGTAGACATGCAAAGCTTTCAAAGCATGACTTGCTATTTGGGCACAAAGCTTTATGAATTGGTAACTTGGTTGTGTGTCTTTCTCTGTTATAAATTATTTTTAAGCTGGTACTACTCGAAAATCTTAATAGTTCTATCTACAAAATAAATATGAATAATATAAATTTTGTCAATTACAATCAAGCTCAGGCGTTAAAGTACGATTGATGTTTATCAGTCCTGGTTTAAGTTTGTCTACTATTATAATTACACATCAAAACATAAATACTTGTGAACTATTATTACATTTAAGACAGTATGATCCAAGTAACGCCAAACCATAAATTTATTTGATCTTGAACAATTTTTAGAGTTACCAAACTTATCCCAATAAATTTATTTGGTCTTAAAACAAAGATCATTAAAATCCAGACTACTTTGATTCTTTGAAAAATAGATGATTATTTATTGATGTAATTTCAATTTGAAATAGATGACAATTACAGATGCGGTGTGGTGAGAGCAGATGCACCCAAACACTATTTAATATTCTATCTTTAACATCAATTTTTTTAAATGACTTCAATGCTAAATATTATTGACCGATACTCAACTGGAAAAACTACATCAATTTCTGTCATTAGGCGCTGTACTCTCACTTTCCATAGAATTTTTTTTTTTTAGGTAAAGGTAGCTGAGCCACAAATTTTATTGAAATAAAATGTATTACATAAGGATGAGGAGTTGCCAAAGAAGAACAAAATTGCAACTCCGAATATTACAAAATTGACTTCAAGCCAATTAAGCCGAAGCAAGAAGATTCGAGAAGACAAAGAGGCCTTTGGGAGGGAATAAGACTGAGGAAACCAGGTAGAATATCCAAAGGAAAGGACAACACTAGAAGTAGTGATGGAGAAAGAACGTATTAGAGTCCGAAATCCAGCAAGGGGAAACAAAGGAGAAATACGTATAAAAGCCACGAGAGGAATTAAAAAGCTTGTGAGGGAATGATAGCACAAAAGTAGTACTAAGAGAAACGAACTTACTGAATAGAATGCTTCATAGTAGGAAAAATGTGAAATAACATTAAAATTTTAAAATAGAAAAGATTGAGGAGAGAATCCCTCAAGTCATTAGCTATCAAGAAGAACAAATATAAGAAGAGTGGAGAAAAATGAGTTCATCACTTAGAGTTCAGCTGTTTTATTGGCTAATGCTAGAAAAAACTTCACCCGAAAATCTGTAATTCCATCTTCCGTAATATGGGCATCTCTTAAATGGGTTGATCATGCCCTCTTTTGCTCTATCACCAGCCTGGCTACAAGAATATCTGAAAAAATGGGTAATCTTGGATGGCTCAAATGAGATGTTGGGGCAGCAGCCGTATAAGAATTTGTGACATAAACATGGGAATTACCTGCAGGTGTAACAGTACTATGGTGAATAGCACCGTTACATTTTAGGCTTTGAAAATAATAGGTACCCAATTGCCCATTAGAATTGGCTGGATAGAAAGCAGGTGCATTAGGATTTAGCTTAGACTTGGAGTTAGAAGAGGCAGGGGCAGAAAAAGGGGCATGAGTCAGATGACCGGGATAATTGTGTATATTGGCTGGATAGAAAACAGGTGCTTCAGGATTCAGCTTAGATTTAGATTTAGTAGAGGCAGGGACAGAGAGAGGGACATCAATTATCCTAGATCCCATTGGAAGCTCCATTAATGCTTGCTTCTCCGCCTTGGTACCTGCTGCACAAGAGCTCGAGCCTTTTGATATAGCAAAAAATCACAGTTGAAGAAAAGACGAAAGCTTAATTTGTTGGAGTATTGCTCGACCTTTTATAGCCACAGTAATTAAGAATCAGGTATGTTTCCTTTTCTAATTTTAGAGGAGTGAGATCATGCACCATGACGGTCTTGCAATCGGGACTCCAGTTAACTGCTATCATAGACTGCTTTATGAAGCTAAAATTAACAGTTCTTCAAACATGTGAAATTCATAATTGATTAATCTGACAATAACTCCCTTTAACTCCAGTTCAACGTCATATAACTGCTGCTACTGTAGATGGAGGTGTGCTTGTTAAGTGATTCTTGTAATCAATATACATGGTAGACTAAGTCGATTGATCTTTGACTGAAATGATTTAATGCTCACATCCTTTTATGTGTATCTTAAACATACAATTTAAATATTTTAACATAAGAATCAATTAATAACAACTAATTAAAATCAAGTTAACATAAACCATTAATTAATTTTTAAAGTAAAAAATAAATTAAAAATACATATAACTTTAAACTAAATTTATATTACGTAATAATTTCAAATCTAATAAAAGCTTTTAATAAAATGAATTAAACCAACTTTTCATGCAGCATAATAAAAAGTTAAATTGATATCCATATAATTTGAAATCAATAAAAATAATTAAAAGAGTTCGTATTACATTTATCAACAAGTTAAAATTAAATAAATGCTAAATTAATATCAGATATATAATTTTAAATCTAATAAAAAGAATTAATAAAAAATTAAAATAATATTGGCACAAGGGCAGACCATATGAAACAGGTAGCAGTTAACTTGAGTCCATGATTTCTTAACATCTGCGAGTTCAGCGCCAATCTAGAAGTAGCCAATCAACGATGTCATGGCACTCAATAAAATATGTTGAATGCACAAGTATTGGAGTCTCACTTTTATTTTTGGGCCTTTTTGGACCTTCAAAAAGCATGCTGTTGTAGCGTAGTATTTGATGAGTGATGTAGCGGCCTAGAACCTTAGATTATAAACCAGGGGACTTACCAAAGTAGAAGCTGCTGCATAAAAGTCAGGAGTGATTTAGAATTTCCCGCACATAGAATATAATTCTGGAGATTACCAGGTCGGGTGCTCAACTTGGTCCCTCTCCTAAATTACCCAATTATCATAACACTTGTAACGCATTTTGCCTCACTGTGGGATATAACTTCCTCAGATCTCTCCAGTTTGTTTCCATTTACCAAGGGAATCAAAGGCCTAAGCGGATGCTGGTTACGCGATGGTTGAAGTGAATGATCTAAAACCTTTCATCCACATAAAGAAATATATTCCCTATAGCGCCTATATAGAGGTTGAAAGCCTGGGAACCAGTGAATTAAACAGAATTTTTAGGATTGAAGTGGTTGGATTTAAAATAACGTATTTTGGATTTTAATTTTATTTAGATTATCTAACTTAGAGTGCTCACTTATTTTTTGTCTAAGATCAGATAATGATGTAAATTAAGAATCATCAAACAAATCAAATTTCAACTGTATTTTAAAATTTTTATTTTGAAAAAAAAAATCTGTTGAAAATCAAACCTTTGTGTGGAAAAATAACCCATGGTTTGTCTTGTAAGGTGAAAAATTTAGTAAGTGTTTAGATCTCCTCCTTTGATCTCGCCAATGCTGTCTGTTATCACCAAGGTTCCTATGCGGGCTTGGTTATATAAACTACCTTTAGTGATGAGAAATCCATTTCTGATTAAACAACTGATCACATAGGGAGATTCTTTGAAAAAAGATATAAAGCAGGTTGACTCTCAGAGAATCATGGTCAACATGTATAAGTCCATTTCTCATTCCATGAAATTTTTTTGTCATTCCCAAACTTTCTCTAGATCTTACACTTTTTGCTTGCAGAAATGGGTGAAAATACATTTAGGGATTATGATAGACCTCTTTTAGGGATGGCCGCCGCTCTGTGATCTATACAAAATGCTTATCCCAAGAAGTGGGTTGTAAAGAGGGAATATTAAACTCCACATAAAATGCCCTATTTGGTGTCTGTCTGTCACACATATTTTTTCTGTGGAATCTTGTCTAGTTTGGTTTACTCTTGTTAAGAGTTTGTTCACAACATTGAAATGTTAATTTTAATACAAAATAATATGTAAATTTCAATTTAACTTTAACAGAGATTTGAAGAAACAAATATAAAATATAATTCTATGATTTAAGTGAGAAGAATTCATTTGGGAGAAAAATATCACACTCTAAAATCTGCAGTGTATATCGAATCTTGAAACAGATTATAACACACTTGCAATGCAAGTTCTTACATGAGTCTTCACCTCAACTAAATCCTGAAGGAATTTTGACAGCATATAAACTTACAAACTAAACTCTCTCATGAAATTGACTATCTAAAAGCACTAATATATATAAAATTACATTGCATGTGAAAACCTTCTAGAAGCCAGGTTCCAGTATACAAACAACTAATAAAAAAATAATAACACTCATCATAATTCATAAATATCATAATTATATTGAGCGTCAACTTGTTCGTATCTCTATACAACATGCTTCTCACAATAGCCAATTTTACATCTGTAAAAAATCTATTCTTAACTTTTACTGATTTTATCAGACAAGATTGAAACAGCAAATTTTCTAACAGTTCATCTGATGTTGCAACTCACACTAAAGCCCATGCATAATCAACAAATGTATTTGATATAACATCATGAAGTTTTGAATGAAAGAAATCATAAACTAACATTGCAAATTATTGTCTTATCAAACCAGCACAAATATATTTTAAAAATATATATACTAACATTACAATTAATAATTAAGATATATTTTAATAATAATTATTGTTAGATATTCAATGTTTTTAATTAATTGTATTTTTCTATTATATGACTTTTATATCAAGTAAAAAGAGTTAGTTATAATAACTGTATGTTAATTATTTTGTATGAGATGGTAAAATATAAATTATAAATTAAGTATGATGTGATAAATCTTAATATTCTATATCATATTATGTTTTGAATTGGGTTATTTTGATTAGGATTAACTCATTAGTTGAAAACAATCATTTGATGTATTGAGATATTCAGTAGTTCATCAAATACTTTAAGGTTTATGGAATATGACATACACTGCAATCCATGACTTACATCATTAGAGAGCTACCTCACTATACACATTAGTGGGAATAGCCTTACAAAACTCTTAACTAAGGATAGGGTCAAACTCAACCATCCATGATCTTACAATGGATTTGGATAGAGAGATGGTGTCAACAAAAATGATCTTACAATAGATGTAGATAGGGACACCTATTATCCATCATCAAAGTTACAAATTGGGACATATGCTATCAACAACAATGATCTTACAACAAATATGAATAGAGACACATACATCATCCATAATTGAAGTTGAAAATTGGGATGCATGTCAAAAATAATGATCTTACAACAAAAGTAGATAGGAACAGACACTATTCATCAGTATAGTTGCATGTTTATGTAGTTAGTTTCAACCTCATTATTCCTTCAACTATCAATACATAAGTATCGTTAGTCCATCATCAAAGTTGCAAACATAGATACATAGACTATTCATCATCATGTTAGTGTGCAAATGATTATTTACTAACTAGTTATCTTCTTGTATTTTGTTCACACTTATTTAGCTAAGTTTACTTAGGACATTGACCTTTTATCTCATGTCATAATATTAAAATACTTGTCATAATCTTATGGTATCCTGAAGTTTGATGCCCACTATTTAGTATCAATAGTACAAATTTATCTTAAGTAGATATGCTTGTATTAGTTTAAAACTACACCTTTGGAGTTGAGTTTAACTAATTAATTATCTCTTAAGTAGATTATTTTGTTGGATAACTACTCTCCAAAATTTATCCCTAGTCTCTACCTTATCTATATATAAGACCATATACCTAGTGTTTGAGATGAACATTGTAGATGAGAGTTATTGATTCATCACTAGCAAATTTAATTTTATTATTATAATTCATTGTAGAAGGTTTATGTGGCTTTATTTTTCCTTGGCTCTTGTAAGTTCTTTCATGGACTTTTATACAATATATTTTTTAAGATCTACAAAATTCTTCTCTTGTTTGGGAAATTTTGGGTAAGTGCTTTCATATGATGCATCTTGGAGTAAAATAGACTTCATCAAAAAGCCCAAAAAACTTATGGATCAAGAGTAAACTTGACCAATTTTACTTGTTATGACAAACAAAGGTTTTATGAAAGAGCTTCATTTAAAAAAATGGTATATGGCACTACATTAGCTTATGTTGATGTCACTTGACAAGGGTCCACAAATGGGTAGGTGATCATGGGGATCTTAGACCTTGGTCACACCTAGCTCTGGTCACACCTAGCCCCTAAGGTGTCTATGCTATGCTAGTTCTTTCTTAGTGGAAGTGAAGAAAGTTACTACTGCAACTAACATCAAGCACCCTATGCTAACAAAGACCACCACTTTTCCAACTTTGTGACACCACCTCTAATTCCATGCCCATGGGAAAACCCATCATTTTTACATAAATGCAGCTTTGTGATGATATTTTATGACAAAAGATGATAGTTTTATGAATTGCAAGAAATTTTCTAGAAAATAAATGGTAGTTTGGGAATGTTTCAAATATTCTAAGCATATTTTAATTATTTCAAAATATTTTGGTGTTGATGTCATTATCACCCTAGGAGTTTTATTGTCCCTTCAGCAATGGATTTTAATATTTTTTAGTTGAACTTCAAACTTGAAGTGGCATTTCTTTTAAACATAGACTCATATTTTTTACTTAGATTATAGGTTATAAAAAAATATTTTTGAGCTCTATGTAATGATATCGATAATTTTTCTAAATTTTTCTATGGGTATGTGTTATTGTTGTTTGAAACCACTCATTGCATCTTTTCTTAGTGTTTGATTAGGAAAAGGGATCTAGGTTTTAGACCACACTTGTCCCAATTAGGTTTATGGATTAAAAATGATCTCAATACCCACTTGGCTACAAATCTCAATGGAAGAGTCGAAATGGTGGATCAAGGTTTTAATCCAGTGATATGTGTGTGTATTTATTGGATTGATTGATTGTTAATTGACTAAATTTCAAGATGCAATGATGTTCCTATGTAAAATATGTAAATGCAACAAACTGATATAGATTATGAGAAAAAGTAGAATAAAAAGACTTAAATTAATTTTAGAAATGTAGAGGGAAGACACAAAAGAACCTAGCATAGAAATTTAGTATTGAATTGACTGATCGGGGGCATGGGACACCCTAGACTGGATTCCTACTTTTTAGGATCTGATTTCACAAGCCTATAACTCTAGATCTACAAGTCTTGTTCTCTCAAGGTCACTGTCGAAACTTTTTCTATTACTGAGAAACTCAACTTTCCTTGTCTTGATAACTTGTAGAGCTTTAATGCATGAATATACAATTAGTCTTCAATCTTACTCCAAATTGATTTAGATCTAAAAACATGCACACATGAAAGAGGGGGAAGGGTTGTGTTGTATAGGGGATTTCCTAAGTCAAACCCTATTTTGGTATTTCTACTGAACACATCAGATACTGAGAGGTGGGGTGAATCAATATCTGAAAAACTTAAACCCTTTTGAAACTTAAGACATTTAGCACAATTCAAACTTCTTAATCAAACCAAAAACCCTTAAACAAATCAATAGCAATGAAAGATACAACAATTCAATCCTTAATTAGATTAGCAACAATGAAAGCTAAAATAAGGAACACACATGCACAAGATGACACCAAATTTATGTGGAAAACCCATTGAGGGAAAAACCATGGTGAGAGTAAACTCATCATATGAAGCTCATTGCAATAAGGCTCATTTACAAAAGACTTGTATACTAAGGCGCATAACCTTAGGGAAACATATAAATCCTTGATGAGACTCACTATCTTAGAGAAGGATACAAGAAACTTTTATTAAAATTACAATATTTGTCAACACAACACTCTATTGACTAAGGTGTTAAAGAACATTTGATCTTTAATATATGCACTTTCACACTTCTTGTATGAGATATTCAATATATTCCACACTCACAGTCCCACAAACCTTGCATCTTAAATGTTCTTACATTTATATCCCTCTTAGGTCCTCAAAACATCAATTAGGTGGACTAGAAAGAATACAAACAATGATTTCAACAAGTTGGCCACAAAAAATAATTTGGTCCTATCCAAGGGATAGAGAGGAACAAACACAACCTTATTTCATCTTCCAATGTGATCCCAAACAACTCACATGTTGGCGCACACCAACCCAAGTCGACAACAAGGAAATGTTAAGATGAAGCATGAAACACATAACCAGTTGGTCCAAAAACATACTTCTAAATGAATTCACTTAATGTGGCTCTAACCAAGATAGGTCATGACCCAAATACATCTTAACACAACTTCATATGCTAGAAAAAATTGTAAAGCACACGTCGCAAGCAAGATAACAAGCCCTATTAGCTAGATATCCATAAATTACCCAGAAGACCATCGTCTTCTTTATGGATGATCTCAAATAGTTTCTACATACCTTGCAAATTTCTTGAAAAGGTAGTTGAGAGACATCTCCTACCCCAATGAGGTTTAAAGCATCCATACAACCCTCATGTACTTGAAAAAATTCCAATTTTAATGACTCGAGAGAGAGCTTGTTCTAATGTGATTTCTTTAGACAAAATTGAAATATTTCCATGCATAATCCTCAAATGCTTCATATTCTCTTTGTGACATATTGAAGATGTCATCTCTCTTCTTGTCTATTCCTCTGCAATAATCTTGATATTTTTGCAAGAATTTGGCCTTCATTGTTTCTTAGTTGGTTCTTACATTTCTTCCCAAACCCATAAATCATCACAAAGCAACATCCTTCAACGTGGCTAGAAAGAGCTTGATTTTGTGAGCATTCATAGTATAATCATAACTACGAGACAAAACATCATATTAAAATAAGAATTGTGATGTCACTTTTCCTCCTAAATTAGTTTACATATTAGCAGTGGATTTAATAGATTAAACTTTAGAGTTAAGATAATTCTAAGATGTAATGTTACTAAAAATAATGTGAATAAATGATGAAATGTGTGGAATGGAGTTTGAAGACCTTTGGGTTCCTTTTGCACATATATTTGTATCCCGTTTCTTGGCTTCAGTGGAGTTGATCTTTCCCCTTTCCACATTCCTAAACCCGCTTTGTACTTTTGGCTCCTGAAATGCTCTTGGCCAGAAATACTGATGTCGCACAGTGGAGTTTTTCATTTTACATTGCCTTTGTGTTTCCTTGGTTGCTAAGAGCGCCTTAAAGGTATTACGACTCCTAAGGTTCCCTTTATGCGTGTGATTGTGCTCATAAAAACTTTCTAAGGATAAAATATCGTGGCGGGTTTGAAAGATTTCTATTAGCCTTCCTTATTTCTGGCGGGACCACCACCTTTACCCGTGTGGTGGTTAGCAGCTTTTAAAACGGGGTGAGAGCACCCGCGGGTTAAGCTTGACCCGTGTCTTTCGCCACCTGACCTTTCCCCATTTTTCAAAGTAACCTGGGTCCCTTAATGAAGTGTCCTCCTCCTTAAGCTCTATAGATTAATGGAGGAGGTTTCCTCATTGAATTGATTTACCATACACGTGCCTGCTTACATGATTATCAAAGCAAGCTATGGGATGGCCCAGAAGCGGGGATAGTGTTATTGGAGTGTTTGCTTCGTCATGGTTCTCTGGCGGAGTGGAAAGAGCCCTTATGTTGGGATTACGCCATCGTAAAGGGGGCACACACAATGGCCCGATCCAGCTGGTTGTTGTGCTCGGTAGTTGCTCTCATAATGGCATTAGAATATTTGTATTTAATGGGAGTTGTGGAATCTTCACATTCACCGACTCTTAGCGGTGGTTAGCTCTCCGGCTATATATACTCTCTCTGTTGAGGGGAAAGGGTCCAAGATTTTTAGAAAGAATACTGGTTTTAGCAAGAGACACCAGGCCTCTTTTGCATGTTTATTCGCAAGAAACTTTCAGACTGTGCCTATTGTTCGGCCTTTCTGTTTTCCATGTCTTGATTAAATTGTGAACTGTGCTTCTTATTGTCTTAAGCATTTCATTTGAGGAGACTTCTATATATTGAATGCAAACTTGCTGGTCTAAATCATGTCTTAACAACTCTTCTTAGCAGTGAGAATGTATGCGATACTGTTTTATGTCAATTAAATGAATTGTTTATGCTATAACTTTTAAGTTTCCGATGTTTTGGAACATAACTATAACATTCAGGCCCTTAAGTCCATGATTTATCGTGCCTACCAGTAAGCTTTGGCACATCGCCTTAGATTAATATTTGTTTCATTATATCCGCTTCCTTTTCCCTTTCCAAAACCCATTATATAGAAGAAGCCAGCTTCTTTAAAATTCGGAGGTCACTCAGTTTGGCGCAAAGGGGTCCCCCTTGAACTGAGTTTCCCATAAGGCACTGTTATTTCGTCAATTTTTGGCGTCAACAGTTTGTCCTTTTTTTTGGCATGCCCGGTGGGACCCAAACTAATGAAATCATCTTCTAAAAGGGTGTATGAGCCATCGGCCTGTAATTAGATCCCAAACTGCAAATAACCCAGGTTTACTAGTGCCTCCATTATGGACAGTCTAGGCTGCAAATCAGTTAGTAACCGTTCTATTCCCACCACCCTTTCCTCTCACCATGTTGCCGGCCGTGAACAGAAATTATGTAGCATGGGATGCTGGAAGCCCCCTGGTAGCTCCGGTAGCACCTGCTGTTTGGGGCACCATTCCGGTTTCGGCTCTGAAAGCTCTTCCCAAATTCACCGGAGATAACACAAAAATGCCAGCAGAACATTTGCAGGATGTAGCGGATGTATGCATGGTACATGGTATCACAGCGCAGAATGTAGCCCTGAGGCTCCTTGCTGCGTCCTTCAAAGGTAAAGCTCTGGAGTGGTACCGAACACTGACTCCTAATACCATTCGCACTTGGGATGACCTTGGAGATCCGTTCTATGAAAGGTTTTCAAATGACGGAGATCGTTCTTCGCTATATTATCAGTTATCTGTCATCAAAGCTGACACCCGAGGAGGCTCGACCGGCTTCAATGCGATTTCACTCAAGTTAGCGGAGGGGTCTGTGACCAAGCGGAGGGTAAAGTTCATGTTCTGTCGAAGTCCATCAATCGGCATTTCTATGATGATAAAGTCTCTGGGAGGGGCCACTTTACCAGATGCATATGCCACCGCTATCAAAGGAGAAAATCACTTGATAGACTGCGGGAAATTGCCTCCTCGACCTATTATGTCGATATTTCCTGAGATATTGAACGTAGCACAAGAGGTGGCGTCGACCAGTGCACCAGCGACTCCCCAGTTAGTGTACTCATATACAGCCACTCCTGAAAACTTGGCCTCTACACTTCGGAGTTCTCTAAGGGTGAGATAGGCGACCTCAAGGGGAGATATTCGCGGACTATGGCTACTGTATCGAGAACAATGCCTCCAGCGGCCTACATATCGGAACTATCAAAGGTGGGTGGCTACCTATAAGCAAAATCAATATCCAGAATCATCAGCACTAATTCACCGGTAACGGCTATGAACCAAATAGTTCGGTGCCTACATTAGTAGGTGCATCGTTGGAAGCTCTAATACCCAGCGGGGGCAAAACAATCCCGATTGACATCAATCCATGGTGCTCCCTTACAGCGATCATATATGCAATAGCTATGAGGATAGCGAACAAGCATTAGTGAAGATGATGCGACGAGAGCGAAGATATGCGTGATGGGCCGGTCCTTACCGCGCAAATACAAGGAATGTCCCTAGAGCAAGAGTCCAACATTGTTCCTGATCATGCGCTCTTCTCATGGATGGAAGACGAGGAAATGGTGTTTGCAAATGACACGTCCACAGCCGAAACGCCGTGGGTAAAGTCTGACTATAACACGCGCTCCAAGAGAAGATTCATCGGTGAGGCCGTTGTTTCACTTTCGGACAGTCCGCAATGCAAAGACATTTCGGATCAAATTCCTGGCGATCCAACCATCTCTTTGTCTTCTCAACCTCAGAAGGAAATTATTATAACAAAAGCAAAGGAGCAGAAATCTCTGAGCTCCTCACCTCTTAATGTGGTAGAGCAGTTGAAGAAATCACCCGCTAATGTGTCTTTATGGGACATTCTAGCTATCCCGGAACAGAAAACCATACTCCAAAAGGCGCTTCAGCAACAGATGGACCCATCACTAACCGAGCCTTCAGCTAGTACTGAGGCGGTTTATCAAATGTCACCAACTAAGGTTCTCGCAAACAAAGCGGAGGAATCCCATGCGGAAGGCGGAGGTAGGCCAAAACCTCAACCCTTCTTCTTGACCCTCATTATAGGGGAGAAACTATTACACAACGCTATGATTGATTCTGGCGCTAGTACCACGGTTATGCCAAAACTGATAGCCGAAGCCTTGGGACTCAGCTATGAACCTATGAAGAAAGGGGTGATGTAGCTAGATGGAAATAAGGTTGATACTGTGGGTGTCATCAAAGCACTTCCGCTGACTCTATTTGCCTGCCCAAGTATCACGGTCCCGCAAGATACAGTGATCATAGATGTTCCACCAATGTTTGGTCTTTGCCTTTCTCGAGAGTTTACTTCAAAGGTGAGCTATTTGTCATATTTCGTTAGTTATCCTAATGCCACTTAGAAACAAACGTAGGCAAAGATGAGAGACAAGATGAAGATACGCATTACGAACATGGCGAATGGGAATACGATTTAACTTTGAAGTATACCTCACCAAAGCAAGACATGCAATGTCGAACTGCTAGGAGGAGGAGGAGAAGGTCAGCGGAGACCGAAAGTGACGAAAGGCGGTAGTGAATATGATCCTTCGAAGAGAGGTATCATGTAACTCTGCAGGATTAGTACATATGTGATTTATGATGAAGACCGGATTTCTTCAAAGGTCATCAAGAACCGGCGATGACCAAGCAAAAATTGGACATTACGGCGGAGGAACAAGGAGCAAAGTTGGAGCTGGAGCAGGGATATGTCTAATATCCCCACAGAATGAAAAGTTGTTGAGGTCTTTCCGATTCCAATTCGCCTGTTCAAATAACGAGGCTGAATATGAGGGGTTAGTCCAGGGTCTAAGCCTAGCGGAACGAATGGGTGTCAAGCAATTGATCATGTTCGGAGATTCAGAACTGATAGTTAATCAGGTCCGAGGAATCTCAGCAGCAAAGAATATCCGCATGAGATCCTATCGGCATCGAATCTGGGACCTTGTAGAAAGTTTTGAAGCTTTCAACATCCTGACCATTCCCCGAGTGCAGAATGGCGATGCAGATCGCATGGCGGTAATCGGTGCCCAGTTTGATCCTGTCTCCGACTTGCTTCGAAACAAATATTCAATGCGAGTGCTTGTTAGACCAGCAATACCTGACAATGACCAAAGTTGGCAAGTCTTTGAGAGCGATGAACACATCGCCTCATTTATTCAACACTCAGGGGAATTCGCGGATCAACTCCAACCAAAGATCGCCGAGGCCTATGAAGGACAAATTATGTAGCTAAAGTCAAATAAGCTTCCGAAAGGATTGGTTACTCTCGAAAAAAAAATTGATTGTAGTGACGCCCGAAATGATGAGCGGAAATTCGTGGCGGAAAAAGGTGATTATGAAAACCTTCGGGTTTCCGATGACAGGAACCTCCGGGTCGGAAAAGATGTCTCACAGCAAGATAGAGAAAGGCTTATCAATTTCTGTGAGAAATATGGAGTAGTGGCTTGGTCCTACGAAGATCTGGAAGGTTATGATCCTGGTATCATTCAACATACTATTGAGCTGACAGAAGGTGCGAAGCCAATCCGACAGAAACAGCGGCCGGTCAACCCTAAAGTCAAAGCCCTGATGGCACAAGAGCTAACCAAGCTCATTGAGTCACGTATTGTCTTCCCGATTAAACATAGTACTTGGGTATCAAATCTGGTACCAGTCTGAAAGAAGAATGGTGATATCCGCTTATGCGTGGATTTCTGAGACCTAAATAGAGCATCTCTGGAGGACCACTATCCATTGCCTTCTATGGAGTTGATCCTCCAAACTGTCACGGGATCAGAAATGTTCTCTCTACTGGATGGCTTCTCTGGCTATAACCAGATTCGAGTAAAAGAGGAAGATCAGCACAAGACTACGTTCACCACCAAGTGGGGGACATTTGCATATGCTAAAATGCCTTTTGGTTTATCTAATGCAGGGGCAACCTTCCAGAGAGCTATGGATGTCACATTTAGCGAACTGATCAATAAGATTATCCTAATCTATTTGGATGATCTTACTGTGTTCTCTAAGTCTAAAGATGATCATTTTGGTCATTTGGAGTTGGTTTTTCAAAAGTGCCAGGAGTTTGGGATTTCCTTAAATCCGAGGAAATGTGTGTTCAGAGTACCTCAGGGTAAGCAGTTAGGACATGTTGTGTCGAAGGAAGGTATTTCGATTGACCCCGAACGAGTAAGGGCCATAAAGGAGCTTCCTCTCCCGGTAAATAAGAAAGGTGTCTAGTCTTTTCTGGGAAAAGTAAATTTCGTCAGTAAATTTATTTCCAATTTTGTGGGAATAATTAGGCCGATCACCCTAATGCTGAAAAAGGATCAAATTTTCAAGTGGACAACGGAGGCTCGGGAGGCATTTGAAAAGGTCAAGGAAGCAATCTCCTCAGCCCCGGTGTTAATTAATCCAGATCAATATAAACATTTTATAATGTATTCCTTCAGTAGCAGGTCCAGTATTGCTACTGTTCTGACTCAAAAGGATAGAGAAGGAAAGGGAGAGCATCCAGTTGCGTTCTATTCCCGAACCTTAAAGGAATATGAGGTGAATTATAACTTCGTTGAAAGACAGGCTTTTGCAATAGTAAAGGGACTTAAAAAGTTCCGCCATCTAATTTCCTATAACAAAATTCTGGTATATGTCGCACATTCTAGTGTGCGGGAATACATCATGGAGGGAGAGATCACAGAAAAAATGGCTAATTGGATCACCAAGATCCTGGAATATGACATCGAGGTCAGGCCTACCAGGACTATTAAAGGAAGAGGACTGTGTGAATATATGACATAGGACGAGGAGACACCTGCTAAAGAGGAACAACCAGAGCTTGTCCTGATAAATGGATCGGGATCAGAGGATGATTGGCTGGAAGATAGAATGAACTTCATGTGAACCGGAAAGTATTCGCCATGCCTCTCATCCCAGAAAAGAAGGTATTACCGGCTGCAGAATTGCGGATACATGATGATAGAAGGATTTCTTTTCAAAAAGGATTTTAATGGTGTGCTCCTACGATGCGTTACTTCAGGGGAGGCGCAGTGGATCCTCGACGCATTTCACAATAGCGACGAAGGTGGACATTTCTCCACTAAAACTACTGCCATCAAGGTCCTACGGGCTGGATATTACTGGCCTACGCTTTTTAATGATTCCTACTCTCTGGTAAAGACTTGTAAAAAATGTCAGTTATTCTCCGACAGAAGGAAGAATTCAGCGATGCCCCTCAAACCTATCGTGGCGGATGAACCATTTGCGCAATGGGGCTTGGAATTTATCGGGATGATCAACCCGGTCTCTAGCTCCAGACATAAATGGATTTTAACAGCTACAGACTACTTCACAAGGTGGGCAGAGGCTGTTCCCCTTAAGGAGGCGACAGAGGCAGAGATTGTAGACTTCCTCGAGGCTCTGGTGACAAGGTTCGGCCCTTCGAAGACAATCATTTTGGACAATGCTAGAGCATTTGTAGGCACAAAGGTATGTCACTTTGCATTAAAAAATGGCATATTCCTTAAAACATCGTCAAACTACTATCCACAGGGAAATGGCCTAGCTGAGTCGACAAACAAAAGTTTAGTCCGACTCCTCAAAAAGGTTGGCTCAAAACATCAGAGGGAATGGCATAAAAATCTCCGAAAAGCACTCTGGGCCAACCGCATAACTCCTAAACAAGTCCTCAAGACTTCGCCCTATGAGCTAGTATATGGGAAAGAGGCACTGCTACCTATCTCTATGGAGATTCCGGCGATACAGTTGTTGAAATCTCTTGAGATAGAACAAAATGATGCCATGGAGGTTCGGCTTGCCGAATTATTGGAGGTACAAGAAAAAAGGGAAAATTCCCTAAAAGTAATGACAGGCCATCAACAGGTGGTCAAACGGTGGTTTGACAAAAAGGCTTCCGACCAAGGCCTAAAAAGTGGAGATTTAGTGCTAAAATATGACAGCAGGGCTGCGAAGCCAGGTCAGCATGGTAAGTTCGATAGCCTATGGGAAGGACCCTTCAAAATCATTCGGTGCATGCAACACAATGCCTTCGAGCTGGAAAATATGGAACAAGAGCCTCTAGGAATCCCGTTAATGGGATTCACCTTAAATTGTTCTATTAAGCGTCAAGCCCTACCCTGTACAGTTGTAAATAACGCTTTTTCTTTTTTTCCTTTCCTATTTTTGGCCTATCCTTTTGCTAAAATCAATTGACTTGCTACGCATTCACTTATCATCATTAATGGGTAAAGCACTGGAGTTTCTTAAAATGCAAAAGTATGCTAGTAAACAGAGACAAAACATTCAAGATTGGTGAACCCAGAAAAATTGCACACAGAAGCAAACAGGAGCATAGATTTCACAACCAAAAAAAAAAAAAGAGAGACTTATATATTTATATACATGTTCCTGGGTTACAAAATGGCATGGATGCCGATTTTCAAAATGTACAAGTATTAGAGCATATATATATATGATGGCCTTTTATTAGGCTTATATGGAGCAGGAGGGTTACATCAACAAACACCAAGGCAAGGGGATCATCTATCCGCAGGAGTGGCTGGCAGCAACCGACGCATTTAAGACAACGTCCGCTTTTTCCTCATCAACAGGTTCCTCGACGGAACTGGCAGCATCATTAAACATAGCCGTCGTCAGTGGTGGATACACTAGGTTCTTGAAGTCAGTATACCATTCTACATCGTAGAAGGGTATCATGTTGTAGCTCCTGAACAGGAAGTGAAGAGCTTGGGTAACCCTTTGCTGGTGCACACCATGGGTCTGCAGGCGAAATCCGCTCAGGAATGGCTGCCAAACAACAACAACTTCTTCTTCGATAAAGCGACGCAGGTCGCCGGCTGTTGGCAGGCCTATCCCGTACGCAGCATGGGTAACAACCTCACCGAGCCCATTCAGGTACTTCTTCGGGAAGATTTCTTTGACTAGCTTCAATACAAGCGGCCGAGGGACACAAATGTCCAACATGGACGCTACAAAGTGCGAGCACACGTCGGTGTTCACCCGATGCTTATCTTCATATTCAACACAGTCCTTGCCGAGAACCCACTTGATGGCTACTAGAACCAGCGAGTGCTTGTTCTTCGTCATTCTCTTGAGCCTTCTAGTGGAGATCTCACCTACAAACGCTGTCTGTGATTTGAAGGAGGTTAGGCGAATAGGAGTATCCATCTCTCCTAACACTATTCCTAAATCTGCTGAGTAATGCCGAAATCTGCTCACCACCTAACCTATGAAAAGACTTGCTTAGCAGTATTCTACTTGCCTATCACTTCTTGGATGCAAAGTGTGTATGTTTGCTATCTACTGGCCTATTTATAGAAAATTGACAAGATGTATGCCAATCCGCCCATAAGCAACGTGATGTATATCGGCCGCGATCTCGAGGGCTGAGTCAGCGTTTGTTCACGTTTTGGGCTGGTACATGCATGGTAGCACGGCTCAAGACATGCTTAATTAAATCAAGTTAATTAATTGAGCTTTAAAAAGGTGGCACTTGATGAAGGGACGTATGGCCGTATGCTATGGTGTCAAATCTCAAGCACATCCCAGAACCCGAGGCGATATTCGTATCTCTTTCAGGCGGTGATCGTTTGCTTGGCATAATCATTCCGGCCAGGGATATTAATTATCGGTACATGCTAACCCAAGGTGAGAAGGCCAGTTGTAAGCTCAATTTCCAAGGAAATCAGGGCGTATCACACGATCTTTTGAAAGCAATGATGAAGTCCGGCCACCTCAAAAAAGCAATCAGCTCATCTTGCATGAGTTGTGAAGTTAACGGTACATGCCGAATTAAATGCAAGGGGCTCGCGCTCGCCTACCACCTTGAGGAAAGTTGCTATTATTGCATGAAAACGCTTATTGTTCCTAAGTATTTTTCCAAAAGCTAAAGAGTGCGCGAAGTGTTTTCTGTCTGTATTTCTAGTGCAAGCGTATTCAAAGGCCAGGGAGCTTACAAGTTCTGCCGCGAAGAAAAATGACAGAATCTTCCGCTCAGCCAACGCAGGAAGGGATTAGCCAGGAACTGTATTCGGCTATTCGTTCTTCGGCTGAGGTTTATGTATACGAGGATGTAGCGTATGCCACTCCGGGTATACCTAAGAAGGTGAAAAGAGCCAACACAGAGGAGTTGGAGAGGCCCAAAGAGTGGAATAACCCGAAAAAGGTTAGAGAGAAGTGGGCTGATATCTACGATCCAAGGCTTGCCAAGAACCCTAAATATCTTAGGGAGGCGGCTTGCGCAAGGTTATCAGCGCCAGGGGCGGATCAAGCTACAGTAAGTAGAGTATGGTTTAGCGGTCTTCCACAATACATGGTCCCATTGGTGCACTATTGCCTGAAGGTGGTCGACGCAGCTGTTCAACGCTATAATCCAGAGACCCACTGCATTGAAGGTCGCAATTTAAGGGTTCATATCGGCCTGGAAGCCATCTGGCATATGTTATGCATTCCTGACCCCATGACAAGCAAGGAGAATATCGAGCATTTCTGCCCAAGCAAAGGGGAAAAGATATGGAAAAGGATGAGAACCGGCTCTGATTTCCTATTAGAAGAGACTAATAAGAAGGGTGCTGTGTCCGCTAAAACACCGAGTATCCCATTATTGCGTGGTTCATTCCGCGATGACCTCCAAGACCCCATATCTATGCTGGCATTTGTTTGTGGCCATGATTCCGATGAGAAGATCGAAGCTTTTCAGCTGGGCCCTGCAATACAGTTTCCCAGGCAACATGAACTTTTCTGGTATGATTTTGCTCAGTTCATGGTCGAAGAAATGATACAGCAAATAGAGAATTACCAGGCGGAGAAGAAATTTAGATTTCTTTCCTACCTGGTCCACATGTTCCTGCATCAGAATCTGGATTTCTTCGCCCGATTTATCCCACTATTAATTTTTGACGAGCAGAACAAAAGAAAGTCGGTATCTACATGGACACCCTACCTTTCCGCAACATATGACTACTATGCCTTCGCGGACTATTTCATAGCCCCAGTCCTGAATGATTTGATCGGAGAGGGTGATATCGTCCGGCTTAACACTGAGCAAACTGGATTTCTGCAAGACTATACCGCCGCTTGTGACTGGTTCTTGGGCAAGGATTTTACGATCCTTCGAATGAGGGGCTTTATTGGTAGGCCTTTCCTGCTCCCGGCTTGCATCACCGATAGAGTGCTAGTGCTGGAGGTTTACCGACAGGTGTGCATCATTGATTTCATGTTCTGTAGCTGCGAAAGTGTCAAGAGGAAGGGATTCTTCACTTGCCCGAAAAGTTTCAAGTCAATAACGCTTGTTAAAAAGTGATCGCATGAGCTGCTAGGGGACAAGCTGGCACACCTAGAGTTAGTACTAGTAAATGATAAGTGGGATTACAACCCTTTCAATGACCTACCTGAGCTGCATATGAGAGTGACACATGTTCCCCAACCATATTGGGAGAAGCGGCGAAATAATCGGACTGATAAAGATAAAGATCTGGTTGAATTGGCACAAATCCCTACGCTGGATACCAGGGGCCCATGGCACAAGTTCTACTTTCCAGTGGCCATGGCCAAGGACAACCTTCCGATAGAGTGCATCATGCATAACAAGTTGAAAGTGGACGAGGAATGGAGCGATGAAAAAATAAAAGCTTTCTGGAGATACCGCCAGGAAACAGGGCAGTTGAAAGCTCCTTATAATCAATTGAAGGACGACCAGGAATTTGAAAGATACTGGGATGAAGGCCACCCCAGCTTGATCTCCAGTGCTAACAAATGGCGAGAGAAACTCCGATGGCGGGAAGAGAGCGGTGATATTAAGCGGGAGGCGATGCCCCGGGCATGCGCCTATGTGAG